>CAUYUJ010020692.1:43561-110172 GCA_963575745.1 Prorocentrum cordatum
GGAGGAGGAGGAGGAGGGCGAGGACGAGGGCGAGGACGAGGACGAGGACGAGGACGAGGAGTGGGCTCCTCGATCCTCAGTCCCCGCCCGCGGCCGGCCACGTCGCTGCCCGCACAGCCTGGCAGGTGCAGCGGCCTGGCCTCGGAGGGTGCCTGGCCGTGCTCGCCGTGGGCCTTCTCGCGTCGGTGGCGTGCGCCGCGTCCGTCTTCCCGGCCGCGGCACGGTCCAGGCGTCCTCCCCAGACTCGGGCCGAACGAAAGGGGGGGACAGGGAAAGGGGGGGTTACGAAATCTGCATTCCTCGATACATGGGCGCCTCCCGGCGCCGGGAGGCGCCAGGAAAATCAGCTACGTGAGCTGATTCTCAAACCCCCCCTTTGCTATCCCCCCCTTTCGCCCGGCCCAACAGACCCCCTCGGGCAAGGTACAGCCAAGACGCTGAAATGAGGAAGAATTTGGATTCTGAAGGGGCTCGATGTTCCCTAGGTTCCTCCTTTGCTGTTCCTCCTTTGCCCTCCTCGGGCACGGAGGCGCTTTCAGGGCCAAAAAGGGGCTCCGTTCCTTGTATAGCGTTGCTTCTTTCAGCGGCCCGACTGTCTTTTCGGCCTGGGGAGGCCCTCGCCGGGCCTCGGGACCGTCAAGAAACGGCTCGGGATGAGAGACCAGTCCTGGGGAATGGGTCGGGACCTTTGAGGATCGAGGCTATGAAACAATCATGAGGTCGGAGGGCTGGGTTGGCCTCCGCCTTCCTGGAGAGCCGACGTTCCAACAACATCGGAGCGGGCGGGTTGGGGCCGTCTTCGGCCTCTGGGGGCCCTCGCCAGGCCTCGGAAGCGTCAAAAGAGGACTTGGGACGAAACACCAGCCCTGGGGAAACGGTCCGGACCTCTGGGGCCTACGCATCAGAAAAGCTGGAGCAGCCGGATGTTTGGGATTGTCTGCGCCTCCTCCTCCTCCTTCTCCTCCTCTTCCTCCTCCCCCTCCGCTCCTCCTCCTCTTCATCCGTCAGGTTGTCTAGTCCCCCGCCTTTGTGACGATCTGCTTGTGACTGCTCTGAGGTCCAAACGGTCGACAGTCGAGGTCGATTGGTCGATTGGTAGGTCGACCCTGCCAAATCAAGGGTACCATTGTGTCCTGCGTCTTTCCTGTGCTTGATGCCTGCCACATTTCTATGGCAGTGTGGTCCTCGGAAGGGTCTTGTGTCCTCTCGCGTGTCCTCTCCAACCAACCTCGACTGCACTGCGTTCGAGAAGGGATGTATCAGGTCGCTAGCTTGCAACGCCCTCTGGACTCAGGCTCACGCCGCAGCTAAGGGATATCAGGTTGACGGGTTATGCGCTCTCTGCTGTCGGAAGAGGGACTCGGTCTTTCACAGCATCTGGGAGCTTTCGGCCTGAGACAATTCTGGGTGTGAATATGTGGATGTCTCGTTGATCCCGCCATCTTGCGAGGCCTTCCTGTCGGGCTCGCAGGACCTCGTACTAGAGACTTCGTTCCTGGACCGATCAAGCAGAGTGGTCCGAGATGCAGATTTGCTGTTCGCGGGCCCAGAGGACCTCTGTTCTTCAAGACACGCTTTCCTCCATGACAATTTTTGTTCAGGTCGGTTGCTAGGGCATTGTCTCGCACAGGCTGGGCCCTCGTCAGGATCTCCAACTGCGACTCTCTTCGAGGGTGGTGTTGCGGAACAGTTTGGTCCCACCTCCCTCGGTCGCCGCAGGCTGGGGAGTGTTGCTGCGTGGCCGCGGCCGGGATCAATCTAGGCGATGAAGCTGTTTTATTCTGGAGGTTGCAAAGGGTGTGGTGAAAATGGGTGCGGTGCCAATGCTGAAAATGGCGATGTTATCTACGATAACCGCACGTGCGTTGCATCCCCATTTCAACAACGTTGGCTCGACGCGGACCGTCTTCCCCATACGACCGCAGGGTTATGTGAACGGCACCTCTACACCTGTTCCCGGACGCCCGATCACCAAGCACGAAATTTCGGAAATTCCGAATCGCGGAAAGCGCCATTCCGGAATTTCCGAATCGCCCAAAACGTAGTTCCAGAAATTCCAGAATTTAGGAATAGTTTCTTTCAGAGCAAACCATAATTCCAGAAATTCCGAAAGGACGTTCCGGAAATTTCAGAATCACAAAAGTGAATTCCGTGAATTCCGGAATCTCCAGAATCGCGTGCCCCGCGATACGGCGTCATGTATTGGGTTTTTCCAAACCATCCTGTGTTGTCGGGTCTTCGTTTTGAAGAGACGGTGCCCCGCGTCCCTCCTTCCTTCCGTCCTTCCTTCCTTCCTTCCTTCCCTCCTCCCCCTCCTCCCCCTCCTCCCTCCTCCCCCTCCTTGCCTCTGCTCCCGGCACACCTTTCACACGTTTCGTAGCCCCATAGGGAGCTCCACCGAAGGTCCCAGTGAGAGGGGCGCATGCGGTTCCCACACCCAGGGCAGCGTTTCGTGGCCCCATAGGGAGCTCCACCGAAGGTCCCAGTGAGGGGGGGCGCATGCGGTTCCCACACCCAGGGCAGCGTTTCGTGGCCCCATAGGGAGCTCCACCGAAGGTCCCAGTGAGGGGGGTCGCATGCGGTTCCCACACCCAGGGCACTTTTCGTGGCCCCATAGGGAGCCCCACCGAAGGTCCCAGTGAGGGTGGGCGCATGCGGTTCCCACACCCAGGGCAGCGTTTCGTGGCCCCATGGGGAGCTCCACCGAAGGTCCCAGTGGGGGTGGGCGTATGCGGTTCCCCCACCCAGGGCAGCGTTTCTTGACACCGAAGGCCCCAGTGGGGGTCGGCGCATGCGGTTCCCCCACCCAGGGCGGCGTTTCGTGGTCCCATAGGGAGCTCTACCGAAGGCCCCAGTGGGGGGTGGGCGCATGCGGTTCCCACACCCAGGGCAGCGTTTCGTGGCCCCTTAGGGAGCTCCACCGAAGGTCTCAGTGGCTGCTCTCGCATGCGGTTCCCCCGCCCAGGGCACTTTCCGTGGCCCCATAGGGAGCTCTACCGAAGGCCCCAGTGGGGGTGTTCGCATGCGGTTCCCCCGCCCATGGCAACGTCTCGTGGCCCTATAGGGAGCTCCATCCCATTGGGGCTGCTCTCGCATGGGGTTGCCCCTCCCAGGGCAGCGCTTCGTGGCCCCATAGGGAGCTCCACCGAAGGCCCCAGTGGCTGCTCTCGCATGCGGTTCCCCCGCCCAGGGCAGCATTTCGTGGCCCATGGGGAGCTCTACCGAAGGCCCCAGTGGGGGTGTTCGCATGCGGTTCCCCCACCCAGGGCAACGTCTCGTGGCCATATAGGGAGCTCCATCCAAGGCCCCATTGGGGCTGCTCTCGCATGGGGTTGCCCCTCCCAGGGCAGCGCTTCGTGGCCCCATAGGGAGCTCCACCGAAGGCCCCAGTGGCTGCTCTCGCATGCGGTTCCCCCGCCCAGGGCAGCATTTCGTGGCCCATGGGGAGCTCTACCGAAGGCCCCAGTGGGGGTGTTCGCATGCGGTTCCCCCACCCAGGGCAACGCTTCGTGGCCCCATAGGGAGTTCCACCGAAGGCCCCAGTGGCGCAGTTCGCACGCGGTTCCCCCACCCAGGGCATCGCTTCGTGGCCCCATAGGGAGCTCCACCGAAGGCCCCAGTGGCTGCTCTCGCATGCGGTTCCCACACCCAGGGCAGCGTTTCGTGGCCCCACAGGGAGCTCCACCGAAGGCCCCAGTGGCGCAGTTCGCATGCGGTTACCGTGCCCAGGGCAGCGTTTCGTGGCCCCATAGTGAGTTCCACCGAAGGCCCCAGTGGCGCAGTTCGCATGCGGTTCCCCCACCCAGGGCAGCGCTTCGCGGCCCCAATGGGGAACTCCACCGAAGGCCCCAGTGGCGCAGTTCTAATGCGGTCCCCCCACCCAGGGCAGCGTTTCGTGGCCCTTTAGGGAGCTCCACCGAAGGCCCCAGTGGCTGCTCTCGCATGCGGTTCCCCCGCCGAGGGCAGCGTTTCGTGGCCCCATAGGGAGCTCCACCGAAGGCTCGCCCCAGTGGCGCAGTTCGCATGCGTCCCCCCCACCCAAGGCAGCGCTTCGTGGCCCCATAGGGAACCCCACCGAAAGCGGCACCCACAACGCGTTACGAACAATTGCTTATGGTTGGGTCCTTCGCCGGGATAATTTTTGTCACCGTTCACATTGGACGGCGGTCGCTTGGGGAATTGGAATTATTATATCGACTTTGTTTGGGGCGGGCGAAGCGAAATCAGCGTTGTTAAAATCGGGGTACATCGCGCTTGCGGCTATCGTAGGTAACATCGCTATTTTCAGCATTGGCACCGCACCCCTTTATACTACACACGTTTCCGACCTCCAAATTTTCAGGGCTGGACCTAAACGCTGTTTTGCTGGATTTCGGCTATGTTTTGTTCCCAACCCTCCTTGGTTGGGTATTCTTTTTGAATAGAGCAGTGTGGTCTCCACTCCTTCCTTCCTCCTCCTCCCTCCCTCCCTGCCTCTTCCTGTCTTGCCTGCGGGGGGGTGCGATCTGTGAAACTGTCGCCATTTTCGAGGCCTGCTGGGGGGCCCAGCAAAGTGAGGGCGACGCGCAGATTCAAACTAGACCTCGCCATCCCTGGGGGGTTGCGATCTGTGAAACTGCCGCCATTTTCGGGGCCTGCTGGGGGGGCCAGCACAGTGAGGGCGACGCGCAGATTCAAATTAGACCTCGCCATCCCTGGGGGGGCTGCGATCTGTGAAACTGCCGCCATTTTCGAGGCCTGCTGGGGGGCTCAGCACAGTGAGGGCGACGCGCAGATTAAAATTAGACCTCGCCATTCCTGGGCGGCTGCGATCTGTGAAACTGTCGCCATTTTTGAGGCCTGCTGGGGGGCCCAGCACAGTGAGGGCGACGCGCAGATTCAAATTAGACCTCGCCATCCCTGGGGGGCTGCGATCTGTGAAACTGTCGCCATTTTCGAAGCCTGCTGGGGGGCCCAGCACAGTGAGGGCCACGCGCGGGATTCAAACTAGACCTCGCCATCCCTGGCAGCACAGTGACGCCACGCGCGGACCCAAATTAGACCTCGCCATCCCTGGGGGGCTGCGATCTGTGAAAGCGTCGTCACTTTCGAGGCCTGCTGGGGGCCCAGCACAGTGACGCCACGCGCGGACCCAAATTAGACCTCGCCATCCCTGGGGGGATTCGATATGTGAAAGTGTCGCCACTTTCAAGGCCTGCTGGGGGGCCCAGCACAGTGACGCCACGCGCGGACCCAAATTAGACCTCGCCATCCCTGGGGGGCTGCGATCTGAGATCCCCGCTTTCGAAGTGGCTAGGGTTGCTCAAGGATTGTAACTAATTAGCTCTATCTAGTGCTTGTCCTGTAGCCAGTGTCCTGCGAGTCTCCCGAATTCCGTCTGCAGACATAGGTAACCCTCGCTCCGTCATTGCCCCCCTTATCTCCTTATAAGTGTCCTAAACTATTTGCGCCCCGCGTTTGCGCAGGGGTTGGGCACGTCGCCAGGGTAAGTTTTCCCAACCCTCCTTGGTTGGGTATTCGTTTTGAATAGAGCAGTGTGGTCTCCACTCCTTCCTCCTCCTCCTCCCTCCCTGCCTCTTCCTGTCTTGCCTGCGGGGGGCTGCGATCTGTGAAACTGTCGCCACTTTCGAGGCCTGCTGGGGGGCCCAGCACAGTGAGGGCCACGCGCAGATTCAAATTAGACCTCGCCATCCCTGGGGGGCTGCGATCTGTGAAACTGTCGCCATTTCGAGGCCTGCTGGGGGGCCCAGCACAGTGAGGGCGACGCGCAGATTCAAATTAGACCTCGCCATCCCTGGGGGGCTGCGATCTGTGAAACTGTCGCCACTTTCGAGGCCTGCTGGGGGGCCAGCACAGTGAGGGCCACGCGCGGATTCAAATTAGACCTCGCCATCCCTGGGGGGCTGCGATCTGCGAAACTGTCGCCATTTTCGAGGCCTGCTGGGGGGCCCAGCACAGTGAGGGCCACGCGCGATTCAAATTAGACCTCGCCATCCCTGGGGGGCTGCGATCTGTGAAACTGTCGCCATTTTCGAGGCCTGCTGGGGGGCCCAGCACAGTGAGGGCGCCGCGGATTCAAATTAGACATCGCCATCCCTGGGGGGCTGCGATCTGTGAAACTGTCGCCATTTTCGAGGCCTGCTGGGGGGCCCAGCACAGTGAGGGCCACGGGCAGATTCAAATTAGACCTCGCCATCCCTGGGGGGCTGCGATCTGTGAAACTGTCGCCATTTTCGAGGCCTGCTGGGGGGCCCAGCACAGTGAGGGCCACGGGCAGATTCAAATGAGACCTCGCCATCCCTGGGGGGGTGCGATCTGTGAAACTGTCGCCATTTCGAGGCCTGCTGGGGGGCCCAGCACAGTGACGCCACGCGCAGATTAAAATTAGACCTCGCCATCCCTGGGGGGTGCGATCTGTGAAACGGTCGCCATTTCGAGGCCTGCTGGGGGGCCCAGCACAGTGAGGGCCACGGGCAGATTCAAATGAGACCTCGCCATCCCTGCGGGGGTGCGATCTGTGAAACTGTCGATTTTCGAGGCCTGCTGGGGGGCCCAGCACAGTGACGCCACGGGCGGATTCAAAATTAGACCTCGCCATCCCTGGGGGGCTGCGATCTGTGAAACGGTCGCCACTTTCGAGGCCTGCTGGGGGGCCCAGCACAGTGACGCCACGGGCGGATTCAAATAGACCTCGCCATCCCTGGGGGGCTGCGATCTGTGAAACTGCGCCACTTTCGAGGCCTGCTGGGGGGCCCAGCACAGTGACGCCACGGACAGATTCAAATGAGACCTCGCCATCCCTGGAGGCTGCGATCTGTGAAACTGTCGCCACTTTCGAGGCCTGCTGGGGGGCCCAGCACAGTGACGCCACGCGCGGACCCAAATTAGACCTCGCCATCCCTGCGGGGCTGCGATCTGTGAAACTGTCGCCACTTTCGAGGCCTGCTGTGATCCCCGTTTTCGAAGTGGCTAGGAGTGCTCAGGAATTGTAACTCATCAGCTTTGTCAAGCCCTTTTCCTGTAGCCCGTGTCCTGCGAGTCTCCCGAATTCCGTCTGCAGACATATGTAACCCTCGCTCCGTCATCGCCCCCTTATAAAGTATCCTAAACTATTTGCGCCCCGCTTTTGCGCAGGGGTTGGGTACGTCGCCAGGGTAATTGTTGTGGGAGGGCGGTGCAGAGCAAAACGAGCAGCAAACAACGCGAAAACCAACGTTTGGGTCCAGCCCTGCTGTTTTATACTCGGACTGTGCCAGCGTTGTTTCGGATTGTTCCCGCGGTGCCGCTGACCGTGCTTCTGAGAAGCGGGCCTGTGCGGGCCAAGTCTGCCGCTGTTTCTTGGGAGCCTCGGGACATACCAGGCTTGTCGTCGAGGCCGCAGCTCACAAGAAGCTCGACGAGGTCGGGATCGAAGGATTGCAAAAAACCGAAGGATTGCAAAAAACCTTGGTCGAAGGATTGCAAAAAACCCAGGGTTTTTTGCAATCCTTGGTTTTTTGCAATCCGAAGGATTGCAATCCTAGGTTTTTTGCAGTCCTTGGTTTTTTTGCAATCCTTCGACCAAAAATGCTTTTGCAGGCAAGGCAAAGTTTGCGGCAGCTCTCGCGGCGACGCCGGAGGCCAGGGTGCACCCCCAGCCTGAGCCCAGCGTGCAGGGCCGCATCGGCTTACGGATCAGCACCAGCAAGCGTGTGCTGAAGGGTGGCCTCGGAGCTCCTCCCGCTTTTCGGGCGAAGAGAACTATGCACATGCACCGATCCTGGCAAGGCCCATCCTTGACCCAGGATCGGTGCATATGCCTTCCTGGCCAAGGTAGGAGGGCGTATGCACCGATCTTGGGCTCAGGATGGGCCTGGCCAGAATCGGTGCATGTGCATAGTTTTCTTTCCTCTAGCTTTGGCCCCAGCGTGGCCTCTCACAGGTCGAACGTGCCGAGCTCCCCGCCGAAGGCCAGGTCTCTGTCGGAGGCTCACGACGGGGCCTGGGTGGGGTCTCGGTGGCAATGCTCTCCTGTTCGCGAGGGAAGCGGGGCGAACGTCGTCCCCCCCCGGGCCGCTGCTCCAAGCCCCCTCTAGAGGCCGAGTTGCTCGCTCGAGCGGAACACCGCTGTGCGATGCGCCGCGGCTCCCGCCGGTCCACGAGCCAGGCTGTCGTCGTCGTCGTCGTCGTTCTTGTCGTCATCGTCATCAGTCGTCGTCGTCATCCGTCGTCGTCGCCGTCGTGTTCGTATTCGGCGTCGTGTTCGTATTCAGCGTCGTCGTCGTCGTCGTCGTCGTCGGTCGTCGTCTTTCGTCGTCGTCGCGTCGGTGGCGCTTGCTGCGGCACGGTGCATGGGGGGTCTGTCATCGTCGTCGCGTCGGTGGGGTCCTTCAGCCAGGCCGCGGCACGGTCCAGCGGCTGGTGTTCAAAGAAGAAGGGGAACACATCGTGGAATCGTGAGATTCGAGTACGCCGAAACTCGGGTTGAGACCGCCCTGTGTTTCGACGGCCCAGTTCTCGTGGGATGTCTGCAGCGGGAGCTCGCGTCACACTTCGGAGGGGGTCTCGTCATTTTCTTGACGGCCCCTTCAGGTCAACCCGAGTTCCTCGAACCCGAGTCTTACGTCCCCCGGGAATCATTGCACAGGCATCCATTGCCGGAGGCCCGCGCGGACATCTCAGATCAGCGCCAGCGCGCCGCCTTTGGCGAGTGCCGCGCCCCAGGCGAGGAGGGCCGCCAAATGTCTACGTAGACTGCGGTAGCCATTGTCTGCTATCAGAACCCTCTCCCGCCACAGGCTCCCCAAGTGTCCACGTAAACGGCACCAGCATTCCGCTGCAGCCCTGTGCACTATGAGGGCGTGCGCGCAAGGGTCCTGCGAGCACATCGTGGTTTTCCCTCCGTCTGTTGTTTCCTTCAGTGCCACGATGACGCCGTATCTGCCGAGCTAGCGGGGGGCCCTGCAAAGGCACGTAACCCACTCAGTTTGCGCTCGCCTGTCCCTTGCTTGCGCGGGGACGCTGCCCGACGAGACCTCAACACTTTCATGCACAGGGCGGCTTTCAGCTGAGTCTTCAGGCTTGACGTACTCATGTACCGCCATACCGCCTCGAGCCTTGGACACAGAGCCGGCCCCTGGAAGGTGATCCATCCAGGAGTGGCCTCTAGCTTCCGAAGTTCGCCCGGCACCAACATGGAGACCCCCACCTTGACGTCCAGCGCGCCCTTTGGAGCCGTTAGGACAGGTCGACCAAATGCCGCCCCACTCCAGCCGAGTGCTGTCTGAGCATGTGTCGCTGCCATCTCTCAAGGGCGGCACGCTTCACATATTACCTCTTTGGGCTGCTGAGCTCCGAGAACTCAACGCGGATCTTGATGACATTTCGTTGCTCCTTCACTGCGGCCTTGCCGCAGCACGTTCCTGGCGGCTGTCGTCGTCGTCGTGCTCGTCGGCACTCGGTCGTCGGCCGTCTGTCGTCAGTCGTCGGTCATCTTCAGTCGCTTGTCGTTGGTCTCCTCCTTCTCTCGCCGTGAAGGCAGCAAGACAGAAGGTTGCTCTGCAATTGTCAAGACCCGGGGACCTTCACCGGGCCCACGGGACCGTCCAAAAACGCGTCGGGATGAAAATTCGGCCCCCGTCATCGAATGGCCTTCGGTCCATGCCGCCACCGTACCTGGGTTGTGGGTCAGAGTCTTCAGAGATCCTTCTTGGGATCTCTTCGGGGCGTTCTCGGGTCTCGGGGGACTCCGGCGGGCAGTTCTGGAGCTCATCGGGAGCCTCGAGGGGGCCTATTGGTAGCCTCTTGGAGGCCTCTTGGGGGCCTCCTGGGGGGCTTCCTGGGGGCCTCTTGGGGGCCTCTTGGGGGCCTCGTGGGGGCCTCGTGGGAGCCTCTTGGGAGTCGTGTGGTGCCTTTGGGGGGCCTCCGGGGGCCGAGGGCTCGACGTTGTCCGTCCTGGCCCCCCGTCCGGGTGGGACCCCTCTCGGAGTCGTCTTGGGCCCCTCGTGGGCCGTCTTGGAGATGTCTTGGGCCGCCTTGGGGCCCTCTTGGGCCGTTCTAGGGCCCTCGTGGAGGCCTCTTGGGAGGCTCTTTGAGGCCGGCGAGGCGGGAACACCAAAATCATTCAACCACATAGTCACTGATTTTTGCTTCCTGGGGCCCTCTTGGGAGCGCTCTCTGAAGCCTCTTGGGGCGTCTTCGAAGCCTCTGGGGCCGTCTGGAGGCCATCGTTGGCGTCTTGGAGCGATCTTTCGGCGATTCTGTACCTCCTGGCCTCCCGAGGCTTTCTGGGCCCGTTTTGCAGCCTTCCTGAGCGAGGGGACCGTCTCGGAGGCCCACGCGGCACACCCCAAAAAGCGCCCGGGACCGCCCAGGAAATTGTGGGCCTGGGCCCTTGCGAGCCTCACAATCCCTCCACCTCTTAGGGCTGCATCAGCCTTGGGGCCCTGGGGCACTCCACTTCGTGCCAGAGGCACGGCGGCGGATGCAATTGGGCCGTGTTTGGGCCATCTTGGGCCCTTTTGGGGCCCTTTTGGGCTTCTTGGGGGCCGCTTGGGCCCGTCTTGAGGCGAGCTTGGCAGTATGGGCCGTCTTGCAGAATGTTCAGACCAAATGGTCGGATAGAGTAAAGGTTTTCCTTCGGGATTGGGGCTGGTTTTGCCTCTTCGGGACGTCTTGGAGATCTCCTCGGGGCCCTCCTCTTGCGCAATGTGGTGGCCATCTCGGGCTGTCTTGGAATCCTCTTAGTCTTGGGCTGTCACCAGGCCGCCCTTGACCGTCTTGGACGCGTCTCGGGAGCCTCTTGGGCCGTCGGGGCGCTGCGATTTCGGCCACCCAAGCCGCCCGGGGCCCCAGCGAAAAGTCCTTCAGGTGGGGCCGGCTGGCGTGGGGGATTTTTGGGGGGATTGGTAATGTCTAGATGAGGTAACATTGCAACAACGCCAGACGTGCTTCGCAGTCTGGGCGTGAGTCCTCAAGCCCTCGCCGGCCCTCCCTGGCCCCTTGCCCACCGTGCCCTCCCCTGGCCCTCCCCCTCCCTCCCTGGCCCCCCCGGACAGCGCAGGGAAACCAGGATTCCAGAGCACAACCATTGAGCGGGAACCGAACAGGAAGCCTCGAGGGCTTGTTCCTCTCGGTTGTTCGGGAAGCTGTTCGGCACACAAGTTCGCGGGTTTGCCGCATCGTGGGCCCTCCCTCGCCCCTCCCTCGCCCCTTCCCCGCCCCCTGCCCGAGCGCGCCCGGAGCGCCGAGCCTCGCGTGGCGGCGTGGCGCGACGACGGCGGACGACGACGGACGACGACGACGACGACGACGACGACGACGACGACGACGACGACGACGACGACGACGACGACGGACGACGACGAGGGCGACGGACGACGGACGACGGACGACGGACGACGGATGACGGACGACCGACGACCGACGACCGACGCGGACGACGGACGACCGACGACCGACGACCGACGACCGCCGACACCACGACAACGACCACGACGACGACGACGACGACGACGAGGAAGACCGATGACGACCGACGACGCCCCGACCCAGTGGCGTGGCGCCGGCGGACGGGAGCCCCGCCTCGGCGGCGGCGCGCCTGCAGACCAGCGCGGCCTCGCGCAGGACCGTGGGCGCCGTCCCCTTGTCGTTCGGTATCGCTCGAACGATCGCACTTTTATCCGGCGACGACCGTCGAGGCGCATCGAGAACTCGACAATTCGCGCGAAATCGGAGAAGAGTCGGCGAGCACCATTGAAAAGATGCACGAAATCGAAGCACGCACGGGAATTGACGTCCCAGAGATGGCGAGCTCGGGCGCGAGCCTCGGACGGATCGATCCGGTGGTTCCCTGAGATCCTGGCGTCTTGATTTGCTCGAGCCGCGCGGTTTCGTCAGGTGTTGGGCCCTGGGGCCTTCACAGATCGGTCCGGCTCGAAACATGGCGCAGAAAGATGGGGTCCACGGTTTTGGCCGAAGTTTGTGGCAAGATCTATTTTTTTTTTTTGCGCCGTCAGATCTCAGGGTTGGTGCAGCGCCAAGCTCCCCAAGTGCGGTCCGCGCAGATGTGGTCGGCGCATCGCCGCCGCATCGCCGATGCTTCGGCGATGCGGCGGCGATGTGGGGCCCGACTGTCTCCACACCGACGTCGCCGATGCGTCTCCAGGCGGCTCCAGGCCTCCCAAGAGACAGTTGTTTTGTTACCCCCTGGCGATAAAAACAAGGGCGTCACCTGGAAAGGAAGGCCTCCCAAGAGACAGTTGTTTTGTTACCCCCTGGCGATATAGAAAGGGTGTCACCTGGAAAGGCAAAGGGGGGGGGCGGGGAGGGGCCCGCCACGTCACGGTTCGCGGAGGGTCCAGGACCTTATTTTGCCAGGGCCCGGCTCCTCGTGCCAAGAGGAGGTGGGAGGAGGAGGAGGAGGAGGAGGAGGAGGAGGAGGAGGAGGAGGAGGAGGAGGCTCAGAGGACTACACCACCATGGAGGCCCCCCTTGGCGGTGAGCGTGCCTACCCCTCGGCAAAAGGGCTGGGGGGTGACGGCGGCCGCCGAGGGGGGAAGAGACGATGCACCCCCTTTAACAGGTGGCCCGTCGGTGCGTTTGGCCAAGGTCCTTGGAGGTCTTCGACTCCTCCCCCCCTCTTCCAGGGCCCTGGAGGCATCCTCTTCTCTTCCCCTCTGGGCCTGGCCTCGGAGGAGGAGGAGGAGGAGAAGACGGAGGAGGAGGAGCAAGGGGAGGAGGAGGAGGGAGGAGGGAGGAGGAGGAGGAGGAGGAGGAGCAAGGAGGAGGAGGAGGAGGAGGAGAAAGAAGAAGAGGGGGACGAGAAGAAGAAGAAGAGAAGAGGAGGAGGAGGAGGAGGAGGAGCAGGAGGAGGAGGAGGAGGAGGAGAGGAGGAGGAGGAGGGAGGAGGAGGAGGAGGAGGAGGAGAGGAGAGGAGGAGGAGGGAGGAGGAGGAGGAGGAGGAAGGAGGAGGAGGAGGAAGGAGGAGAAGGAGGAGGATTTTGATGTGGACATGCCGCTCCTCGGTGCCTTCGTCCGCCCCAGCGTTGCCGCGGCCCTTGGCTCGGCCCCTCGCTCATCCGCTGGCGCCTGTCCCTGAGGCAGCTGGGCCCAGACGCCGGCCCACGTCCACCAAAAAATCCTCCTCCTTCGCCTCCTCCTCATCCTCCGCCTCCTCCTCCTGCTCCTCCTCCTTCTCCTCCCTCCTCCTTCCTCCTCCTCCTCCACCTTCCTCCTCCTCCTCCTCCTCCTTCCTCCTCCTCCTCCTCCTTTTGGCTCGCCGCCACGGCTGGATCTTTTAGAACAAATGCGTCAGGATGGACCCTGGGAGGGGTCCCAGGAGCGATTTTGAGCGGTTTTGGGCTGGGCGGGAGCTCTCCTCCGAGAGGAGGGGAGGGGGGGAGGACGAGGAGGATGCCTCAGGCGTCCTCGTCGGCGTCGTCGTCGCCGTCGCCGTCGTCGTCGTCGTCCGTCGTCGTCATCGTCGTCGTCGTCGTCGTCGTCGTCCGTCGTCGTCGTCGTCGTCGTCGTCGTCGCGGTCGTCGTCGTCGTCGTCGTCGTCCCGGCCTCCTGCTGGACGCATGATGACGCAGCCCGCAAGCTCCTGGGCTGCGCAAGCTTCTGGATCGCGGCCCATCCGCGGCTGGTTTGGTGCCAAAGTGCCGTTTGTATTAGTTCGCGTTATGGTATTGGTTATCGTTTTGCTGGTCACATTGGTGCTGCTGTTGACGCTGATAGTGCTGCGCATGGTACTGCTGATTTTCATCCTGCTGGTGACAGTGGTGCTGCTTCCAGCGATGCTCCTTACAGTGGTAGTCCTCGCTGCACTTTGCGCTGGTGCGCGTAGTGCTGTTGTCTCCCGCGGGTTGGTCGCAGTGGTGGTGTTGATGGCGCCGGTAGTGCTACGTGTTATGCTGCATCTTCCCTTTTTGCTGGTCACACTGGTGCTGCTTCTTCGCGGAAGACTGCTGTCTCTGGTGATGTTCGTCACACTGGTTTTGTTCGTTGCTCTTTGGCTGGTGAACTTAGTGTTTGTTTCCCGCCGTGCTGGTCACAGTGGTGCTGCTGGTGGCGGTTGTAGTGCTGGGCGCAGTGCTGTTGCTTCCCGTCCTGCTGGTCACACTGGCGCTGTTGGTGGCATTTGTGCTGCTGCGCTTGGTGCAGCTGGTTCCCGTGGTGCTGGTCACAGTGGTACTGCTTGTTACGCTTGTGCTGGTGGTTCCCGTGGTGCTGGTCACACTGTTGTTGCTGGTTTCTCTCGTGTTGGGGCGCGTTGTTCTGCTGTTTCCTGTCGCGCTGGTGGTGCTTTCGGCGCGTGCTGCGCGTGGCGCTGCTGCTTTCCGTCGTGTTCGTCACACCGCTACAAATTGTGGCGCTGGTGTTGCTGTGCGTGGGGAAGCTGCTTGCTGTCGCTGTGGTTACAGAGGTGCCACCAGTGGCGCTAGGGTTGGTCGCACTATTGCAGTGCTGCTGGTGGCGCTCGCGCTGCTGTTGGTGGTGCTGCTGGTTCCTGGCGGGCTGGTCGCACTGGTGGTGCTGCTAGTCTTTCTCGTGCGGCTGACAGAGGCACTGCTGCTGGCGGGGAGCGGCCTTATAGCATTTTTCTTTCAGCCTAGTCTGTTTTATTTCGAGCTCAATTGCTTTACCAACTCAAGAACATGTTTTCCAGGCCCCACGGCGTGGGACATCCTCTAAAGATCCTTGGCGGCGGAATCTTCGGTTCTGGGTTGGTTGGTTGGTTGGTTGGTTGGTTGGTTGGTTGGTTGGTTGGTTGGTTGGTTGTTTTTTGTGTCCCGGGGTGGCTGGTTGGTTGGTTGGTTGGTTGGTTGGTTGGTTGGGCGGGGGTTGGTTGGTGGGTTGATTGGTGGATTGGTTGTTAATTGCTTTGGCGGTTTGTTGGTTGGTTGGCTGGTTGACTGGCTGCTCGTCTGACTGGTTTCTGGGTCATTTTTTTTCCGAGGCGACGGGGTTGGTTCTTTGGTTGGCTGGCTGGGTGGTTGGTTGGGTGGTCGGTTCGTTGGTTTGCCAGGTGGTTGGTTGGTGGTTGATCGGTAGGGTGATTGGTTGGGTGGCCGGGTGGTTGGTTGCCCGCTTGACCACGTGGTTGGCCGGTTCTCTCCTCCCTCCTCGCTCCCCCCCCCCCGTCCTCCCTTCTGCTCCCTCCCTTTCCTCCTCCTCCTTTTCCTCCCCCTCGCCCGCAATTTGTTGCAATGCAATATATTGCAGCTGCAATGCAAATGCAACGCAGTGCAAAGCAAAGCAATGCAACCCAACGCAAGGCAACGCAACGCAGTGCAATGCAATGCAATGCAATGCAACGCTACGCAGTGCAATACAATGCAACGCAACGCAATGCAATGCACTGCAATGCAATGCGCTGAAACGCAATGTGTGCCTCGTCACGTGGCAGCGTCGCGGGGCCGAAAAACATACTTTCCGCTCCACTCGCCACGCAGCAACGCTTTGGCTGGCGACACCATTGTATTCCGCTATACTCGTCACGTCGCAGCGCCGCGGGGGCTGAGAAAAATAGATGTCACTCAATTCGCCACGTGGCACCGCCCGGGGGGACGAAACAAAACATATTATTCCACAACATACGGCATGTGGCAATGCCGCTTGGGGCCGAACAAATACCCACTCCGCTTGCTACGTGGCAACCTGGAGGCGCGAAGAAACAGTATTCCATCCACTCTACTTATCACGTGGCAGCGCCACGTGGGCCAGAAAAAGACAAACAATGCCACTCCACTCGTCACGTGGCAACGTTGCGAGGGCCGACAAAAAGTAGTATGTAGCTCAGCTCACCACGTGGCAACACCTGTAGGCGCGAAGAAATCTTATTCCATTCTAGTCGTCACGTGGCAGCGCCGCGGGAGCCCAAACAAACATTCTGCGACGAGGACGGCGACAAGAACGACGACGACGATGATGACGATGACGATGACGAGGGCCAGGGAGGCGAACAACAATTCTATCATATCCTCCTCCTCCTCGTCCTTCTCCCTCCCCCTTTCCTCCTCCCTCCGCCATCCTCCCTCGTCCCTTCTTCCTCGCCCATCCTTACTCCTCCCCATCCCCTCCTACCCCCTCCTCCCTCCTCATTCCTCTTTCGTCCTCCTTTCCTTTCTACTTTCCTGCCTTCTCCTCCCTCTTGTCCTCCCCCTCGCCCGCAATTTTCTGCAATGCAGATACTGCACATGCAATGCAAGTGCAACGCCGCAGTGCAACGCATGCATCGCAACAGGATCGTTGGTTGACGGTTGGTTGGTTTGTTGGTGGCTGGTCGGTAGGCAGGTAGGTTGGTTGGTTGGTTGGTTGGGCGGCTGCCATGTGGCAACGCCACTCTACTCGTTGCGTGGCAGCGCCGCGGGGGCTGGAAAACAACATGCTATTCCACTCTTCGCCACGTGGCACCGCCTGGCGGGGACCTGGCAGTGTACCATTCCACGGATCGTCTCGTGACAACGCCGCGGGGGGCAACAGAACATACTAAGCCACTCCACGCGCCACATGCCGACGCCTGGGGGAGCGAGGAAACACTATTCTATTCACTCTACTCGTCACATGGCAGCGCCACGGGGGTCGGAGAACAACAACATTCCACTCCATTCGTCGGGTGGCAACGTTGCGGGGGCCGACAACACACACACACACACACACATTATGCCATGGAGCTCGCCACGTGGCAACGCCTGTAGGCTCGAAGAGATCTTAATCCATTCTAGTCGTCACGTTGCAGCGCCGCGGGAGCCAAAACAAACATTCTGCGACGAGGACGTCGACGACGACGACGACGACGACGACGATGACGACGATGATGATGATGATGATGATGATGATGATGATGATGATGATGATGATGATGATGATGCTGATGCTGATGCTGATGCTGATGCTGATGCTGATGCTGACGACGATGACGAGGGCCAGGGAGGCAAGCACCATTCAATCCCATCCTCATCAACGTCCCTCTCCTTCCCCTTTTCCTCCTCCCTCCTCCACCCTATCTCATCCTTCTTTCCTCCCCCATCCTCCCTCCTCCCCATCCTCCTTCCCCTCCTCCATCCTCACTCCTCCTTCTTCCTCCCCTCGTCTCTACCTTCCTCCCTTCTCATCTCTCTTGTCCTTCCCCTCGCCCGCAATTTACTGCAATGCAAATACTGCACACGCAATGCAAATGCAACGCAGTGCAATGCGTGCACCGCAGTGCAATCCATCCCAGATGGCTCCGACACGGCCCAGACAGCCCCCAAGACGCCCCGGGAGGCTCCCCAGAGGGACTCCAAGAGGGCCCCAAGAGGCACAGTTCATTGATTTCCGATGGTGTTTGCAGATTTTTCGCTCGTTCGCTTTATCGGCCTCCCGACGCTCCAAGGCGGCCCAAGAGGCCCCAAGGTCGCCCCAAAACGGCCTGAGAGGCCCACAAGAGAGCGCCCAGACGGCCCAAGACGGCCCAAGAGGCCTGCAAGACGGCCTACGACGGCTCCAGGAACGCCCCAAGAGGGGCCCCAGAGGGGATAATCAATATCCAATACCTTCTCGTATCAGACATGAAGCAGTTGGCAATATTTGGAAGCCCAGATGCTAGAGACATAGCAATCGTATCTGCGGAGCCGTGCCTTCAACGCCAAGTGCATGATTGATGTTGCGTTTTCCTTTTGATTGTCCTACTCTTCTCGTTGATCCTCTCTCATCATGTTGTTATTGGTTTTGTTTTCCTGTCATCCGCAGATCATGGAGAATAGGTATGCATCGTTTTTGTTGTATCCTTCTCCTTATCATCACCCTCTTTTCTCCTGCCCAGTGTTCCGCACCCCTCCCACCCCTCTCGGAGCTTCCACAATCCCCCTACTTCCCCCACGCCTCGCAAAGCTTTGACCACTCTCCCCACCTGCCCCCTCGCCCGGTCGCAACCTGACCAAGCTCTGAGGCGGTCGTCACGCTGGCGATTTTGCACACCTTTCACACGGATTCGCGCTTGGCGCCGGAAAGAACTCTTGAACCCAAGATCAAAATTTTCGCAACCCGTACCTTAAAAAGTGTTCCGAGCGGCAACTTGATTGTTTTTTGAGCCGTCACGCTGATGGCACTGGTGCTGCTGCGAGTGGTGCTGACGCTCCTCGTCGGGCTGGTCACGGTGGAATTTGCCCGTTGCGCTCGCACTCCTCCTGCTGCCCGCTTGACGCGTGGCGGCCCGCAGCTGCAGCGGCGCTGCTGGCCAGGTTAGGGCGCCGGTGCTGGGCGCTGGGTCTGCTGGCTGGGACGGGCAGCAGCAGGCGGCGGGCGCTGACGGCGGGCCCACGACGAGTCACTGCCCCGTCCTCGCGCTCGCCCTGGCGCTCATGGGTGGCGCTGCTGCTGCAGGGTCTGGCTGGCGCAACCCTTCCCCCCTGGGAGCGACCGCCGTTCGGGCGTGGGCAGATCGGCAGTGACTTCCGGGGCGGGGCTCGCACTTCCCAGCCAAGCTTCGCACGGACGGATTGCGCATCTTTGTCTGGGCGTACCCCAGTGCTCAGCGCAAAATCGAAAGATTCTATCCGTGACGCTTTGAGCTGGGGCGAGGGAGCGCTTTCCCCCTCGCTGGCCTCCCCGGCGGGGGGATTGGGGTGTTCGCGCAGTCCAGCGCGAATCGCCTGGTGCTGCTGGTTCGCGTCGAGCTCGTTCTGGTGGAACTGCTGGTGGTGCTTGTGCTGCCTTGCGTGGCGTAGCTGCTTCCCGTAACGTCGTGCTTGTCGCAGTGGTGCCGCTGGCGGCGTTCGTGCTGCTGCGCTTGGCGCCGCTGCTCGCCGTCGTGCCCGCGGCAGTGGTGGTGCTGGCGGTGTTGATGCTGCTTCGTGTGTTGTTGCCGCCCCTCGTCGCGCTTGTCATACTGGAGCTGCTCGGGTCGCTCGTGCTGCTGTTCGTGGTTGTGTTGCTTGCTGCCGTGCGGCCCGTAGGGCTAATTACTACTGGCGTTGCTTTTGCCACTGCTGCTCTCAGCGCTGCAGGTGTCGGCGCCGATGCTGCTGTAGTGTTCGTCGCGGTTCTCCTTCTAGTTGCGCCAGAGTTGGTGCGCGTCGTACTATTGGTTTCCAGTGTGCGGGTCAAGGTTGTGTTGCTGGTTGCTGGAGCTTCTGCGCGTCGTGCTGGTGCTTCTCGCGGTGCTCGTCACAGTGGTGTTGCAGGTGGCTCCGTTGCTGGTGGCGCTGGTGTTGCTTGCGATGTTGCTGCTGGCGGCGTTGATGCTGCGCGTGGTGTTGCTGCTTCCGACAGGCCTTGGTGGAGTGGCATTGCAGGTGGGACTCTTGCTGCTGCCTGTGTCTTGCTACTCACAGTTGTGCTGCTGGCGGCGTTTGCGCTGCCGCTGCTGCTGCTGGCGACGCTGCTCCCTGTCGAGCGGGCCACAGCGGAACTGCTCGTTTCGCTCGTGTTGCTGGCCGACGCGTCGCGGGCCGTCGAGCGCATCTCCGCCAGGCCGCGTGGCTGTGGGACAGGCTGTGGGCTGTGCCCTGGGGCGCCTTCGGTGCCCAGCGCAGGCAGATTCGAACGCTTTGGGTAGTGACGTTTGCGCTGGGGCGATTGCGTGTCCCCCCTCGACGGCCTCGCCAGCGGGGACTGGAGACGCTCGCGCAGTCCAGCGCGAATCGCCCAGTTTGTGTTGCTGGTTCCCGTCGTGCTCGTTCTGGTGGAACTGCTGGTGGCGTTGGTGCTGCTTGCGCGTGTGATGCTGATGGCTGCATGTCGCCGGTGGAGCTGCTGTCCGGGCTGGGCGGCGGCAGGCGGCGGGCGCCGACGGTGGGCCCACGACGAGTCACTGCCCCGTCCTCGCGCTCGCCCTGGCGCTCCTGGTTAGCGCTGCTGCTGTAGGGTCTGGCTGGCGCGACCCTTCCCCCCTGGGAGCGACCGCCGTTCGGGATTGGGCCGAGCAGCAGTTGCTCCCGTGGTGGGGTTCGCAAAACTTCGCGCGGACGGACTGCGCATTTCTGCTCCGGGGCGCCCCAGTCCCCAGCGCAAAATTGAACGATCTGGGTCATGACTCTTTGCGCTGGGGTGAACGCCTCCCCCCCGCTGGTCTGGCCTGCGAAGGGGTGGGCGCGCTCGGGCAGTCCAGCGTGAATCGCCTGGCGCTGTTAGTTCCCGTCGTGCTCGTTCTAGTGAAACTGCTGGTGGCGTTTGTGTTGCTGCGCTCGGTGTTGCTGCTTTGCGTCGTGCTGACTATACGGTGGTGCTGTTGGTGGTCCAGTTGGTGGTGCTTGTATTGGCGTGTGTCGTGCTGCTGGATCCTGTCGTGGGCGTCGCGGCGGTGCTACTCCTTGCGCGTGTGCTCGTGCGTATAGTGCTGTTGTTGCTCGTCGTCATGGTCACGCTGGTACCGCTGGTTGCGTTTAAGTTGCTTCGCGCGGCGTTGTTGCTCCCAGTCGTGTGTCGTCACAGTTGCGGTGCAGGTGGCGCTGGTGCGTGTTGCTGCGTTTGATGTTGCTGTCTGCTGTCGTTGTGGTCACAATGTTGCTGCTGGTGGCGCTTGTGCTGTGTCGCGTGGTGCTGCTGCTCCATTCCTCGTCGTGGTCGTCATACTGGTGCTGCTAGTGTCGCTGGTGCTGGTGCGCGTGGTGGTGGTGCTGTTTGCTGTCGTGTCGGTCAGAGAGGTACTGCTGGTGTCGCTCTTCTGGCTTGCGCTACTATTTCTGTTGTTGTTGGGTTTGGTGTTGTTGCTGCTGCACATGGTGCTGCTGTTTTTGGCGCTGCTCGTCTCAGTCGCTCTGCTGGTTGCGCTAGATCCACTGTGCATGTTCAGGGGGACACTTCGCCCACGATTGCGACGAATGCTCTCGGTTCACCAGTTGCCACATCCACTGTATCGACTTTGTGTTGGCCTTACCCAGGCCGCATCCATGGTTGGCAGTGCAGGCCACACCCATGATTGCGAATGTTGGTTTCGCATCTTGTCCGGCCACGTCAATGTTTCCGACCGTTGCTCTCGCTCCAGTGACGGCCACATCCGTCATTGCGAGCGTCACTCTCGCCTCAGCGCCAGCCATATCCACTACTACGACGGCTGTTGTCGCCGGAGCGCCAGCCTTATCCATGATTGCGAAGGTTGCTCTCGCCTCAGCGCTGGCCACATCCACGATTGCTTGCGAGTCTTGCTGTCGACTTGGCGCTGGCAACATCCACGATTGCGAATGTTGCGGTCGCTTCAGCGCCGGCCACATTCACGATTTCGAGAGTTGTTCTCGCCTTAGCGCTGGCCGCATCCATGATTGCAAATGTTGTTGTCGCTTCACCGCCGGCCACACCCGCGATTACGAAAATTACTCGCGCCTTAGCGCCAGCCGCATTCACGATTGCGAAAGTTGCTCTCGCCATAGCGCTGGCCACATCCATGATTGAGACTCTTGCTTTCGCAACATCGCCAGCCACATAAATTCGTTTACGGTTGAAGTGTGGGCAAAGAGGGGCGAGCGCTCGTTGGCCGCATTCGATTGCACGGCAGCTGTTCTGGCTTATAGCGAGGCCCTCAGGAGGGCATGCTTCCTGGGGGCTCGCGCGCTCGCCGCGCTGCAGGCCGAGCGGCTTCGAATCTGCGGCTGGTGCGAGGGGCGGCTCGCCCCCGGCGCGAGCTTCGCCTTGGCGGAGGCTGGCGGGGTGCTGGAGTTGTGCGAGCTGTGTGCTACTTGCTCGCGCTCGCCAGGCAGGCGGCGCGCGAAGCACGGCTGGCGCCGCGCGAGCGGGCGCTGCTGCTAGAGCAGGCTCGCCACCTCGGAGCGCAGCTCGCCTCGAGCCCGATGCCTCCCAAGGCGAAGGGCAACGATAAGGCCAAGGGCGAGGCCAAAGCCAAGGCGGCCCCTGGCGGAGGCGGTCGCGGCCGCGGGCGGGGCGCTGCAGTCGTTCACCGACGTGCACGTGGGCGCGCTGGAGCTGGGGCTGCTGGCGGAGGCGGAGGTCCTGCGCCAGGCGGGGCCGACGTCTTTGGCGGAACCGCAGGCCCCCCGCTTGGCAAGCGGCGGGGGCCCCCGTGGTGCCAGGGCTCGGCGCCCTGCCTGGGCCCCCTAGCGGTCTCGACGGCGTCAGAGGCGGCGCGCCGCCTGCTCTGCCTGGCGGCGCTGGCGCGGTGGGCGCTGGCGGCGTCGGCGTTGGGGCCGCGCTGGTGGGCGCGCTCGCTGCGCGCGGCGGCGCAGCTGCTGGTGGCGCGAGGGCCCCGCCTGCTGCTGCAGCCCTCGGTGCCGGGGTGCCCCTCGGAGTGCTTGGGCGCGCTGCCATCCCAGCGGCCGGAGTGCAGCTGGACGCGCTGGCAGACGGCGCCTGGACGCAGGCATCGGTGCTGGTGGGGGCTTGGCTGGGCCCAGGGCATGAACGCGGAGCTGCCGACGCACGACGCCCTGGGAGGCATCAGCGGCACAGCCCCGTTCGAGGTGGGCGAGGTCAGCGCGCCTGGCGCCGCGGGCCAGTACCTGACCGCCGAGTTCCGGGGGGCGTCGCTGCTGGCCGAGGCGATGCGCCTCGACGGTGCCTTCCCGCCTCGTGGAGCTGGGCCCGCGGGCTTGCTGCACCTCTGCGCGCAAGGCCCTGCTGCGTTGGGTGCGGCCGAGCGCCTTCGGAGGCCGCGGCGGCGGCGGGGCTCGACAGGCCGTGGGGCCCATCCCTGGTGGTGCCGCGCGTGTGCGCCTGGCGGCCGCGGCTGCTCGAGCCCTCGCAGGAGGTGGAGCTCGCGGCCGCGGCGTCGGCGGCCACGGCAGGCGGCGGCAGCGCAGCGAGTCAGGTAGCCGCAGTGATGGCGACGGCGAGCCGCATTTTCGCGACGCCCCCTCCCGCGGCGGCAGCGTGAGGCTGCTGGCGGAGAGGCAGCCCGGCGCCCTACGACGAGGCGATGCAGAGCATCGCTCGCGTGATGGGCCTGCGGGAGGGGGCGGGCGGTACCGAGACGCGTCCGAAGGTGGTTGGCTGCTTGCAGGCGATCGTCTTCGGCCACCACCCAGTCTCGCTGCTGCGGGTCAACACGGTGCGCGAGCTGCAGACGCTGGCAATGGCGCTGGACCTACTGGAGAGCGGATCGCTGCCGCTGGTGTGCGACGTCTTGATGCAGAGGTTCAAGGCGCTGGAGCTCTCATTGTCTGATGCGAGCTGGCAGTTTGCGAGCGAGCTGGAGATCGTGCCCGACGCCAGACCGCCCCTCGCCTCGATGGGCGAGCAGGACCTGGCGTGCCGCTCGGCGGCGCTGCGGAGGCGGCTGCAGGACGCCGCCAGGAGCCGCGGGGCCTTCGGGAGCCCAGGCCGCGGTGGCGGGAGGGCGTGACCCGCGGAAAGGGCGCGGGAGGGCTCGAGAGCATGCTCGCCCTCCCCGCGCGCCCCGCAGGGCACGAGGCAGCCTGCTTCCAGGCGGGAGAAGGGGCGCGGCCGCGGGAGGGGTCGCTTCTTTCCTCCGCGCGCGGCCAGCCCCGCTCGCCCCCCGAGCGCCCCCGCAGCGGCAGCCGAGGCCGAGGGCCCGCCCGCCGCGGCGCCCTCCGGCAGCCTCGCCCGCGCCCTTCCGCCGAGCGGGCCGCGGGCGCCCCGCGGCGACAGCCCTCGCCCGAGGCGAGCGGTGCTGGCGAGCAGCCCCGAGCGGAGAGAGTTCAGGCAGGAGCAGCCCGCGACGGCGGTGGCGCGGCCTCAGGAGGCCGCGCGCGGTCGCGGTCGCCGCCGCGGGGGCAGGGGGCGCAACTCGGGCAGGACCAACGGTTCACGCCCACGCCCCCCTGGCGGAGGCGGCGCTGCCGAGAGGGGAGTTGCGAGGTGATGCCAATCGTCGATGGTGCCCGTGCTCATGATGCGCGGATGGGCGCGGACAGTTCTCTGCGGGCCGCCTCTGCTCGCATGCCGCCTTGGGCTTCTCCGTCGCGATCCCTACTGCCCCGCCGTGCTCAACCTCGTCTGCCTCGCGCGCCCGCCGCTGCTAATGATGGCGCTGCTGCTGCTGCTTGTGACTCCCTGGCCGACTGACGTGATCTGACAGGGGCTGTTGGAATCTGCTCCGAGAGCCCTATGACGTGGGCCCGATACTTCTCAACCTGTTCAGGAGCTTCCCTGGCTCGCTTGGTCGCTATGCCCGCGACTCCCTGGATCTACAGCTGCGCGAGCACATGGCCACCAAGGGAGGTCGGCTGCAACGTGGCTTGATGCCGTCACCGCGCCCTACCGTTGTCATGTCCGATGTCGTGCGCGACGGCGAGGACCTCAGCGACGAGAGCTGGGGGGCGCTCCACTGTGGGCTGGTCGTTGCGGTGCTGGCGCTGAACTGGGAGGCGGGCTCCCGCTCGCTTTAAGTTCGCTCGATGCTGCCACGGGCGTGCTAATGCAGCCCAGCGGGCCCCCTTGATCGGCCTGGCGCGGCGGCTCTTCTTGACCGCCCGCGTCGAGACCAGCCTGCCTAGGGGCCCGGACTGGGAGAGCCGCCTCAAGGATCGCAAGATCGGCAACGGTGGCTCCGAGATCACGACACCTTACAAACTCACGCTGGAACAGGCGCCAGACGGCCTGCCGCCGCCTGGCGTCGCGGCCTCCATCGAGGCGGCCGATCTTGCGACGGGCTTCGTGCGCGATGCTTTGCTGAACCCGTCGCTCATGTTGCTGCTGCCTGCGCTCCGTCGCGCGGCGCCCACCTCCGCTCGGGCTTGGGATTGCGATTCCGAGCGGCGTCGCATTGTGGAGGCCTTGCATGTGCGCGGGATGATCGGTCCCATCGCCTCGAGCGAGATCGCCTGTCGCGACGGAGCTCCGTTGTTGAACGGCGCCTTCGGTGTCCCGGTGGCTCGCGACGCCCCCGTCAAGTGCAGCGGCGGGTGGCTGCGGCCGGTCCTGAGGCCGATCACGAACCTGATCCCTACGAACGCGCGCCAGGAGTGCATCGTGGGAGACGCGCCCGAGATGCCGACGATGCGTCAGCTGAACGGCCTGGTGCTTGCCGAGTCGGAGGACCTGTTGTGGGGCGGTGCTGACAGTAAAGCCTTCTTCTACGTCTTCAGGGCGCCGCCGCCGCGGCGGCCGCACACGGTGATCGGCCCCCCCGTGCCGCCCCGGCTGCTGGGCCTCAAGGGCGGCGGCACCACCCGCATCTGCTTGCGCGTTATCGGCACGGGGTGGATCAGCGCGGCGGGAGCGACTACCCATCTTCACCGCGACATGCTTCGGCGCAGCGGCAGCGTGCCTCGCGGCCTCAGCCCGAGCTGCGAGGTCACGCGTCGGCGGCGGTTGCCGCTGGGGGTGGAGAAGCCTTGCCCCCCGGCCTGGATGGTCTACATTGACAACCTGGAGATCGCCGAGATCCTCGACTAAGCGGAGCCCGAGAAGCTGCGCGGGACGGCGCCTGCCCTTCTGACTGACGCTAGGGCCTGCTACGAGGCGGCAGGCTCGCCTGGGCCCCCTCGCAAGGACCTCCACCGCGCGGTGCGCGCGACCGCCCTGGGGGAGCTGATCGACGGCGTCGAGGGCGTCCGCCGCCCCCCCGCGGGCTACATTATTGAGATGGTCAGCCTTGCCTTTGTGCCCTGGGGAAGAGGCGCGCCAGCATGCGGCTGATGCGCATCCTGCTTGGCCGACGGGTGCGCGTTCATTGGTTCCGCCGCCCTCTGGCCGCCAGCTTCGCCTATGCTTGGCGATGGCTTGGCGACTCGCGCAGCGGAGGCCGCTTCAGCGTCGACGTCGTCGAGGACCCGCTGATGTGCCTGGCGCTTTCTGCTCTGTGCGCGGCGGACATGCGGCTCGAAGTCGACCACCTGGCGACGGCGTCTGCGTCGGAGGCTGCGGGCGCGGTGGTCTACAGCACGGTCCTCTCGGACCGCGGCCGCGCGCTTGTTGCCCGGTGCCAGCGGCCTGTCAACGCTGCCTGCGAGGAGGAGGCGTCGCTGGTCACCCTCTTCGACGGGATCGGGGGCGGACGCAGGGCTTTGAGATCCTCGGCCTGGTGCCCGCGGTCCACCTGCCGTTCGAGGTTGACGCCCAGGCCGTGCGCGTGTCGCGCCGCTGCTACCCTGGGACCCAGCACCTTGGGGACGTGACGGAGGCCGACCCCGCCGCCCTGGCGGGCCTCTTGCGGGCCCGAGGTCGGGCCACCCGCGCGCTGGTAATGGGCGGCTTCCCGTTCTAGATCTACATGAGTTTTAATGTGGGCCGCTGAGGTGCTGCCGGCCCGCGCGCCTCGCTGGTCGGTCACGTGATCAGGGTCATCCAGGGGCCGCGGGTGGCCATGCCTGAAACCACGGTTGATTTCCTCGGCGAGAACGCGGCCTCGATGGCCGAATCTGACGCACTTCATCTCAACGGGCTCTTCGAGCGGATCCCCCTGGAGGTCGAGGCCGGCGACGTCGGCTGGGTCAAGCGACCGCGCCTGTACTGGGCGTCCTGGGACTTGCTGCCTTCTTTTGAGTTTAAGGCGATCATGGTGATGGCGAAGAGCTCGGCGGGGCGCCGCGCTTGCCGCGTGGCGCTGCAGGCTGAGCGGCCGCCGCTGGAGGAGTGGCTGCCTGCTGGTGCGAGCTGCCCTGGGGCCGCTGCGGGGGAGCCGCTGCCTGCGCTTGTTCGATGGACGCCGCGCTCGCAACCGCGCCCCAGGCCTGCAGGCGTCGGGGAGTGCGCGGATGCTGAGCTGGCGCGCTGGGAGGAGGCGGGCTTTGCTGCCCCGCCCTACCAGTTCCGTAACAAGCGGTGCATTCACGAGGCCGGTGGCCGCGTGGCGCCGCTTGACGCGGTCGCGCGCGAGAAGCTCATGGGCCTCGCCGAGGGCCGCGCTGCCCCGTGCATGACCAGTGCGGAGGCGAAGGCCAGCCCAACCAAGCACGAGGCGCTGCGGCGATCCTTGGCGGGGAACTCGTTCCAGTGCGAGGTGGTAGCCTGGCTGCTTAGGCACTTGGCCGTGGGTGCGGGGCTGTTGGTCTCCGCGCCGTCGGTGGCCGAGCTGCACTCCAGCGCGCGCGCCTGGGCCGGGGGCCGCAAGCTGTGGGCTGGCGACCTCGCCTCGCTGCGCTGCGGACGCGTGGAGCTCGACGAGCAGGTCTCCCGCGAGCTGGAGGCACCAGCTGCGGGGCGCGCCGGCCCGGGGACGCCAGCGGTGGTTTACGTCGGCCGTGGCTCGCGACGCCGGAGCTTGGAGCCTCCCTGCTGGGCGCAATCCCTCTGCCATCAGGCCGAGCTGCTCGCGAGAGGACGCGGCGGCGCTATTCGCGGGCTGGCTGCGGGGACAGCCGCAGCTACTGGGTCGCCTGGAGGACCTGCGGGGGGCTACCCTTGCGTGCCACTGCGAACAGGCAGTGCCCTGCCACGCGGACGTGCTGCTTGCCGAGCTGGCCAAGCGTGATGCGACTTCTTGTAGAGACTCAGAGTTCTCGCGGAGGCTGGCCATGAATCTTGCACAGCAATGACGCAGACATGCGTGCAGACGGGGGCTCTGAGGAGCTCGCTGAGATATTCCCTCGGCAGGGGACTGACGCAGGCATTTGGCAATGGCGTAAAGCTCGACAGCTGGTTTGGGACGTTCCAGAGCACACCAATGTCTTGGAGTGCCAGGGCGCCCTCATGATGATTCGATGGCGTGCTCGTTTTCTGGGGCGTCAACAGCGTGTCTTCTTACACCTACTCGACAGCATGGTCAACATCGGTGCTCTCTTCAAGCGCCGCTCCAGCAGCAGTCAGCTCAAGGGGGTGGTGCGCAGTTTCTCTGCTTGGGAACTGGCGATGGGCGCGCGGGCAGTGCTCGGCTTCATTTCTTCAGCCAGGAACCCCGCAGACACCCCGTCGCGCCTGGGGGATGGGGAAGCGGAGTAGCCTCTCCGATCGGCGCGCCGCCACAGCTGGACTGGGGAAGCTGGGTGACGCTCGAATCGGTGCCGCGACACTTGCGAGATATCGTCGGGCCGCCCAGCAGTTTGTTGACGACCTGAATGCCATGAACTTGCAGCTGCCGGTGACATGGGAAGACATGGGTATCATTCTCCAAGATCGCCTCGAGTATATTTGTGCGAGGGTGCCACCAAAGGTCAAGTTAACGATACACTCAGTGTGATCCAACATGTTGAGAAAGCGGCGTCAGTACCCTGGCGCGTGGCGATTGCTGTCAGTCTGGGGCCGCCTGGAGGTGCCCCGACGTCCGCCGCCGCCGCCGCCCTTGGTTTGCTGTGCGCTGGCCGGCCGGGCGCCGGGGCGCGGAGAGGTCGCGTTCGCGGCAGCGGTGCTAGCGGGCTTCCACCTGCGCCTTCGGACAGGCGTAGCCTTCGGCCTCTCCAGCGGCGTCGTCCAGTTGAAGCCTTGCGGCCGTGGCGCCGCGTCGCCACCCTGGACAGAGACTGCCTGTTAGAAGGGCGCTCGCGAGACGGTGACGCTGAACGATCCGCTCGCGGGAGCGGTCGTCCACATGCAGTTGCAGCGCGATGGCCGACTCTGGCCCGCCTCGTCTCGCGCTTTTCATTCAGCGTTTCGCACTGGCCTGCAGCAGATTGGTCGCAAGCATCTCTCCCTCTTCCCCTGCAGTCTTCGAAGGGGCGGGGCAACCCGCGAGCATCTGCAGTCTGGGGACTTGTCTGAGGTCATGCTCAGAGGCCGCTGGAGCTCTCAGAGGACGGCAAAGATTTACATCCAGGATGGGGCCGCAATTTGAGCTGAATGCGGTTCCAGCCGAGTACCCGATCCTCGCTCCAGACGTTCTCAGACACTTTAGTCGCCCGTCTCAGGGCGTGCTGCGAATATTTTTGGGCGGCTTTCAGCCATCTTGTGGAACGCAGTGGAGAGCTGTTGCGGGAACCTGGCGCTCTTGGGAGTGGAGAGCTTCTCGGTCTCATTGGCACAGTTCGGTGCGAGTCTCTTCCCCCCCCCCCTTTGGGCCCCGCAGCGTTCTGACCCCGGCCGCTGGACGACGGTGGTGCGCTCAAGGTGCGATTCCTGCCGTGACCTGGGGGGTGAGTTCTGAGACTCGCACGTGCTGGTGCCGTCGTTTCCGAGGGATCCTAAGCACTGCCAACAGCTTTGGCCAACAGGGAGTATAACTAAAGCTTAAATCCCGAAGAGCTTATGCTCCTAACCCC
This sequence comes from Prorocentrum cordatum, assembly GCA_963575745.1. NCBI lineage: Eukaryota > Dinophyceae > Prorocentrales > Prorocentraceae > Prorocentrum > Prorocentrum cordatum. The sequence goes on from CAUYUJ010020692.1 coordinate 72,568, forward strand.
GCCCACACACATAAATACGTTTACGGTTGATGTGTGGGCAAAGGGGGGCGAGCGTTCGTTGGCCGCAGTCGATTGCACGGCAGCTGTTCTGGCCCTCCCACTTGCCGCCCTGTTTTGTGCCGTGCGCCAATGGCATCTCTCGAGTCTGTTTCTGTGTGAAGACTCGCGTGAGCTAGGAGAGCTTCTCGGTCTTCTGGGCACAGTTCGGTGCGAGTCTCCTCCTCCGTTGGGCCCCGCAGCGTTCTGACCCCGGTCGCTTGACGACGGTGGTGCGCTCAAGGTGCGATTCCTGCCGTGGCCTGGGTGTGAGTTCTGAGACTCGCACGTGCTGGTGCCGTCGTTTCCGAGGGATCCTAAGCTCTGTCAACAGCTTTGGCCAACAGGGAGTATATTTCAAGCTTAATTCCCGAAGAACTTATGCTCCTCACCCCGCCCGCACACACATACATGATTGCGAAAGCTACTCTCGTTCCAGCGCCGGCCAGATCTTTCATTGGAAACGAAGAGGGACGAGCGATGCAGTTTGACACTGTTGCAATGCATGTTGCTGTGTCGCTCCATTATGGTGCATCATTTGCCACGCCGCGCGCGTGACACTGGTGTCACCGAGCAGTTGGCCACGTTAACTTTACTGGGTCAGGCTAGCTTTGGCGCAGTGCCGACAGGGCCTGGGTCAGGTTAGGGTAGGGATTGGCTATGTCAGGGGGATTGTGGCTCCAAAGTGGAATCTGTTGGGAGCACCGCGGTGCCCCGCAGGGCGCGGGGTCTCTCTGAGAGTGCCTCCTTTGGGGGTTGAGGGCGAGGGCCAGACGTTGCAGACGCTGGATGCGGCAGGGGTGTTTGAGCTTGCTGGATGGGCCCCGGGGAAATCTGTCAAGATGGGGGCAAATCCGTTCGAGATCGGTCCCCAAACCCCTCCCAGGGTCCACATGGCGCAGTTGTTCGCCCCGGATCTGTTTGTGACGGCCAGTGGTCCCTGGAGGCCGAAGAATGCAAAACACATTTAGAATCCAGAACCTCGAACCTCGCCCGCTCCCCATGGGGCCGCGAAACATGTAAGAGGTGTGCCGAATCGGGCGTGGGCACGCCATGCGAGCGCGACCGCTGGGGCCTTCGGTGGAGTTCGCTGTGGGGCTACGAAGCAGAGGAGGAGGGAGGAAGAGGAGAAGGAGGAAGGAGGGCGGAAGAGAAGGAGAAGGAGGAGGGGAAGATGAGGAGGAGGAGGAAGAGGAGGAGGAAGGAGGGAGGAGGAGGACGCAGGGCGCTGTCTCTTCAAAACGGCGGCCCAATACCTCACGATGTCTGGGAAGCGTGGAAAGGGATGCCGTACGATCAGACGAAGGGCTCGGATCTTCTGGGAAACGATGCTATCAGAGCAGAGGTGTCATACTTGTTTTCGTTGCCTGAATCTACGCGCGCAGGACAGATGGAACTGCTCACCGCGACACGGCGGTCACGACCTTTTTTCGTGTTGTGTTCCTGTCAGTTTGCGATTGCGGCTGCAGAGGTTGGATAGACGCTGAGGCAGCCAGATACTGAACATTCCATGTGCACGCCGTGCTACGTCCACCCCCCAACCCGAAATTCAGATCTTCGGATTGGGTTGGGTTGGTCTGATAGATCGTCAGAGCGGGGGAGGAACGGGAGGAGGAGGAGGAGGAGGAGGAGGAAGTGGAGAAAGGGGGAGGAGGAGAAGGAGGAGGAGGAGGAGGAAAAGGAGGATTAGGAGGAGGAGGAGGAAGAAAGCGAGGAGGAGGTGGAGGAGGAGGAGGAGGGTCCGTAGCCATTTTGGTTTGGCTCAAGCGACTTGCTCCTGAACTGCCCAACCTTTGCTCGAGGAGCCAAGTGTGCAGTGCGGGGGGCCTCGGCCCAGCCCCTTCGGTCGGCGCGCGGGGGCGCGCGACGCCAGCGCATGTTCATCGGGTCGGGAGCTGGTGCTGTGGAGCGTTCGGGTGCAAAGCTAACACGTACTGGTGGAAGTGGTGTCAGCACTGCGGGCGCTGGTGGTCAGGCCCGGGGGATGCACAAGTCGTCCAGAAAGGGTGTCCGCGGGGTGTGGGGTGACCGTCCGTCTGCTCCTCCTGGCTATGGGTCTTTTGTACTTGCTCTGGGGTCCTGGCAGACCTATTCACACAGCCCCGCCTCGGGAACTCAGGGGAGTACCCAGGAAGCGAAGCGATCCAGTTTGTCATCCAGCTTCCCGATGCCAATTTAGACTGCGAGGCAGCCAACAAGTGTAAGAAGAAGCATCGGGGCCTCAAGTCCCCGCCCAAGTTGAAGTGGGGGCCCGTGAAGCACGACATGGAACGGTGCCAGGCGGCCCTGGATCGTGCAGTGTTTCGTGCCGACAACCTCCAGGAGCAGCTGGACCAGGTTAAAACAGTACAGTATCACGGCGTTCCAGGCCTTGGAAGCAGCGAAAGAGCGGTATGCAGTGGCACCGCGGGAGGTTGCGTCCGCAGTCCAGCGCCCAGCCCCCTTCAGCAGCCCCAGCCCACCCACGTCGATAAGCCCGTGCTGAGCCAGGAGAAATTCATGGACGGAGGTCTTGAGGGGCTTCAGTCGGATGATGGCGGCCTGTTTGATTTGGAGGAGGTGGGATGGGAGCCGTCGCTTGGGGAGAAGGAGGAGGCGCAGAGGAGGAAAGAGTCCCTGGTCTCCACGTTCCAGGCAGCTGCTGCCCACGCTTTCGGCTCATTCCGTGAGCAAGCTAAAGTAAGCATAATAAGCTTAGTACCAGGTTGGCGGCCAAACAACGACGTACGGAAGAGGAGGCGACAGCTGAGGACGATGCTCGTTCTGGGCTTGACGGTTCTAACGCTAGTCAGCCTCATCAGCAGCAGCAGCCTCCAGCCGCAGCAGCAGCCTCTCCCGAGCTAGCAGCAGCAGCAAGCGTTCCCGACCTAGGCCCTCCTCCGAACTCCACCAGGGACCTCTTTCAGGCTGCCTGCGCGGTGGCTTCGAAGGGCTCGAAGTGCGAGGGGAGAGTGCAAGGAGGAGGAGCAGCTGGGGCAGCTGGTGGAGGCGGGTGAGCGGCGGCAGCGGCGGCAGCAGGAGCGGCCGCGGCAAGGGCTGATGCAGGCGCAGGAGGCGGGAGAGGAGCGCGCGCCTCGCCGTCGCGAGGGCGACGGCACTTCAGCCGCCGCGACAGGCGATGAGCCCGAGGTTGATGTTGTGACGATCGTTTCCGCGAACACCTCGGACTGGCGCAGTTGCCAAGGATTCATGGGGGAGGAGGCCCCAGAGATTCATGGAAAAGGAGGTTGGAGTGTCCCCCTTCAGGCAAGGATGAATGTGAAGCTAAACTGAGAGGTTGGGCATGGACGACCATGTTCAGCCCGAGTAGGCACGCTGGGACTGGGGGGTTGTCGTCGGGAGTTGGCGTTGCAGTACCGGACTGTCGCTGCCACCTTGGAAGGGCCAGCCGCTGCCGTCGGCCCCCCGAGCTGCCGCGGCATTGATCAGCAGTGTTGCGCCAGGGGGCTGTTTAGCAGTATCTGCCCATCTTTCCGACGGGGGGCCCGTTTGGAAATATTGGATCGCAATGTGTGTTCGACCCGGTGAAATGCTCCACCCAATTTGCTTGCCATCCATCGTGGGCGGAGGTCGTAACCGCCCGCCCGCTCAGCTCCGACAGCCCGGCTGGGCAGGGAAGGCGGGGGGTCGCGTTGCAGCCGCTGGCGAGGCCGCGTGCAGGAAGGGCAAGACTCGGAGGGAGCTGGTTTATTGTGTTGCATCGTCAGGGCTGGCGCCGTCGGTGGAAGCATCCCAAGCGGTCGAAGACACGCCGACCGCGCCAAAGCATCTTGTTGCCGTCAAGTTGAAATGACGCCTCGCCCGCGCGGAGTACCTGGCTCTCCCTGGGGCCCGCAAGTTCCCCAGCGAGCTCCCTCAGCGCCCATTGCCTGCCCCGCCTGATTGGGGGCGCGGCGAGGGTGCCGTCTTGCAGCGGGGGGCTGATCCAGCGGGGCGCGGGCGGGAGGAGCTCGACAGGGTTCGCCGCCGTTTTCGCGAACTTGTCGGGGCTGAGTTGATTGCCGCTCGTAGGCCCCGACGGGCTGGATGGGGGGGGGGTATCGAGGCCGCGGGGGCGGCTGGGGGCTGAGAGAGTGCCAGAGGTGCAGCCTCTGGCGGACCCTATGCGCCGTCTTGCGTCAAGGCCAGGAGATGGCGCAGAGTCCCGATTCGTTTCCTGGAGCTTTCCCACGTTTGTTCGTCGTGCTGAGGGGGGTGTTTCCGCAGCGCATCATGGGATTTGCTGGTCGCGTCAGTGCCCGAACTTCGAAGGCGTCTCGGCTCTTTCAGCAGACAAGTTGGCTGGGTACTCTAGTGAAGCTGCCGGCGTCGCCTCGTTGCTGGAGCAGGCCTTCGTGGGGGGCCAGAGGAGCGGCGCGGAAGAAGCGGGCGTGCGATGCATGCGGCAATGGGGGCTGGCACAGCACGCCGCATCACCAGGTCACCTGCTGAGTGGGGGTCCCAGCTGGAGGCCCCGATGGGGCTCCGATGGGGTCGGCAGCTCAGGTTTTTGCATCGCAACAGGAGCGGGGCCAGAACTGGGAAGCGCCCGCGCCCGCAGAGGATGCAGCTGGCCCTTGCGGCGGCGCGGATGACCCTGTCGGCGCCATCTCCGACCGGCTCAGGGTGGAAGGCATCGATGTCAAGGATGCCGCGAGCATCCGGCCCGTCGAGGCTGACGTTATTCGACGCGTTGATCTGATTTTCAAACCTGGAGCAGCCGTGGGCGCGGACAAGTCGAGCCCGCGGGACTTGTGCTGGCCACGAGACAGGTGTCTCACGGTGCTCGGCTTGCTTTGGCATTGGATGTTGGACGCGGGCCAGTTGCCGCCTCGCGTATTTTAGATCAGTGTTGCCACGTTTAAAGCCCGAAGGGGTTTTCAGACCCATCGGAATCTTGCGTGAATTCGTGCGCGCATGGGGAAGCCGCGCGCGCTCGGTTGCCAGGGATTGGGAGAATTCGAACAAGCGCGTCTTCTTTCATCGTTGCATTGGGACGCCGCGCGGACGCGGAGTCTGGGGGAATTCCTCCACGGCAGAACGCCCTCGTCGCACCAACTTTTGTTATGGGGGGGGGCAGGTCGATCCACCCAAGGCCCACGAGCGCGCGATGCGCGGGCGCTTGATTGATGCGGCGCGTGCATGCAGGTTCCCGCCGGATTCCTCGCGCCTCCTGGCCCGTGTGCATCGCATTCCTCGGCTCCTAGTTGTCGGGGGAATGGCGCCGCTGCCTGTCATGGCGTTGTGGGCGATCGTGGCAGGTTGTGTAGTAGCGACCACGCTCCTCAAGATGCTGTTGATAAGTGCCTCGGATTGTGTGGTGCGTCGGAATCCATATGCGCACGTGTGCAACGTGGCGGGCGACGTTACTTTGAGTGAGAATTGCAGTGCCAAGTTTTTGTCCATGCATCTGCCCACGGTCGCGCGGTTCACTTGCAGCAATCCGGAGGAACTGTGCTTGATCCATGCCCGAGCCATGGGGAAAATCGTCTCCACTCACCAGTCTATGGTTCGGAAAGCCGTCCAGGACCTGAGGAAGCGAGGGTTCGCTGGGACCTCGGTTGCGAGACGCCCGGGAATGGATTCCCCCGTGGGAGCCCGACCCAGGGGACTAGAGTTGCCGAGATCAGTGGACGAGCCCATCGGTTCAGAGGGCCCCGTTCGCCCTTTGCCAGGTTGACCAGGATTGTCTGAGCAGGGGCCAGCCCTGCAGGACTGCACGGGGCCTCGGTCGCGGGGGCGTCGGGTCGCATCCCCGAGCAGTTGCGAGCCGCGGCGGGGGGGCCAGTCCTTGGGTGCGCCGCGATTTCGGCGCCTCGGGCAAAGGCCTGGGCGCCTCTCTCCTCGTCGCAGTGGCGTCGGGAGGCATGGCGGCCCAGGTCGACCTGCGCCTGGGTCGGAACTCGATCTCGCCTGAGTGCAAGTCTCGTGGGCATCCCTGGGGGGCCAAGCTGCATGGACGTCGCAGCTCCCCTGCGACCCGGAGCTTCGGCAGCTCGTGGGTTCGATCGCCTGGTTCGAGCTGGCACGCGAGCTGTCGCGGCCAAGTGTCGGTTGTTTTGCTCCACGCGTCTGCTCGTCTCTCCGGTTCGGCTTTCTGTTGGCCCTTGTGTGCAGGAGGCCTGGGGGCGGCATGAGCGTCCGTGCTCTGGCCAGCTCGTGGAGGTGATCTGCCTGGACGGATCCGTTCTCGACCCCGCCCGCCCCTGGCGCCCTCGAACTGGATGGTTCGCAATCGCCCGTAGGACTGGCCACATCCTACGAAGTATGTACGGCCCCTTCCCGCGCCCCATCCAGTCCAGTTTGGGGGAAAACTGTGGGCCCTGTGCATGGCCCTGCTCCACGCGGATGCGGGGGCCGTCGAGATTTGGACTGGTTGTAAAGTGTTGTTGGACGTTTGGGGCTTTGGCCCAGGTCAGGATGTTTCGAGTCTGTCGTTCGCACAGGTCTGGGGGAAGGTCTTGACCAAAGCTCGTGGCACCGGCTGGAGTTCGATCCAGTTGTTTATGATTAAGGCTTTCTTGTCCCGGATTCAGGCTAGTGGACAGGGCTGCCCCATCCACGCGTGGCGGGGCAACCAGGAGGCCGACCGTCTTGCGAAGGAGAGGGCCCAGTTGCAGGAGCAGGAAGATGTTTTGCGCAGATGGTACGGATCTGCGAGCGCAGGCATCAGGCAGGTAGGTAAGGTTCTCGGATTGATGTTGGGGGCGTTGTCCCGTCGAGGTCTCAAGGATGTAGAGCGGTGAAAAGGCAAGGCCCAACCCCTCGGGCCCTTCGAAGACACCCCCCAGCTCGAAGTAGTTGCAGAACTCAACGGGCACACGATCTGTAGGAACGGTAATGCGCATGTTTGTGATGTGTGCGGGGAGCGAGCGAGGTCCAGAGGAGGCCTGACCGCGTTCCCCTTCCTTTGTATCCCCAAGATCGCCGCCTCCCACGTGCTCTGGCTGGGCTCTGGTTCCTCGGGTCGGTCTGTGTGGTGTCGGAAATGCACGGCGCTCGGGGTTGCCAGGTCCCGATTCCTGAAGGAGCGCTGCATTGAGAGGCCTCGGAATACGGCGACTGAGAAGAGCTCGTCGATGCTCGTGGCTAGTCAAGACCCCAGCTCGAGGTGCCATTTCGGTTGCAGCAGTCGAGTCAGGATCGAAGGATCGTCATTTGTTTTATGCTATTTCGGCTCCTCGCTCCTTGGATGAGGGAGACTGCGGCTGCGTTCAACTGTTTCAACAGAAGGAGGAGGAGGAGGAGGAGGAGGAGGAGGAGGAGGAGGAGGAGGAGGAAGAGTAGGAGGAATGAAGGAGGAGGATGAGAAGAAACACGCCAGGACAATGAGGACGAGGACGAGGATTATGATGAGGATGAGGATGAGGATGACGATTGGGATGAGGATGATGATGATGATGATGATGATGATGATGATGATGATGATGATGATGATGATGATGATGATGATGATGATGCAAATGCTGATGCTGCTGATGAGGATGAGGATACGAATGAGGATGGTGAGGATGAGGATGATGATGCTGATGCTGATGCTGATGCTGATGCTGATGATGCTGCTGCTGATGATGATGATGATGATGATGATGGTGGTGGTGGTGGTGATGATGATGATGATGATGATGATGATGATGATGATGATGATGATGATGAGAAGGAGGGGGAGGAGGAGGGGGAGGAGGAGGAGGAGGAGGCGGAGGGAGACAGGGGGAGGCGGAGGAGGCGGAGGGAGAGGAGGAGGAGTAGATTGATGGGCTGGGAGTGGAGGTGCCGCAGGCCATCGGCGCGCACAGCGGGGATGACGCGAGATGGCCGGCCGGCTAGCAAAGGGGGGGAGGGTTGAGCAGGCGGGGGATTTTGACGCTCGCATGGCTTCTAAGAAGCATCTGATGCGCGGCCAGGTTTCCATGACCACCACTGCCACGGGTGGGACGGGGGAGAAGGAAGGAGGGGAGATCCTCCTCCTCCTCCTTCTCCTCCCCCTCGTCATCATTCTTTTCCTCCTCCTCCTCCTCTCCCTCCTACTTCTGGTAGTGGCGGTGGTGGAAAACCGGCCATCATCTTAGAGGCCTCCAGGCCCAAGTAAGAAGGCCCCCGCCATCTTGAACCCCCCCCCGCCTTCTTAGAAGACCGCCACCCGCCACCCTTGTGCTCGCTGCCAACCTGCGGCGGGGAAGGGGGGGATGGAGATCTCACAGCCCACAATCGCTCCGGCCTCTGGGTGCCCCGTGGTGGGCCGCGGGGCCACCTCGGGCGAAGAGCATACTTGGCCGAGGTGTAGAATCGGGCCGGACGAAAGGGGGGGATTGGGAGAGGGGGGGTTACGAAATTTGCTGCATGCAGCTGGATTCGGCCGCACCGAGGGGCCCATTCCTCGATGCATAGCCGCCTCTCCGGCGCCGGGAGGCGCAGGGAAAATCAGCTACGTGAGCTGATTCTCAACCCTCCCCTTTGCTATCCCCCCTTTCGCCCGATCCGATAAAACTACGTCTCCCCATTGGCGGGGATCGGTTGTGTGTGTGGTTGTGTGTGTGTGCGTGTGTGTGTGTGTGTATGTGTGTGTGTGCGTTTGCGTGTGTGTGTGTGTGTGTGTGTGCACAGCTCCCTGTCTTCATCTCTTCAAGCAGCCTGTAGGGACCACCGCGCGCGCCGCCGAGCAGGTCCAGCTCCTCCCGTCCCTCTCCGAGGACACCCTGCCGGCGGACCAGCTGCGGCCGGTCACCGCCTCCGCGTTCGAGGGCGGGGATCCCGCCAGTTCTGCGGGGGAGGAAGACGCTTCCTCTCTTCTCACCACCGTCGGAGCCATCTCCGGCCCCCGCGGGGACAGGGTCAGGGCAGCTCTCCCAGCGTGCCCCCTTTAGGTAGGGATGGGCGCCGCGCATCCCGGAGGAGACGGCAACCATCTCCACCCAGGCGTTGTCGGGCGGCCGGCGGGGCCAAGGTGCCCCCCACGTGGGGGTGGGGATGGCGTTCACGTGCAGATCCTGCCTGTCCTCCCCGTCCTCCCCGTCCCCCTCCTCCCCCTCCCCCATCTTCTGAGCTGGTGAGACGCAGTCATGCGTGCACAGCTTCGCTGGAGGGAGCAAGAAGGGGAACCACTCCATTCGGGGGTGGTTGCTGAGGCGTTCGCTCAGGACAGAAGGCTGTTGAAGCCGTCGGCCGCGTGGCCTTGCACCCTGACCCAATAATCCTTATTCTCCCCCCAACTTCTCGCCCCTCTTCCTCCCTCCTCCCCCCTCCTCCTCATCCCCCTCCTCTCCTCCCTCTCCTCCTGCCGCTCCCCCTCTCCTCCTGCCGCCCCCCTCTCCTCCCTCTCCTCCTGCCCCCTCTCCTCCTGCCCATTGCTACCCCTCCACCTCCTCCACCTCGAGATCCTCCTCGCACTCATCCACCCTCCCTAGAATTCTGGCGCCGTTTCGTTGCGGATGCGTTTGTCTCCTCGATGCCGACCCTACGAGACAAAAAATAACACATACATAACAAACACAAGATTTCGGTGGCGGGGACCTGTGCGGGTCTCTTCAATCGGCGCTGAAGCCTCCGGATTCCGACCCCCCGTCCTCCAGCATGCACCCCCGTGCCAGGGTAACGTTGCCTGCGCTTTGCGCGCTCCGTGAAGCGACGCCAGGCCTTGCGTGCTCGAGTGAGTTTCATGCCCTCCTGGAACCCGACAGTATCCCGGCGCTGCGGCACCCGCAGGTGCTCAGCCATTGATGATTGCTGTGCACGTCGATGCAGGACAGAGGCGAGCACGCTCCTCCCTCCTCCACCCCGCTGTCCCAGGCACCCGACGCGGTGATGTTTCACAACAAGTTGACCCCCAGAGTTAAGTTGGGCGCGTCCCTCTGCTGGAGGAATATTCAAAACTAGAGGAGTGTTCAAAACTAGTCAAACATTCGCCTGGGGACGCTCGTTCTTTGATTTTTTTGACCCTTCTCGAGTATTCAGTGACTAGTTCCCATTTTGCGTCCACGATCCGCCTGTAGGGGGACATGCCCGACCTGCCCCCAGAGCTCTGGGCCCGTTCCCCGGGACCGGCCCCCCGCCCCGAGCCGACGCTCGAGCGGCCTCGCGGGGCCGGGTGGGGCCCCCGCGGGCCGAGCAGAAGGTTGGAGCTACGGCTCCGTCTGGCCTGTTCGCGCGACGGTTCGTCTGAGCGCTTTCCCCCCCCTGGGGGGCCAAAGAATATGCACCACCACCACCTCCCTCCCCCCCTCCCTCTCGCTGGACAGAGGAGAGAGGAGGGAGGAGTCGACGTGGTTGTGGTGTGTATTCTTTGGGCCCCCACCCCCCTCCCCCCGCGGCCCACCCCTCCTCCTCTGCCTCCCTCCTGCACGCCCGGCGCTTCGCTCCTCGGCTGCCCCGCAGCAGGCACCCGCTGCAGCGCCTCCGCCGCTGCCTCGCCGCCGGCGAACAGAGTGCCCGCGGCGCGGGGGGGTCGGGGCTCTCCCCCAGCGGGCTCCGCCAGGCTCGTCGCGGCTCGCCGCGCTGGCGAAGGCCTTCTCCGCGACCGGCGACGGCGGCACGCTAGCGAAGCTCGTGGAGGCGGCCCCCCGCCGCGCGGCAGTCATGCAGCGCCGTCGTCCTCCGGGGCCTCGCTTGTTGCGGTCGGGAGCCTTTGGCTTCGCGGGAGGCTCCGCCCGTGTGGGCCCGGCACCCTTCGGCGCGGCACGCGATCCCATCATCGAAGGTAAGAAGACCCCTAGCCCTGATACCATAACTACAGTGGAGGCCCTTGCCAAGAAACACCCTGCTTGCCTCCAGGGTGCCCTGGGCTTCTTTGGTGTCGATGGTTTTGCTATGGAAAGCGTGACCTGTCCACACGAAAAATCAATGGACGTCCTGGGGTCTCAGGGTTGGGCTTCTTGTGGAAGGTTGCTTGTGGATCGGGACCCACTGCAGCGAAGGCTTGGCCTCACTGAGGTCCCCATCTTGGCTTCAGACAGCGTAAATCGCCGATTCGCCGTCGATCCAGGTATGGGCGACGTATCGCCGATTCCAGGTCGATTCATCCCCCTACAGTGGGGGCGCGCATCAAGAAACCATATGCGTTTCGTCGGGGTGTCCTGGGTTTCTTCGCTCCGCGCGCTGCGCGGCGACTTCCTGCGGCCGTTGAAGAAGCTGCTGCGTTCAGGGTGCTCCGGGTTCCCCCTCGGGTGCACCCCGCACGCGAGTTTTCAGGGTTGGGTTTCCTGCGAGGGTTTCTTGCGGCCGCGCCCGCACTGTATGCCAGCCCCCCCCCCCATCGTTGCCCCCCAGGAGCGGAGCGATACGCCATCCGCTTGCAAGGCGCAGCGTGTCGCAGGGGCCGGCGCCGCGGCACGAGGTCCGAGGGTTCCCGACCGTAGCCCCATGGCTCCTCGCTGCTGCCCGCCTCCCTGGGCCCTCGAAGGAAAAACGAGCTCTTCCGGGGGGAAGCCCTAGGACTGCTCCTCCTGCTTCTCCTCCTCCTCCTCCTCCTCCTCCTCCAACTCCCCTTCTCCTCCTGCTCCTGCTCCTCCTCCTCCTACTTCTGCTCCCCCTCCTCCTCCAACTAACCTCCTCCCCCTCCTCCTCCTCCTCCTCTTCCCTCCTCCTCCTTCTCCTCCTCCGCCTCCTCCTCCTCCTCCTCCTCCCCCTCCTTCTCCTCCTCCCCCGCCTTATCCTCCTCATCCTCCTCATCCTCCTCCTTCCATCTTCCTCCTCCTTCTCCTCCTTCTCCCGCTCCCCCTCCTCCTCCTCCTCCTCCTCATCCTCATCTCTCTTACTAGCAGCGCACATGCCATGGTGAGAGAAGGAGTACACAGGCAGCTCAGCCAGCGGCGCACTGAGATGACAGCCAATATGCCAGCATTGATAACAGCGTGATGAATTCGCACATATGGACAATCACACCCTCTTATCATGGTGCAGGCCTTTGTTCAGACGGGCAAGGTTTGTCTTACCCGTCATAGTGGGCGCAGCACATTTGTTTGTCTGATCTTTTACTTGAGCACCGCTGCTAAAAAACTTGCAAAGCATGTACAGGTACAGGTGACTCTTGTCACTGCAAGGGAAGGCAAAGAAACAATGACCGAGGACCTCCAGGACCCTTTGATCGAGGCGAGATTTACCAGGGCACGGATCCCCCGACTGGTCCCACTCGTCGGCCAGAACCAGGGTGGGAGCAGCAGAGCCTTCTGAGGGAACCAGTGAGGACCGTTCCAAGCCTCTGAACTCCAGCTTCGTACAAAGTGGCAATAGCTCCGCTCTTGCCAGCAGGTCAGCAGGAGACACACCGATCATACAGTCGATCTCGTCGCTGTCTGCAGGAGCTAATGTGGGGGGCCTGATTGGCCCCCTTCTTGGTACGCTTGCCATCATAACAATTACCTTGACGCACGTTGTTTCCTGCGCCGACACCTTTTTGGAAGCTCTGCACATGCCTTTCAAGCAAGTGACGCTCTTGGATTATTTTGACCCAGTAGCAGCGTTTTGCACTGATTCCATCAGCGGGGCCAAGGTTCATCAGATCCACAAAATTCGAGCATTCGGAGTAGCACGTGGCTTTGCCCTCAGTGCACAGGGCCGTCCAGGCCAGAGCCCCAAACTCCGAGCCTTGAGGAATCTGAGGCCAGGGAGCCCACAGGGGTCCTTTTGAGCACTCCCAGGCCGTCCCCAGGGGCAAACGCCATTACCACAGACCAGCCCGCACGAGACAACTCTCTAACAGCATGGCGGCGGCACGAGCCGTCCATGAAAATGTGCCCCCAGAAGCCTTCGGAGGGAGGAATACGAGGGGACGGCAGCAGCAGCATCGGCAGGGTCGGGAAATAGCATCCACGACCCAGTCAATCGTCACGCCTTCAGCCAACGGTTCCGGGGCACAGTCTCCAGGGTGTTGACAAGGCCCCATAGAGATCCCAGATCATGCAAATTAGGTTCTCTCCCAACTCCAAGGCCTTCAGCTGGATGGACGCGTCCAGCATCGCATCCCTCTCAGCCTGGATGATGTAGAGCCTGTGGAACAGAGTGTCGCGGGCCACGCCGCAGAGAGCACACCTATCAGAGCAACCATAGCCTGCAGCGAGCACATCACTGGCTGTCCAGCAGGCCTTGGTGGCCTGAGCTCGAATCCAGCCGTTAGTGTTCCCCGAAATGTTCTTGGAAGAGGCCAGCTGCTTGACCACATCCCAACACAAACGGAAACCACAACCATACTTGTCCCCAGATTCCTTGTCCAAAGATCTCATCATAATTTCCTCACACAAGTGCTCCACAAGCTTGGGAGAGGAGGGAGTAGAGGAGACTTCGCGACCGCAGTCATCCAAAGGGATGAAAAAGTTGGGCACAGACCATCTCAACCTATACAGAGGAACACGCAACGCAGAGATATGCCCCGAGACCGACGACCACGAGTGCTTATCGGATCCGAAAACCGAACTCCGCCCCTCACGCATTTCGGCCCAGCTGAGCAACCAAGGAAAAGGTTCGCGTATGCAGGGTCCACCTTTCTTTGGCTCAGCGAAGGACGTGCGCGTAGCTCCAACGCCACGTGGGATCATCCGAGAGAAGACGCACGACAGACAACGAGCGGCCCTCAGCCCTAGGATTGACAGTGGACATGGCCATCCCACGGAGGTCCCGGAGCTCACGATCCGAGAGCCCGCACAGGTCGGAGCCACGAGCTGCGCCAGCGAGAGGACCCGAGGCCAAACCTCGCCAACACCTGCGGCCGAGGGCCCCCGTCAGGCCTTCCAAGCCCTTCCCGTGCCTCGAACGCGTCCCGCAGTCGAGTGCAAGCTGATCCAACTAAGGGGCCCAACTCCCGCAGGAGAACTTCTGACCATGCCAACTTCGTCCGCTTGCACTCGAGCGTGCACGAAATGGAGCGCGCTGGCTCCAGCAATCAAAGAGGTGACCACCGCCCTAGCCTGTCCAGTGCAGCTGGGGCTGAGGTCGTCAACGTAAGCGCTGTAGTCGGTCTGGCCTCCTGGCCCGCGGAGAACCGACAACAGGGCCTGGTCGAAGGCCTCCATGGCGCAGACGCGAATGAGGCTCGTGGCACACGAGCAGCCCGCCACAGTTCCCTCGGACACTAAACAAGGACCCTGGACGATTCCCCCCAGGGCCAGGCAGCGGTCGCTGGAGTAGGCCTGAAGGGCCAGCCTCGCCAGCTGCAGCGTGAACTTATGCTTTTGACATTGCTCCCAGGGGAAACGCAAATCAATCTGCTCATCGTACTTCCGAAGGTCCCAACAAACCGAGGCCGAGGTCCCACTGGACCGCGTGCCAGCTTCGGCCCTGAAGGCCTGCCTCCAAACGACGCCCTCCGCAGCCCTATCGGCCCCCGCAGCCCAGGACTTAAGAGGAAACTGAAGCTCCCGCTGCAGGGCCTCTACGCGACGGGCGCGACCCCAAATGCGGTGCCAGCTAGGGGCCCCTGTCGGGCGAAGGCCCCCCGAGGGCTTGCTCGGCCGGGCCATCGAGACCCGGCCAGTCAGCAAAGGGAGCGGGCCAGTGGCTTCCACGACGGCGAACCTCAGGGCCATCGCCCTCAAAGCCTCCGTTGGGGAGCAAGCAGGAACGGCGGCAGCGACTGCCGTCCACAAACAGCAGAGGCAGCCTTGCTCTTCAAAGAGATGGCCCTCAACTCAGCAGGCTCCAGCACACGAGCGAGAGGGGGGACCTCATGGCCCGCGACGTCACCCGAGCTTTACCCCCAACCATCCATAAACTTTACACACTCAGTTTTCAACCGAGAAACGGGGTCGCAATACACTCTGCTGCATCTCGATACCGTGGTCGTCGGGGTCCAGGCCCCATGGCTTTTGATCGCTCTCTGCGTATTGCAACCCCCTTTGTCAATGCTTGACCTCAACTGCTGACGCCGCGCACTCCGCGACTCCGCTGCCGAGGTGGCAGTGGCAGAAGAGACAGCTGCAACAACCTGGTCGATCAGTTCATCCAGATCGGTTGGCAGCTCGGGATCCTGAGCAGATGATCAGGCGCATCTAGCTAACGCAGCACTCGCCTTGAAAAGTGGGAAGAACGATGAGTCGCCCTGCATCGCCAGGGCCTTCGGCGGCGAGACAATGGACTGCAAAGCTTGCTTGCCCGCGTCATGCAGGACATCCTCAGACAGATCCACCCAACAGTTCGAAGTTGGTTAATCGGCCACATGATGGACCTACGACTGACATCCTTCTCTCTACTAGCTGGTTTCAACGCCGACTTCCAATGGGCCTGGGAGCTCTTCCCACGCATGCCAGAAACCGACATGTCCGACCCAGGGTCCTGCCCAATCCCTTTCCGCAGAATCCGCCCAGGCGCGGTACCTGGAGGGCGAGAAGCTTTCGCTCTCGCGCCGTCTCCCGCAATGAACTCACAGCCCAGGGGATCCAAACACGTACCCACGGTGCGAAGGATTATTAGATTCGCTCCGGCGAGACCTTGGCCGTGGAACAAGTACAGGCTGCAGGTGCACATCGGGGCGCATCCTGGCACATGGGCCATCGTCGCAATAGCTCGGCCAGCACAGAGAACGATCTGCTCACAACCTCTAAAACGTGCAAGACAATACCGAACACACACACACACACCACACACACACACACTCACACAAACACACACGCACGCACGCACGCACGCACACACACACACACACCAGACGACCACCTCCCCCTTCTCCAGCACCGCCCCAGGCGCCCACAGAGCTGTCACACCCAGGCATGTCGCGGCCTTCGAGGCCTGGTCGAGAGGCCCAGGCTCCCTGAGGCGGTGTCCCTGAGCGATCGCGAGGCGAGTTGAGGCCGAGGAAAGGCGCGCATTGAGCGTGCCCCACGGGTGGGTGTTCACGGTGCTGACTAAGAGACCATCGTCCAGCTTGATCGCAGCTCCGTCAGACGCACGCGTGCCTGGGGGCACCGAGGTGCAGCAACAGCATCACGCGCACATATGTGAGATGCCTCACAATATGATCCTGGCTCGTCCAGACGCTACTTCCCAGCCGCGACAGGCAGCGGCAGAGATAACAGGTGAAACGCTCCTGGGCTTTCTGGGAGTTCCTGCATTTCACTCGGCACCAAAGGTGCATCACAGCTGAACTTGCTAAACCTGACACCGCGCAGCACCTGCAAGCGCAGAACAACAAACAGCGGACTAGGGCCTAGGGCCTGGAGCCAGTCACAGAAAACCTTGAGGTTACAGATAAGACAAGGGCTTGCCCCCCTCATATTCTAGCTCTTGTCGATCGCGTGCGACAGGAGGCGGGGAATCCCGACGGGCAGTGTCCACCATTTCTCGAAGATCCTCTTCGAGGGTCTGCTTGTCGCCAGCGGCGGTCGCGGCCGAAGAGGCAGAGGCACCTTCAGGCGCCCCAGCTCCAGCACGGGCCCTTTGGGCACCTGGCCCGCCAGCAGCATCGCCACCGCCCGCGTGAGTCGCTCCCGACTCGCCCTTTCGCTTCCTCGCGGCCAGGCGCACGCGATGCGCTCCATGCGCTTCGCGATGTTGGCGAGCGTGCTCTGCCACCTGGGCGAACAAGTCCTGCGCGAGCTTGTTGACGCCAGAGGCCAGCTCCTCAGTCCGTTTCTGGAACTCGTCCTGGCCCACTGGGCTGATCTTCGCGTCGAGCCCGAAGTCGTCGAGCATCTGGCTGCAATCGACGATCTGCGCGAAACCGACCTTAGCAGAGACCAGGTTCCCCCAGCTTGAGCAACGGCACGCCAGGCTGAGATTCCGCCGACTCCACCTTGGCCGAACCCTGAAGTTGCGCACGAGACTCCTGGTATGCCTGATCAGCAGCCGAAGTTGGCGTGCGTTGTCCACGCAGCGAGCTCTCGGCTTCCGCGAGTTGCTCACGCAGCCGAACCACACGCGACAGACAAGTTTCCATCTGCGTCTCCAGTTTTCGAACATTCGCATGCGCCTGCTGCATCGTGGTGTGGGCCGAAAGTTGAACGGGACGCGCTGCCATGTCGAGGTGCCGCGCCATGCCGAGAGAACGGCGTGCCGCTCCCGTACCCCCCGCCTTCTGAGGCAGCCCACCGAGCACGTTGGCCCCCTCTGCGGAGATGGCTGGGCCTGGGCCCGCAGGAAGTGGCGGGGTGCCTCCTCTTAGCTTCGTCAGTGCGCTCCTCTCCACCTGGTAGAGTAGGACTCCACTGCTAGACGCCTCCACCGTACCAGGCGTTTGCCCGTGCTTCTGCCATCGAGGCCCTTGCCTCCGTAGCCGCCTTTGCCGTAGCACAGCGAGTTGAGAGCGGGAGTTCCCGTGCCTGCAGCTTGTGTGCCACCATTGCTCTGTCCATGCCAGCATCGTAGAGGAGTCACGACCGCAGACCAGCAGTCACCAGGAGCGGGAGCAGGGATAACTCAGGGATACATGCGTGGGAGCGAGCACGGGCAATGCTTGCACCAAAGGGCTTCGGGATGATTGCGCTTGCAACCGTAGGACGGGCACGCTATGCCAGTGGCTTTGGGCTTGCGTTTCTTGTTCCTTGTCTTAGTTCACCCAGAGTGACCGTGGGCGTCATCTCGTCATCCCCAGCTCTGATCCAGGGCTGATACGAGAAATCAGGAGACGGCTTCGGAACCATCGGCAGAGTGTACGGCAAATGAGGCGGTACCGTACACGAACGTAATTGAGAGACAGAGGCTTGGCAGTGAAGCCAGGGAAGCAGTTTGGGGCCGCAAGTTTCCCTTCACCACACGCACAAGACCCTGAGCGAACCGCCACGGACTTGAGCCAAAATGGCTACGGAGCCTCCTCCTGATCTATTCCTCCTCCTCCTCCTCTGCCTCCTCCTCCTCCCCTCCTCCTCCCCCTCCGCCTCCTCCTCCGCCTCCTCCTCCGCCTCCTCCTCCGCCTCCTCCTCCTGCTCCTCCTCATTTTCCTCCTCCTCCTCCCCCTCCCCAGGGCGCCGTTTCCTTCTGGACCCCCGGCGGTGGGAGCTTCCAAGACGGTCGACCCGTTCTGCGCCGCCGCCGCTGCCGCGCGTGGCCGCCAGGCCGCCGAGCTCGTGCAGTGGAAGCACATGCCAAGAAACACCCTGCTTGCCTCCAGGGTGCCCTGGGTTTCTTGGGTGCCGATGGTTTTGCCATGGACAGCGCGACGTCTCCACACCAACATTCCATGGACGTCCTGGGGTCTCAGGGTTGGGTTTCTGGTGGAAGGTTTCTTGTGGTCGGGCTCCAACTGTGTGCCTGCCCCGCTCCGCGCCCCTGGTGGCACGCAGCCTTGTGCCGTGGCCCTCCCTAGGGGAACGGAGACTGACATAAACACATAAACTCGGAGGCCTGCGCGGATTGCTCGCGTCCTCGGTCAGTTTGGTGGTCACATGTGAACCCTACCCCCGCCCCCCACGATTCCTCAGGGGGGTTGGGGAATCAATTCGTTCGGGAGTCCCCGAGCGAAATGAACCCCCATCCGCCTTGGAAATTGAGAGGGGTGGGTGTAGGGTTCACATGTTGCCACCTAGCAGTGGCGAAGCGTCCTGGCACGCCTGTAGGCTCACCAAGGAATGTTCTGAGGACCCCGTGCGGTCTGCACGGGAGGTTCTTCGAACAGTTCTGGCTGAGGCTGTCTTGTTTTAACGCATCAAGTTGACGTTCT
This sequence comes from Prorocentrum cordatum, assembly GCA_963575745.1. NCBI lineage: Eukaryota > Dinophyceae > Prorocentrales > Prorocentraceae > Prorocentrum > Prorocentrum cordatum. The sequence goes on from CAUYUJ010020692.1 coordinate 91,160, forward strand.
AAGAGCATCGTTTTGCTCTTAGAACGTTTTCGGGTTCTGAGAATATTTCGTGGTAGGCCTATAGGACAACCGGAACAGTCGGTACCTGCTCATTTGCTCCGATGCTCGTCCTCGCCCTCTCGTCCTTTCGCCAGAGAAGTAGAAAAAGGCACCCATGCCCCTACCCTTCTCCCATGTGTTTCCCCTCTCTGGCCCTTCTAAGGAGGCCCAGGTCGCCACCGCTGGGGTCGCCTCGGAATCCGGGTCAGAACGCACCTCGGGGGAGGTCCGGGGAGCAGCGGGAGCAGCGGCAGCGGTGCCTTCGGGTTGCCCCACGCCCTCCTCGTGCCTGCGGCCCACGGGTCGCCACAGGTGCCCCCCTGCAAGCCGACCGACTGCCTCAACGGCGTGCGCGTCCTCAGCATGGTCTGGATCATCCTGGGCCACACGTTCCTCATGCCCATCTCGATCGCCGGCTACAGCAACATGGAGGATCGGGGGGGGGGAAGGAGGAGCACGGGAGCGACAGGTGGACGTACACGTACACGAGTCCACGTTGGGCTCGGGAGTCCGCATCCCGCGGGCGCTTTTATCACGAGGCTGGTCTCGCAGATTGGGGCGCCGTATTCATGTATGTGGTTGGGCACGTACGTCCTTTGTGGGCTCTGTAGAAGCGACACCACGACCAGGGGGGGGCACCTCCAGCGAGGGGGTCCACGATGCCTCCCCGAGCTGGGGATAGGGGACGTCTCGAGCGAGAGGGGGGAACCACAGCACTAGGGGTGCCCCTCCAGGCTCCTCCCGCTGGCGATGTGCGGTGGAGGTGCCACTTGTTCGTCGATCCTCGGAGGAGGGCGGCCCTGCGTGCAGGGCGACGGGCGGAGCAGGGCTCGGAGAGTGCTAGCTGGAGGAGAGAGATCGAGGGGCGGAGGATGAGGAGACGCAGCCGCAGCAGAAGGAGAACGGGCGCGATTGGGACGATGAGGATGATGATGCTCATGATCATGATCATGATCATGATCATGATCATGATGATGATGATGCTGATGCTGATGCTGATGCTGCTGATGATCATGATGATGCTGATGCTGATGCTGATGCTGATGCTGATGTTGATGCTGATGCTGCTGATGCTGATGCTGACGTTGATGCTGATGCTGATTATCATGATGGTGATGTCGATGCTGATACTGATACCGATACTGATACTGATGCTGATACTGATGATGATGATGCTGATGATTATGATTAATGATGGTGCTGCTGATGCTGCTGATGATGATGATGATGATGATGATGATGATGATGATGACGATGATGATGCTGATGATGATGATGATGATGATGATGATGATGATGATGCTGATGCTGATGCTGATACTGATGACGAAGAGAAGGAGGAGTAGGAAGAGGAGGAGGAGGAGGAGGAGGAGGAGGAGGAGGAGGAGGAGGAGGAGGAGGAGGAGGGGGGTCCAGTTACGTTGCCAGGTTGACAGAGTCAGCTACCCCCCCCCGCACTCCTGCCCTCCCATAACATGGGAACCGATGCTGGCGCAACTGGATATCGGGACTGGCGCGCGTTCCCGCCCAGCCAACGGACACCGCCCGCGCGCGCTTCCCGCCTACCGCCCGGACCCCTTCATTGTTCGCGGGACAAAAAACGGCATAAAGCTAGTTTCTCGACGCTGCGCGCGCATTCCGTGGACCTGCGCGGGGCCCCCTGGCAGGGCCTCCGGCGCCGCCCCCGACGCTCTCCTCACGCCTGGGAGGGGGGGGGTCTAGCGCAGATCCAAGCAATCAGTTCCTGTTTATGCCGTGTTCCGTTCCTTGACATTCCCCCCGTGCCCCCCCCAATAAACCGGCTGCCCCTCGCAGGACCTCGATGGATTCACCACGTCGTTTGGCAGGCCACGGGGCCGAGGAGCTCGGCGGTGGAATTCGGTGTATGCACGCTCCAGCGTCCCACGGGTGGGGAAGCTGGGGCGTCTAGACCGAGCTCCTGGGGCGACCAGACGACTTGGTGTGTGGCGTCGAGCCCCTCCCGGCTCAGAACAACAGGGGCAATTTCGGGGATGCACCCCCAGGCGGTGTTCGGACGCACCCCGATCGAGGATCGACGCCACCCATCGTTTATCCCCGAGCTGGTGTCCCTAATCTGTTCTTCAGTCCAACCAAGTCTAGGATCGCGGACGCGAGATCCTCTGCTAGCAGCCAGAGGGCGCCACATTTGTGAGTGAGTTTCTGCAAGTGTGCGATGTGCTTGTGCGTGTTCGGTCTTAGAGTGTGCAGCAAGATCAGTAAGGTGGCCAGACGGGCGCGGCAGTGTCTGCTAACTTCGCGAGCAGCGTACATGGTGCAGAGCCAGCAAACGGTATGGGCTTGAAGGGAGTGGCAAGGAGATCATCAACACTGGGATGACGAAGAACGCTGCAGAGGACAACCCGCTCATGTTCGTCGTCTCCTTATTCGGCTCCGATCGCGTGATCCGTTTTGATTGTCCAGTTGTCGCAACGCGCTCTCAGTCATCATTGTGGGCCTCGTCGATATATGTAGGCGGGGCAGGGGAAGGGGTGGGGGATAGTGGGGACGGCAAGATCTCTGCGCTCGCGCCATATCCGACACCCTATCCCTCCCTCCCATCCCTCCCCCATGAGCGAACTGTTTCTCAATCTGCGCACGCGTGTGATAGCCGAGCGGGAACTCCAGAATAAAGACGTCATGGTGTTATTCGCAATCGGAAAAAGGGGAACTGCGTACATAGGAGGAGGAGGAGGAGGAGGAGGAGGAGGAGGAGGAGGAGGAGGAGGTGGTTGGTGAGCAGGAAGGTGAGCAGGAGGACAAGGAGGATGATCAAGGAGGAGGACGAGGACGAACAGCAGCAGCAACAGCAGCAGCAGGAACTGGAGTTGAAGGACTGGCAGGAGCAGGAGGAGCAGGAGAAGACAGAGGAGGGCAAGTGAGGGGGGCGATGACGATGAAGACGTTTTCGGATCCAGAAGAGTGCCCCAGGCTGTGCCGAGAGCCGATCCAAAAGTGAGGCCCACGCGGCAGCGGGAGCACGCTTCGGAAACACCGACAACAATGGGTTATGTGAATACAAACACATACATTTGAATTTTGACATCTGAGACAACACGCAACACATTGGAATACCGACAGCATTCAAGACAACACTTGCATACCGAAACAAAACATACACACACAATTATGAACAATATACATTACATTCAATTCCGCAACAATACGAACAGATCCTGTGTGTGAGAGAGAGAGAACAGCACGCGGAGAGGGTCGGAGACCTTCCGGACAGAGCCGGAGCAGAGGGGAGAGCAGCATGCATATTGTGTAACCGTCAGGTTGGGCGTGCTCGCACCTGCCCCTCCCATCCAACCCTCCCCATCGCTCTGAACATTCTTGCATCCGCCGACTGGGGGGTCCCGGAATACCCCGATCTCCAGATAGCAGTTGCAGGATGTGACCCATCAAGTGCTGCGCATGCAGAAAAGAAGCTCTTGAGCATTGGAAATGGAGGAAGAGAAGGGAGAGGCGGATGAGCAGGAGCAGAAGGAGGAAGAGGCGAACGGGCAGGAGGAAACTGAATAAAGGAGGAGGGAGACTGAGCAGGAGCAGGGGCAGGAGAAGAGGGAGGAGCAGGAGGATCAGGGGAAGGCGGAGCAGGGAACACGGGGCGGAACGGGGAATCGGATCCAGAAGAGTGGCCCGCGCTGGGGCCAGAGCGCCATGCCGAACGACGGGAGCACCGTTTTGAAGGACCATGGATGCTCCCATCGAAAAAAGCACACGGGACATACACATCAACTTGACCTGTACAAGCGAATCATCGTATGCTGGAGATGCGGGTGCTGAGCTGCACAGTGCAGGTTGCAAAAGTGCAGTGGGGTTCATAGGGGGTAGGTTATGCATGATGGGTCGTCCCCATATCGATCCCAAAATATTGGAAGTTAACACACACACACCATAGCGATCCCAAAAGGATCGATATGGTGTGTGTGTGTGTGCTAACTCAGAGGATGAGAAGGTACCCACACCGCTACGCTTTGCCCGTTTTCCCTCTTTGGGCCTCAAATGCCCTTGTCGCCACCGCTGGAGTCGCCTCGACATTCTAGTCAGAAAGCACCCCGGGAGAGGTCTAGGGAGTAGCGGTATCGGCACCTCTGGTCTCCCCGTTATTTTTCAAGTCGGGAGCGCCGCATGCAGTCCTGCGCATTCCCGCCCGCCCTCCAGCCAGACAAATAGCACCCAGGACTTAGCATGGGCAACGGTCTCCACCTGGTGGGCAGCCACTGGGGAGCCACTGCGCAAGCCGGATAAGCCACGTTCGCGGGGTACGCCATGCGCTCCAGGATCGCCACGTCAACCAGATGTGCCAGGTGCCTCAGGCACAGCCAAGACGCTGAGGGCCGCTTTGGCTCTGGAGGGGGCTCGCTGTTCCTTAGGTCGCATCGTGGTTGTTCCTCCAGCCTTCCGCGTGCATCCATGCATTTCTGGTTCGAAAAGGGGCTTCGTTCCTTCTTTGGCGCTGCTTGCTTCAACAACCCGACAGTACCCCGGCGCGCCAGGAGCAGTCCGAAGCATGCAACATATGGGGCGTGCCAATGAGGCCTTGCCTTCGAGGATCGAACTCCTCCTCCTCCTCCTCCTCCTCCTCCTCCTCCTGCTCCTCCTCCTGCTCACCCTCCTCCTTCCCCTCCTCGTCCTCCTCCTCGTCCTCCTCCTCCTCCTCCTTCATCTCCTTCACATCCGCCACCTCCTCTTCCTCCTCCTCCTCCTCCTCCTCCTCCACCTCCTCATCATCATCATCATCATCATCATCATCATCATCATCATCATCATCATCATCCTCCCGCGGAAGGCGGCGGAAGGGCGGCGGAAGGTCGGCGGAAGCAAAACGAGGCCGCCTCCGCCGGCGGAAGCCGGCGGAGGGTGGCGAAAAGCCTCGACGGCTCGAAGGATCTTTGCACGCTCAGGGCGTGCTGGGTCGCAACTCCCAGCCCGACCGACTCACTCGACACCTCCCCTCCGCGCGTGCGCGGCCCATGCGGAGCGGCGCCCAGGAGCGGGAACACCAACGACCTCTACGTCGGTGAGGTGAGCGCTGGACCCTGGCACGCGGGTCCTGGACCTGGAGATCAGCTTCACCATGCCGAATACGGCCTCCAGGGAGCAAGTGCACTGGGGAGGCAAACGGGCTCTTCGACGAGCCGCTCGTGCTCTATACCTGCTCGGAGTGGTGTGGTATCGTGGCAAGAAGTACACCAGGGCCACCGCCGCAGCTCTCCTCTCAGATCACCGACGCCAGGGGGCCCAGGGTGATGCTGAACATCTTTCTTCCACTTTCTCCTCGGGGGCACCACCTGCGCGTCCTCCTGCTGACCTCCCTGACTTGGCCACCAGCGCCGCCAGGTACCATGCACGCTTCACCCGACGAGCTCATCGCCACAAGCAGCTGATGACCTTCTGGAGCTACAACTGCGAGAGCCTACTTCGAGCTGACCGCCTCGGAGAACTACTTCGTTTAGCGACCAAGGCCAATGTGTCGGTGGTGTGCCTCCAAAGCACTTTGCTTGAGCTGGGGCTGCCGTGGACGACGGAGGGCTACAGAGTTATCCCGACGCCACGCACTACCCGTACGAGCCGTGACGGATGCCTGATAGCATTCAGCCTGCGACACTTTCTGCCCTCCGAGCTGCGCGTTTCCCACAGTTGGCTGGACGGCAGACTCCAAGGGATCCGACTAAGAAGAGCGGGCCCCAGAGAACGAGACGTCTACATCCTGAACGGCTACGCCCCCCTGAATGAGGTTAGCCACGCCGTGACGGGTACCGATCACCATGAGAAAGTTGCAGCCCATCGAGAGTTTCAGAATAAATATTGGAGTCAATGCCGAGCCGCCCTGCAGCAAATCCCCCGCCGCACTGCCCTGGTTGTCACCATGGACGCCAACGCCGCCATGTCGCCGAACCCCCCCCACGTTGGCTTCGCGGGCCAGCGCCGCATGTATGCCGCCACCAACTACAACGGTATGCGCCTGCTGGACCTCCTGCAGACGTTCCACATGACCGCCCTCAACACGTTCGGCAGGATGAACCGCCAGAACGGGACATGGAAGCACACCACAGGCCCTGGATGGACCACCATCGATTACATCTGCACCAGGCTCCACGGTTCCTATGGAAAGCGGGCGGCCCCGCTGAAGAAGTTACCTGTCAGCCTCAGTGGTTACCGCGACCATCGCCCAGTTCAGGCTCAGATCTACGTCGGCCTTCGGGCACGCCGCCGACCTGAAGAGAAGCCCGCCCGCTGGGACCGAGACGCCCTAGTACAAGACCTCAACCTTCTCCGTGACCCCGATGCCGAACTCCCCCAACGCCTAGTGGACATGCGATCGAAATTTGTGACACTCCTTGACCAGCGGCTGCTGTCTGGACAGTGGCCTGATGAATGCGGAGACGAACGCAGATACGCCACCCCGTCAGACTACTTCAACGCCCTGGAGCACACGTTGATCGAGGTAGCGGCCCCATACTACATTCTACAGCCCCAGAAGTTGACCCGCCCCAAGCTGAAGGACTCCACCCTGGCCTTGATCGACCGCAAGCATCGCATCCAGCGCAGAATGGCCAGCATGACCAATCAGGAGTCCGACAGCTACGCTGCCATGCAGGCCGAGTTCGACACAGCATATCGTGAAGCCGCCAGAGCAGTTCGAGCCGCCAACGACTGGCCGACACAGCCACGGAAGCGGAGACGGCCGACGCGAACCAGAACCTGCGGAAGCTCCACAGCGTCATCCGCCGCCTCGCCCCGAAGCCTGCCGCACCCACGGTCACGGTCAACAACCCCGAGTCTGGAGGCCTCTGCATGGACGACGCTGAAGAAGCCGACGTTCGAGTACGGGCCCTGTGCAGCATCTTCGAGGGCTCGATGATAGACATGGCCACACCTGGCGGCCCCCCTGGACTTCTTCCACGTGACGATACCAGAATCGGCTCATACACACCAGATGATGTCAGGAAGGCCATCCTCAAGATGCCCAACTTCAAGAGTGCGCCTGTCCTCAAGCTGATAGACACGGAGACCGACCTCCCCGACCAGGACACGCACGACGGGTCCATCATCGAACTTTGGAAGCTGCTGGCGACCGAAGCCACGCCGGCGCTCCATGGAGTTTTCAACGCATGCCAGGCCCTTGGACACTCTGCCCAGCGCTTTAAAGACGGAGAAACGGTTTCACTACGGAAACCCAAGGGAGACGGCAAGAACGCGAAAGACCATTACCGCACCATCAATTTGATCAACCACATCGGGAAGGTGTTCATGAACGTCACAGTCATGCCGTCACTGCGCGGTTTGGCCTCAAGATTCTCCAGCTCACAGTTCGGTGCCCTGGCAGGCCGCTCTACCCGAGATGCCCTGGCGGTCGTAGCCGAAGTGGCCCGACGATACAGACTTCATGGCCGCACCTCCCGCCTCGGCAAGACAGCGATCCCAGGCATGCTCCTCGCGGTGCTCATTGACCTCGAGAAGGCGTTTGACCTGGTCGACCGCGATGAGATCTGGAATGCCCTAGAGCGCCTCTCCCTCAGGCGCAACGTGAGATTGACGGTCGAGGAGCTCCATGAAGGCACATGCTACATCGCCAGAGATATTCGGACCAACCGCCCCATCAAGAAGCTGCTCATCTCCCGTGGCGTCCGCCAGGGGAGCGTGGAGGGACCCCTATTGTTCATCGCCGCCTACGACCTGCTCACCGCCAACTTAGAGCAGAGCCACGCCATGTCAGAATTCACCGTGGTCTCTGTAGTGTTCGACCCGACGTTGGAAAAAACTCGTCACCTCCACCTCCTCCCAGGAAATGATGGGGAAGAATGCTTACCAGTATCGCCCATAAAGTTCGTTGATGACTTGATCGCGTTCACCATTGTCGAGGATTTCGAAACGATCTCGAGGTTCCTGTCATTTCTGAAGAGTGAAATCACGAAGGGGAAGATGAAAGTTAACGACTCGAAAACAGAAATGCTCATTGTCACCACGGGAAGACGAAGTAAGGCTCGGAAAACCACGATTCGAACTAAACAAACCAACGTGACCATGGATGGGACTTTGATCAACGCCACCCCGAGCGTGAAGTACCTAGGAGCTAAGCAACGTGATGATAGTTCGATGGTCGAGGAAATTACGCACAGGATCCAGGGAGGAAATGCTGCCCACGCTCGCCTAGCTCGTCGTGCTTTCAAGTGCCAATTCAGTGTCCGACTTAGAGTTCGGTTGTGGTGCTCTCTGGTACGCTCGTCTGCTCTGTACGGCCTCGAAGTCGCAGTCCTTACCAAGCGTGACCTCACTCGTCTAGAAAATTGGCAAACACGGAAGTTGAGGTTCCTTGCTCGCTCTCCTGCACACGTACATCATGTGAGCAATTCTGAGATCCGTCAGCGCACCAGGGTGTACACAGTGGCCTCTACACTGCTGGAGAGACGGCTTGCGTGGTGGCAAGGAGTTCTCCGCCCCGCCTTCCCCGACCTCGTGCAGAAACAGCAGGACCCCCAGGAGAACGGCGCCCAGGAGAACCCAGACGAGGCCCCCGAGGAGCTCTTGGCCCAGGAGAACCCAGACGAGGTCCCCGAGGACCCGAAGTATGACCCCACGAAGTTAGTCCGTGCGGTGGTTTTTGGTCGATTCAACTTCGAGGGCCCCAAGCATAAGGAGATTAATTCGCTCTTGGGAGTTCTTCTGGACGACCTCAGACACCTCTGGAGGGCCCTCGCCCCCGAGGCCCAGCAGCAAGCCAGGGACGCCCATGGCCTGAATGAGGAGCTCCCGAACCCGTCTCGCCCGTGGCTTCGCTGGTTGTGTTGCGTCCCCAGGGCCCGACTCAAAGGAGTGCGAAGCACAACTACCGATGACGAAGAGAAGATAGCCGCGGGAATCGCCCCTCCACCTGATGCCCTGCTACCTTGCCCGATATGTTCCAGGATGTGCCAGGGCCCTAAGGGCCTCGACAACCACATGTTTTCGGTCCACAAGAAGTACGCCAACCCCACGGACTTAACAGATGACCAGCTCAGGTCCCTGAAGTGCCCTCGGTGCGCCACTAAGTTCAGCAGAAAGGACACCCTCGTTCGCCACATTCGTATGGGACGGTGCCGAGCTACCCCGTCGCTGTTGGCCCAAGCCTCTGCGAGTCGGGCACCTGAGCCACCCGCTCCTGGACCTCCCGAGCCTACACCACCCGACGATGTTCGTGCCGATCGCGGAGGTCCAGGGAGGCGTCAAGAGGCAGGAGCCCGAGGCTCAGGACAGCACCACAGCGTCCAGCGAGTCGACGCCGAACGGCAAGCTCACGAACCTGATGTGCCGCCTCCTCCTCCAACACGAAGCAGCCCACCAGGCCGACGCGAGGGGCGACAACTTCACACTCACCCTCAAAGTCGGCACCAAGATCGAGATGGCACTGGAAAACGGCCTGCAGAACTACATAGCGACTGGCAAATCCGCCCGCGAGGGCGACAACTTCAAGGGCCACCCGCTCGGAAAAAAGCCAGACGCACTCTTGAGGTCGGTGATCTTCCGCATGGCCGAAGCCTACGAGAACAGCTCCCAGCCCGTGCAGGAAGCCGTGAAGAATGGGACCAACCCCGAGAAGGCCCTCGGCGCGCTGGAGGTGCTCCAGCGCTGGGGTTCGATCGCCAAGGACACGGAGATCATGGCGCGCGCGACGCGGTGCTTCAAGGTGAAGCTGGCCGAGGGCGACGTGGAGCAGGTGCGCTGGATTTGGGCCGTCAATTATCACCCCGAGCTCAAGCTCGCGCTGTCCACCCTCAGGGACAACGGCGGGCTCAAGGCGGCAGGAATCCTCCTAGGCCACGACTACGGTCAGAGGTCCAAGGTTGCAAAGCAGATAGAGGAGCTCGCCTTCCGAAAAAACGACGCGCAGAAGTCGAAGGGCGCCAAAAAGCCCAAGAAGAAGTAGACATTCCCTCGGCCAGTTCTAAGAGTAGAACTCTTCCAGACTTGTTCAAACGCCAGAGACTCAGCAGTTTAGTTCAGTGATGATGGGGCTATCTAATCTTTATCGTATCCCATGCTCGTCGGCCTCTTTACCTTCTCAGACGACTGGTCGCAGTCGATCAGCGCGGGGTGTGGGACGACCAACATGCTGTGCAACAGGTTCCAAGGGTGGAGCGTGTTCGTGCCTGGGAAGTCGCTCGTCCTTTAGGCCCCGTGCGCCTGCCTCCCTCTTTCTCGGTTCAGCATCTTGAGTGCTCCTGAGTTTGCGAGTTTTGATGGGGAGCGGCCCCCCGACCCCAGAGGGGGCTCGGGTGCCGCTCTCACAGTGCCGCCTCCGCAGAGGCGGGGGCGCGTGGGAGTGGGGCGGAGACCCGTCCGCTCGTGTTGCGCGCGCACCCGTCGTGGGCCCATCGTTCGTGATATAGGATCTCGAATGCGCCGATTTCGGTAGTTTTTCATCTAGGCCCCTCACGAAGCGTCCTTTCCTGAAGGCTCTTGGGCGCAGTGGTTTAAAAAAAGGAGGGTGGCGAAAGTAAAACATGCGCCCCCAAGGGATACATATTTTTTGTTGGTTCAGGGTTTCGGGAAGATGCGGGCGTGTAACCGCGTAGGTGTACAACGAACGGCGGCGAGCGAGGGAGGGAACGCGAGAAAGCGAGGGCCTTCTCGGAAGGCGGCGGGACTTCTCTCAGGAGCCCTTACGTCTGCCGAGAAGTTTGTCCGTGTCGTCGGGATGCGCTTGGACAGCTTCTCAGAAGGCGGGGGGGTCATCCGAGCCTGCTTAGAAGGCTCCCTCCTTCCTCGCTCTCCCCGCGCTCGCCGCCGAAACGAGCGGAGTTGGGGCCAAAGCGGATACAGGGGGTCCAGCAATAATAATTAATAGTGTAGCAGTCCGTATGCAGTGTAGCAGCAGCAGCGCAGCAACAGCCCGCACCGCGGATTCTCACTGCAGCCACGCGTCCAGGGACAGTGAATGTCCGTTCGAACCCCTCACTCTGACGAGCGTGTTGTGTATCTAGTTCTCCGTAGTTTTAAGTCGGGCATGTCCCTCTACAGGAGGAAAATTCCAAAATAGTCGAAAAATAGTGTGGGGCCGATTTTTCTACTATTGTTGACCATTCTTGAATTCTTTTCGACTGTTTTGAGTTTTCATTGAAAATTCGCCTGTAGGAGGACATGCCCGACCCAACCGTAGGCTGCATGAGCTCTGCCACTGGCAGCGTTGAGACTGCCGTTGCGCTTCCCTCCTCCATCACCATCATCATCATCACCCGTTTCAGCATACCCCTCACACGCTTCGTGGCCCCATAGGGAGCCCCACCGAAGGTCCCAGTGCTACCGTCCGCATGCGTCCCCCCCACCCAGTACAGCGCTTCGTGGTCCCATAGGGAGCCTCACCGAAGGTCCCAGTGCTACCGTCCGCATGCGTTCCCCACTCCCAGTACAGCGTTCCGTGGCCCCGCAGGGAGCCCCACCGAAGGTCTCAGTGCTACCGTTCGCATGCGTCCCCCACACCCAGTACAGCGTTTCGTTGCCCCATAGGCAGCCCACCGAAGGTCCCAGGGCTACCGTCCGCATGCGCCCCCCCCCCCCCCCCCTGTACAGCGCTTCGTGGCCCCATAGGGAGCCCCACCGAAGCCCCTGGGACTGTCCGCATGCGTCCCGGAAATCTAATTTGGCATTTGCACCCCACCCACTACGGCGTTTCGTGGCCCCATAGAGAGCCCCACCGAAGCCCCAGTGGGACTGTCCGCATGCGTCCCTGAAACACAGTTTTGGTATTTTCACACCACCCACTACGGCGTTTCGTGACCCCGTAGAGAGCTCCACCGAAGCCCCCAGTGGGACCGTCCGCATGCGTCCCGGAAACCCAATTCGGCATTTTCACCCACCCAGTACAACGCTTCGTGGCCCCATAGGGAGCTCCGCCGAAGCCCCCAGTGGGACCGTCCGCATGCGTCCCGGAAACCAAATTTGGCACACCCCTCATACGTTTCGTGGCCCCATAGGGAGCTCCACCGAAGTCACCACTGGGACCGCCCGCATGTGTCCCACACACCAGGTTTTGCATTTTCTCCCCACCCAGTACGGCGTTTCGTAGCCCCATAGGGAGTTCGCCCGACGGCCCCAGTTCTACCGCCCGCATGCGTTCCCCCCCACCCAGTGCAGCGCTTCGTGGCCCCATAGGGAGCTCCACCGAAGAAAATATTCACAATTGCGGTACCCACAACTGCATATGGTTGGGTCCGTCGCCAGGATAATTTCTGCTTTTGGAGGCCTTTCCCGGGCCTCGGGAGCGTCAAACAACGACTCAGGATGCAAAACCAGTCCCGGGGGAGTGAGTCGAAACCTCTCAGGGTCGACGTTATGAAGCAAATCATGACATCGGGGGTCTGGGAGTGCAGGTCATGAGCCCCGCGTGCGATTTCGAGTTCAAGCTTGAGAGAGAGGAACAGTTGCATCACCATCAACTTTCGGAGCTCCGTGCGGACCGTCGAAAGTGTATGGACATGCTGGCTTTTCTTCCTCTGCCAAGCTGCTGCTCGTCGGCGACTCGGGCGTCGGCAAGTCCTGCCTAATGCTGCGCTTTGCGGACGGCATCTACACTGGGAGCTACATCAGCACCATCGGCGTGGATTTCAAGATCCGCACCCTCGACCTCGACGGCCAGACGGTGAAACTGCAGATATGGGACACCGCCGGCCAGGAGCGTTTCCGCACTAGCACCAGCAGCGCATCATCACCATATCCAGTAGCGCTTCCGCACCACTACTACCGCGGCGCCCACGGCACCATCGTCGTCTACGACGTGACCGACATGCAGTCGTTCGAGAACGTGAAGCATTGGATGCAGGAGATTGACAAGCACGCCGAGGATGGCGTCCACAAGCTGCTGGTGGGCAACAAGTGCGACCTCTCCTCCCAGAGGGCTGTCCCCCACGACGAGGCGCAGGAGCTCGCGCAAGAGCTCGGGGTGCAACTCCTGGAGACGAGCGCCAAGACCGCGCACAACGTGGCACAGGCCTTCCGGACGATGGCGGGCGAGATCAGATGGGGAACGAACAGTGACATAAACATAAAGATTCGGAGGTCCGCGTGGATTTCTCGGATCCGCGCTTGACCCCCCTCCCTGGCGCGCGGAGCGCGCCAGGGGCGGGGCCAGAGGCGCCGCCAGGGGGGTCCAGCGCGGATCCGAGAAATCCGCGCGGACCTCCGAGTCTTTACGTTGATGTCATTGCTCGTTCCCCTAATCAAGGGTCGGGCTGCCTCGCGGCCGCAAAGGGAGGCCCCAGAAGGCACCGCCGCCACGCTGTGGTCCCGCCGTAGGGCGCAGGTTGCTGGCTGCTGTGGCTGAGGGGCCGCCTGCCCCGCAAGGCCGCTCGGCCCCGCCCACGAGCGGAGCCTCTGCACCGCTGCGAGGCCGCCACGACGGCGGTCGGCGGCCCCGCAGCAGTGCCGCCTGCCCCTCGCCGTGCACTGCCGCCTCGGGAGAACGACGGGCCGGCGCCCGTCCTTCCCGCCGCCCGCCCGCGCGCTGCCTGCCTGCGGGCGCGCCCGCGCGCCACCCGCGCCATCGCGCTCGGCGGTGACGTGCAGCTGCCTGATCGGCTCAAGTCAGCATCGTTTCGCCGACCCCTATCCCCATCCCCACCCCTAGCCAGACCCCCACCATCTCAGGAGCCCGAAGGACAGCCATGTCCCCATCCAGGGGGGCAAATCGGCCAGAGGGGCCCAGGCCACGCCCATGGTGATAGGGGTCGGTTCAACGATGCTCAGGAGTCAGGACCACCTTGGGCACAGGAGGGGCTCTGGCTCTCCGAGGCTCGCCGTGGCCAGAATGGCCATTTGGTTCCTCACCCAGCGATCCTGGTGGCAGCACGATCACGGCATGACCGAAGACGAAGAGGTCGGGGAGCCGAGCCGCGCCGTGAGGCTCTTCCCGGCCCCGCCCTCGACTGCTGCGCGCCGCCCCTCCGGGCCCGCATCGCGGTGCCGCGGCCGTGCGCGCCCGGTGCAGCGCGCGGCCTGAAGGGCCCTCCCGCGCCCGCGCGCGGGGCGCAGCTTGGCGCGGCCGCCGCCAGGGCTGGGCGCGGCCGCCAGCGGGGCGGCCCTGCAGCGGCCCCTGCGCGCGGCACCGCCGCGGCGGGGGCTGCGGCACTGCTGCGCGCAGCTGCGCGCACGCGCCGTGCCGCGCAGATGCGCGCGCCGTGCCGCGCAGCGCGCGCGCTGCCGCGCAGTGCGCGCTGCGCCGCGGACGGAAGTGGGCGCGCCGCGCGCAGGGGAGACGCGCCGCACGGGCGACGGCCGAGCTGGCTCGACGGGGCGCCCACGGCCATCAGCGTCCTCCTCCTCCTCCTCCTCCTCCTCCTCCTCGTTCTCGTCCTCCTCCTTCTCCTCCTCCTCCTCCTCATCCCCTCCTCATCTTCCTCCTCGTCCCTCCTGTTACTCCTCTCCGCCTTGCTCCTCCGTCTCCCTCCTCCTCCCACGCCAATCACCAATAACCACATTCCGCACATTGTATACATCTGTATATATTTATACTACAATATATCATATATCAAGAAATAATGGCTTTCCGCCACCGCGCATGGGTTGTGGGCCACAGGCCTCTACGATGTTCGTTGGGATGTCGCGGGAGGCCCCCCGGGGGCCTCGTGGAGGCAGTTTTAAGGCCTCGTTTGAAGGCCGTTTTACGGCCTGCTGGAGCCTCTTGGGTGTTCTTGGGGGCTTCTTGGGGCCTCTTGGGGAGCATCTTGGGACGGAATGCTCGAGTTGTCGGTTCGGGCTTCCCCTCTTGGGCTCCTCTTGGGCCGTTTTGGGACCCTCTTGTGTCGTCTGGGGCGCCTCTTGGAACGTCTTGGGGCCCTCTTGGGCCGTCTTGGGACCCTCTTGTGAGCCTCTTGGGCCGTCTTCGAGTGGTCTTGGGGGCTTTTTAGGACGTTCTTGGAGCGTCGGACAGTCGAGAACCCCAACGACATTCGAACACCAGGGGCACATCAATGGTTTTGGCTTCCTAGGGACCTGATGGGGAAGCTCTTGGAGGCCTCTTAGGGCGTCTTGTGTGCTTTTCCGGCCGACTGGATGCCATTTTGGGCGTCTTGGACCGCTCGTTCGACGATTCGGGGCCCCCATTGGACTGTCTTGGGGGCCTCTTGGGGCTCTCTTGGCCCGTCTTGGGGCCTTCTTGGGGCCCGAAAAGTCACGCGACCGGACGCGACAAGCCTCTCCCGAGAGACTTGAGAGCTGGGGGTCCAGGCCCCTGGAAGAATACCCAGGATGTGGGGCCGAGGCTCAGAGGTTGAGCAAGGGACCTGGGGGCACTCCACTTCGTGCCGCAGGGGCACGGTGGCGGATACACACGTATAACACATACATGTTATATATATATATATATATACCTACAGACATACATACATGCATACAGATATCTGCATCAATTCGATACATGTATAGAAGCACCTGTCGAGGTATGATGACCGAGTAGACGGTACGTCGAGTCCGGACCTGCGCCCCTGCTCGAGAAACAAATGGAGGGTTGCGGGCCCCGGTGGCCCCGAGTGATCTCCCGTCGCAGCCTCTCTCGAACCAGGCTCACCCAGAGAAGCCTCGAAGCTTATGATGTTCCAACCTACTTTAGCCTTGACAGCCAGAAATAATCAAGGGCTCCCCCGAGGGCGCGAAGTTATTCGCGCTTCGCGCTTCGCGGTCCTCGTTCCTTCTCCCCCTCCTCCTCGTCCTCCTTTCCTCCCTTTGGGGGGGGCTGCGCGAGAGCGCGAAGTTATTCGCGCTTCGCGCTTCGCGGAGCGCGAAGCGCGAAGTTGGGAGCCCTAGAAAGCACCGAAACTTGTGGGATGCGGTCCTCGAGCGCGATGGGAGCAGCATGTCTCTAAGTGCGCATGCAGGGCCGAGGCAACTGCAGCCCCTGGGTGCCAAACGGGGCGCCCCAGAAAAATGGGCCTCGCCTTCGAGGGATCGAGAAGCAAGGGCTCCCTCGAGGGCGCGAAGTTATTCGCGCTTCGCGCTTCGCGGTCCTCGTTCCTTCTCCCCCTCCTCCTCGTCCTCCTATTCTCCCTTTGGGAGGGCGGCGCGAGAGCGCGAAGTTATTCGCGCTTCGCGCTTCGCGCAGCGCGAAGCGCGAAGTTGGGAGCCCTAGGAGAAGGCGCCATCTCTGCCTCGGCAGAATGCGGAGGAAGGTCGGCGGACGCGGGGGGGAAGTAAACGAGTGCGGGTCTCGCAACGGAAGCCGGCGCATCAAAAAGTCGGTCCTCCAAGAGATGACATCATTGATTGGGTCAGGGTTTCCGCATCGGGTCGAACATCAATGTCACATAATGTGGGCAATGGTTCCAGAAACCTATTTGGCTGGATTGCGTTATCTGAAACCGTAGCCCTTTGTTTGTTATCATTTCCGAGGCCTAGAGGTCGACACCATCACCAATATCGACGGTGTGCCTCCACCGAGGGAAGATGCTTCCGATCTCGGCGATGGTGGTCATATTCGGGCTTCCCGGGTAGCCGAAACATCACTACCAACATCAGCATCTAGGATCATCTTCCTTCGTTGGAGGCAACAGCCTGTGTTGGTGTTGGTGCCCATCTCCAAGCCTCCAAAGTATCGTGCAGGTTTCTGGTGCTGATGGTGCAGAGCCTGGCATCCCAAGACGTTGCGCCAGCTAAGCTTGCCTCGAGCTGTTCGTGTGCACTGTCTGGCCGCCCACGGCGCGCACGCGCTGATACGCGTCGCTTGGACGCCACACCGTTGCCATCATGCACACATCGATCGCCCATGCGGAGCTCATCCAGTTTTTGCATCTCATACGGAGTATTTCACCTCAGGCGTGTAAGTGTTTATGCTGGTTGCCGTCACGGGCGCAATGGGACTCGATCCACCTGTGCCCCTTGTGTTCTCATGTTCTCCATTCTGTGCGTGGAAGTCTCGGACCAGAGAGGTCATACTCAGCGGGCAGAGCGGCGTCGACACGTTCTTCTTTCTGTCGGCTTTCCTGCTGTCGATGCTGACCCTGAAGGACGCTCTCTTGCCTGGCCACTAGGAGGAGCGTGCATCCGCGTCGATGGGAGGAGGGAGGCCCCAGAGGAGGAGGCAGAGCAGGCGGGTTCCCCGAACCCGAGTCTTACGCCCAGGAGGAGGAGGACGAGGACGAGGAAAACGAGGAGGAGGAGGAGGAGGCGGCGGAGGACGAGGAAAAGGAGGAGGAGGAGGAGGAGAAGGCAGAGGAGGAGGAGGAGGAGGAGGAGGAGGACGAGGAGGAGGAGGAGGAGGACGAGGAGGAGGAGGACGAGGACGAGGAAGACGAGGAGGAGGACGAGGATGAGTGTGAGGCCGCACAGGCGGCTGCCCCGCTCGCCCCGCCGCTCGCCAGGACCTGCGCTCGAGGAGCGGCAGGATCAACGTCTTCGCCGCCGTGGTGATGAGGTACGTGAGGCTCACGCCCAGCCTGGCCCTCACCATGCTCGTGTGCCGCCTCCCCCCGCCTCCCCTGCCCAACGCTTTCCGAGACCTTCGGGTACCTTTTCTTTGTGGTATTCCGCCTGGGCACGTGGTTTCGTGCGTCGTGCCGCCAGCTCTGGCCCACCGCGCTTCGGCGCAGCACGGCAAGCACGTCCCCGTCCCCGAGGGTCAAAATCCCGAGCTTGTCTCAGCCTCCAGTCCCATGAAGCAGCTCGACACGCTACCAGCTTGCAAGTCATAGCCTGTCGCAGGGACCGCCGCCGCGACATGCTAAGCAAACGCTCGCTATGGTACTTCCCCCGCGCCTTACATTTCTGGATCATCCTCTGTCGGGAGCGTCTTGAGAATCCACTCCCCCCCCCTCGCCAACATGCACATGCGCTTCGTGGGGATGGTGATGATCGTGAGGGCGGTAGTAAAGGTGATTACGACGCAACTCGCGATCACCACTGCCATGCTTGCGAGTACGATGGCAGCCATATGGTAGCGAATAGAGTAACCAGGAAGCGTGGCCCACTAACCTCTGAACTCATTTCATTGGGCTGGCTGTTGGTGGGGAGTTACATTTAAAGGCTGCCGCCTCTGCCGCCGACCCCAAATAAATGCATGTATTGTTTGTGCGTTGCGTCGGTTGGGGGGAGACCTGGGGGTATCGGTCGTTGTTGGGCAAGAAATCGCGGGGTCGGGGGGTCCCAAGAACAGAGCCCAGAGGCCTGGGGATGTCGAGGGGGGGTGGAGGCGAGGTGGGGGGCGAGGTGAGGGGGGTATCGGTCGTTTTTGGGCGAGAAATCGTGGGGTCGGGGGTTCCTAGAACAGAGCCCAGAGGCCTGGGGATGTCGAGGGGGGGTGGAGGCGAGGTGGGGGGTATCGGTCGTTTTTGGGTGAGAAATCGTGGGGTCGGGGACCCCAAGAACAAAGCCCAGAGGGACTTGGGATGTCGAGGGGGGGTTGGAGCGAGGGGGGGGGGGTGGGGGGAATTGGTCGGGGCGTTTTGGGCGAGAAATCGTTGGGTCGGGGGTCCACAACAGAGCCCAGAGGCCTGGAGATGTCGAGGGGGGGTGGGGGCGAGGTGGGGGGCGAGGTGGCGGGCATCGGTCGTCTTTGGGCGAGAAATCGCGGGGGTGGAGGCGAGGTGGGGGGTATCGGTTGCCCAAGAACACAGCCCAAAAGCTTGGGGATGTCGAGGGGGGGTGGAAGCGAGGTGGGGGGTGTCGGTTGTTGTGGAGCGAGAAATCGGGGGGTCGAGAAATCGTGGGGTCGGGGGTCCCAAGAACAGAGCCCAGAGGCCGGGGGATGTCCAGGCGGGGTGGAGACGAGGTGAGGGGCGAGGTGGAGGGTATCGGTGTGTTGTGGACGCGAAATCGTAAGGGTCGGGGATCCCAAGAACAGAGCCTAGAGGCTTGGGGATGTCGAGGGGGGGTGGAGGCGAGGTGGGGGGCGAGGCGTGGGGTATCGGTCGTTTTTGGGCGAGAAATCGCGGGGTCGGGGGTCCGAAGAACAGAGCCCAGAGGCCTGGGGATGTCGATGGGGGGGT
>CAUYUJ010020692.1:112772-136000 GCA_963575745.1 Prorocentrum cordatum
TCTCCTCCTCCTCCTCCTCCTCCTCCTCCTCCTCCTCCTCCTCCTCCTACTCCTCCTCCTCCTCCACCTCCCTCCTCCTCCTCCTCCTCCTCCTCCCTCCCTCCTCCCACCTCCTCCTCCTCCTCCTCCTCCTCCTCCTCCTCGCCTGGGACTGTTTTTTTTGGTTTTTGTTTGTTCCGTCCTGGATCGTGTTCTGCGACGGCCAGGGCCCCCAGTCCGCGGCTCGCTCCGCTTCCTCCGGGTCGCTCCGATTCGATCTCGGTGGCTTCCGATTGCGAGCCGATTCGGCTTGGGACTCCGACTCCTCGCTGGAGGCCTACCAGCCTGCCGATTCCCGCCGAGTCGGTCTCTCCCGACTGGGCTGCCGATTTCTGCCGATCCGACTCACCTCGATCGCCGATTCGGTTCCTCGATTCGACTCTGGGCTCGACGGAATCGGAGCTCGACGACGAAAGCGGCCGACGACGAACTCGGAGCTCGACGAAGTCGGAGCTCGACGACGAAGTCGGAGCTCTGGGCTCGACGAAATCGGAGCTCGACGACGAAATCGGAGCTCCCGCGCCTGGGCGCCCCCGCGCCTGGGCGCCCTCGCGCGTGCGCTCCTGGCCGCCTCCGCCTCTGGGAGCTCCCGCGGGAGGCCCCCCGAGCCCAGAGGCGGCCACCCTGCGCCTCAGGTGCCGGCTCTCGCGCGGCCACCCCAGGCGGCCCGCGCGGCCCCGAGGAGGGCCCAACGCCGCCCTGGCGCAGCCCGAGACGGCCCACGATTTGGACGCCCGAAATGTCGGGGGCGGAAAAGAGGGGGGTGATGACTAGGGGGGGTGGATATCATGGCGTGGGCCATGATATCTCCCCTTGTTTCATTACGTCCCTGGGCCGCCCGCTGGGCCGCGCACATGCCGCCGGTCATGATTTGCACCCCCTCCTCTTGGACACCCCCCTCTTGGCCGCTCCCGAGATTTGGACGCCCGAAATAGGCACGGAAAGAATGGGTACAATGCCCAACAACAACTGTTGTCCCAAACCGACAGCGGCCGCTGTTGGGCAGGCGGCCCTCTGTCTCAGATGGACACAGGCCGCGGCGACGCCGACAACGAGCCCTGTTCAAAGTGAACAAGAACTGCTGTTGGGCATATTGCACCCATTCTTCCCGTGCCCATGTCGGGCGTCCACACAAGAGCGCCCCGCGAGTCGATGAAGAGACAACGGCAGAAGCACCAATACTTCGGAGCTCCGCGCGCGTTGGTCAGACCTGCGCGGGGCCCCCCCGGCGGCGCCTCCAGCGCCCGTCCAAAAAGTCCGCGCGGAGCTCCGAGAGCTCATGCTTCTGCCGTTTTTGTTGTTCCCTTCCCTGCATGGGGGGGGAGGAGGGGCAGGAGCAAGCAGGCGAAGGCGGAGAAGGACGAGGAGGAGGAGCAGGAGGAGGAGGAGGAGGCAGGAGGCAAGACGAGGAGGAGGAGGAGGAGGAGGAGGAGGAGGAGGAGGAGGAGGAGGAGGACGAGGAGGGTGGGGAAGAGGAGAGGCATGAGGAGAGCGAGGCGAGGAGGAGAAGTTAAAGGATGAGGAGGAGAGGGATGTAAGGGAAGGAGGAGGAGGAGGAGAAGGAGAAGAAGGAGGAGGAGGAGGAGGAGGAGGGGGCACTGAGTGTGCTGACTACATGGGGCAGCGCCCCCTCTCCGCAGTGCAAACGCCCCGCCGCCCCGCGCCGATGGGTGGAAGAACCGCCCCGCACACGGGAACAGCACGAGCGCAAAGAGGCCAAGAGGCCCCCCGAGCCAGGCCACCCAGGGTCCAGCCAAGCCAGACCCCCAAGGGCTCAGTTGCCCAAGCCGTGCCAGGTCCCACCAGGAGATGGCTGAGATTTGGCCGGCGCAAGGGAGGCTCCACCTCCCCCCCCCCGCCCCGCAGCTCCTGAGGAGGAGGAGGAGGAGGAGGAGGAGGAGGAGGAGGACCCTGAGATTCGACGTGGCGAAGAATGTGCAGCATCGCAAACAGAAATCACGACCAGAGCCCCAGACCCCATATCCTTCTGCCTTGTTTGTCGAGCTGCCTCGATCTGCGAGGGTCCCGGGGGACCCGACGCGGGGCACCGCTTGTGCACACAGTGCAGCGCCAGGATCTCGGCGGAGGAGCGCCCGCTGCCGAGGGGGCCTCCCGACGGGGCCCGCTGCCACCTCGGCTCAGGTCCGCTGGCCTCAGGGGCGCGCAGTCCCCCTCCTCCAGCTGGCCCGCGGCCTCGATGACCACCCAGCGGCGGCCCGTGTTCGTCGTGAGGGAGGAGGACGCCATCGAAGAAGAAACAGCCACACAAACAGAAATTTTTGGCGCTCCGCATGGACTTCTTGGATCCGCGCTGGGCCCCCCCTAGCGACGCCTCCGGCGCCGCCCCTGGCGCGCTCCGCGCGCCAGGGAGGGGGCTCCGGCGCGGATCCAAGAAATCCGCGCGGAGCGCCAAAAGTTTCTGTTTATGTGTTTGTTTCTTCCTCTTCTGTGTCAGGAGGGGAAAATTTCGGCGGCGAGCGAGGGGGGGAAGTGAGATGGAGCTGAGAGTTCCGACGCTCCGAGCAAAAATTGGGACGGCGGGATTTGGACCGTTTTCGGCCTCTGGGGGCTCTCGCCGGGTCTCGGGACCGTAAAAAACGACTCCAGACGAAAAACCGGCCCTCGAGAAGTGGTCCAGTCCTCCTTGGAGCAGCAGCCAGATGTCTTGGGAGGAGGCCCTCTCAGAAGGCGGCGGGGCTTCTCAGAAGCGCTCGGGCCTTCTGAGAAGTGGTCTGTGTCTTCGGGGACGGGACGGCTCAAAGAACTTCTCAGAATAAGCCCGGGGCCTTCCGAGCCTTCCGAGAAAGGGCGCCCCTTCTCTCTTCCCCCCAGGCTCGCCGCCAGGCAAATCATTAAACTCTGACACACACACACACACACGAGCGTCGATTCCCAAGAAAATATGGGAACATTTGGAAGAGTGGGTGGTTTGACGAACATCCAGAACATATGGAGCAATATGGAATCCTGGATGTGCATGTGTACTACTAAGGTCTTACGGCCTCACGGCCAGTGCCGCCGACCGTGAACGACGACCCCCACAGTGGAAGAGGCATTCGGAAGGTCGGGATCAGACGCTCCCAAGAGTGCCCAAGTTTTAAGTCGGGCCGGTCCCTCTACAGGAGGAATATTCCAAAATAGTAACAAATAGTCAGGTGACGATTTCCCAGTATTTTTTGACCATCTTTGAGTATGATTCGATTCTTTTATGTTTCGTCCAAAACCCCCCTGTAGGAGGACACGCCCGACCTGACCCAAGGCCCAAGAGGTTCCACGAGGCCCCCCAAGGTGCTCAAGAACCGTCACGAAGTTTTGGGGGTGTCTTGGGAGCCTTTGGGGGGCCTCCTGGGGCGGGTGTTCTGACTCGCAATCCCCCCCCCCAGATCCCCCCAGCCCTCCCAGAACCCCTCCAGGCGGGGGAGGGATCTTATGGAAAGGGCCTCCCGTCGATTCAATTACGACGTTGCCCAGTTTCACTTTGGCTGGCTCCTTTAAAGAGGAGGGACCAGACGCTTCTTGACGTCTCTTCGCAGCACTCTCGGGGGCCTCTGGCGAGAAGGTTTGGGGGTGTCTTGGGAGCCTTTTGGGAGCCTCCTGGGGCTTCCTGGCGGCTTGTTGGAGGCGCCCGAGGGCCTCGTGGGAGCCTCGGGAGGGGGGGCCCATTCGGCTCCCGGAACTCCCTCCCCCCGGCGGGGAAGGGATCCTGGGGAAGGGGCTTCCTGTCGATTCCACAATCTCGCTTTGGCCGGCGCGCTCGGGGAGGAGTGCCCAGGGAAGAAGGGGGAGCGGCGACGGCGACGACGACGACGAGTCAAACGAAGCGGCCTCCCCAGACATCCGACCTCTCGATTTTTTCGAGACGCGGGCCCCCGACCTCCCGACCACTTCCCTGGGACCAGTTCTTCCTCCCGAGCCGTTTTTTGACGATCCCGAGGCCCGGCGAGGGCCCCGAGAGGCCAAAAAATTGGAAAAACCTCTGCCTCGATTTTTTCGAGGCGCCCGCTGTCTGGGCCTCGCACGCGCCGACGGGGTCGGCGGATGTGGGCCTCCCCGGGCGCCTCCAGGATGGCGCGGCGGCGCCCGGGCCGCCGGCGCACCGGGGCGGCATGCTGCCCCCGAGCCAGCAGGTTCCGGGGCAGCGCCGCGGGGGGATGAGCTCAGGGGGAGGGGGAGGAGGAGGAGGAGGAGGAGGAGGAGGAGGAGGAGGAGGAGGAGGAGGAGGAGGAGGAGGAGGGGGAGGTGGAGGGACGGGGACGGAGGGGGGGGGGGGGGAGGGGGGAGGGGAGGGGGTGGGGGAGGGGGAGGGGGAGGGGGAGGGGGTGGGGGAGGGGGAGGGGGAGGGGGAGGGGGAGGGGAGGGGAGGAGGGAGGAGGAGGAGGAGGAGGAGGAGGAGGAGGAGGAGGAGGAGGAGGAGGAGGAGGAGGAGGAGGAGGAGGAGGAGGAGGAGGAGGAGGAGGGCTCAAGGAGGCTCGACTCACCGCAGCCACTGCCCGGCCGGGCCCTCCTCACCTGCCCATCCCACCTACTCACCCCCTGCACCTCCCTTCCCAACTCCGGGGCCATGGAGATGGACGTCGAGGGAGGAGGGCCAGAGAGGAACGAGGGGATGCAGAACAGGAACGACGAGATGCAGGACAGGGACGGAGCGGCCGCTGCCGCGCCCTCCGGAGCAGCCCAACTTGGCGGCGCACCCCGCGCCGTTGCTGCCCCGGGGGGCGCCGCAGGCACTGCTGCCGCTGCTGCCGCTGCTGCCGCTGCTGCCGCTGCTGCGCCGCCTCCGCCGCCTGCCGTTGCCTCTGGGGCGCATGGCGGGGTGCGAGTGCGGACCTGGGGGGCAAGCCTCCAGCCTCGACGCAAGCGAGTGGCGGTTTGTGTCTTGTGTTGCACGGGTGTCGAGCCGGAGGAGGTGCGGCTGGCGAGCACGGCGCGCCCCGACGGGCACTGTCGCCACCCTCGGTGTGTCCCGGGAGGCATCCCCCGGGGCAGCGTGCAGGGATTGGCCGCGCTGCCGGAGCATGCCCGGGGGCAGGTGCTGGCTTGCGTCGCCCCAGACCTGGCGCCCGCCGCCGAGGAGGCCAGGGACGACGCGCCCGTCCACGACGTCCCGCCGCGCCATGTTGCGGCCGCCGAGGATGGGGAGCTACCAGGTCACGCCTGGTGGTCCCAGTTTGATTTGTACGCGGCGCTCGTGGAGCCGGTGCCGACGCGGGCCGCCGTCCCGCTCAGCTTGGAAGCGGCCGTCGGCGACATCCTGACGGCCGCGTGACGCGCCGTGGCGGCTCGGCCAGGCGACGAGGGGGCTTGGGTGCAGCTCCTTATGCTCCCGCGGCTGCTCTTCGCTACCCCGCCGCGCTCCGAAAACAACGACGACCGCGTTTCCGCGACCAAGGTGGTGGCGAACCGCTTGCGCAAGGCATGGGCGGGGGACTGGGCCACCTTGTGGGCCGAGTCCGCGCGCCCAGGCGAGCGGGAGACGGGCGCGGCGCAGCCGCAGCGCAGCATGGAGGCCCAAGCTCGCCGCGCGCACGAGCTCATCATGCTGGGTGAGGTCAGCCGGGCGGCTGCGACTGCGGCTGGGCCGACTCGGCTGGCAACGGGCGCGGGCGTGGCAAACCAGCTGGCCCAGTTGTTCCCCGCCGCGGCCGGCCCCCGCGGCCCTTTGCCCCAGGTGGCTCCGACGATCTGGGAGGGGGAGGCGGCGACGACCAAGATTGCCGGGGCCCTGAACAAGTTCCCGAGGCACTCGGGACCGGGCCTGACGGGGGCGCGGTTCGAGCACTGGGCGGCGCTCCGCGGGCGCCTGGATGGGCCAGAGGTCGCCGCGCGCGCTTTGGAGCTGATCCTGGGCGGCCAGATGCCGCAAGCCGCCCGCGGGCGCCCGCCCAGTATAGCGCGTGGCGAGACCCTCTGGCGCATGGCGGGCAAGGCTGCCACCGACGCTCGCAAGAACGACATCGCGGCGGCGGGGCCTCGGCAATTCGGCGCGGGCCGGAAGAACGGCGCTGAGATCGTGCAGCGGGCGGTCGCCGGCGCCGTGGAAAAGTCGCTGGGCAGTTTCTGCTCAAGCTGGACACGTCGAACGACGAGGTCGACCGGGGCGCCATGCTGCAGGCGGTGGCGGGGAAGCCCCTTGCGCTGGCTGGAGTGGCGGCCGCGAGCATGGAGGCGCCACGGCCCACGGCGCGCGCCTGCAGGGAGGGGGGGTCGAGCCAGTGCGCGCGGAGCGCGGCCTTGACTAAGGCTGCCCGCTGTCCCCCGCCTTCTTCGCCATCGCCGTGGCGGTTGTGCGCCTCGCCCTCGAGGCAGCGGCCGCGGTCGACCCCGAGGCGCGCCCGCTGGCCTACCTGGGCGACAGCTACCTCGAGGCAACGCCGGCGGCGGTGGAGACAGCGCGCGCCGCCGCCCCCGCCGCCTTCGGCCGAGTGAGCCCCCCTTAGGGCCGATGCGGCAAAGACGCAGGTGTGGGCCCCTTGGGGCCTGCAGCTACCGGCGTGCCTGGCCGGGAAGGTCGCGCCGCAAATGCAGCGCCTCGAGACGCTCCTGCCGCTCGTGTGCGGCGGAGCGGCTGCAGGGGCTCGATCAGCGCCGACCCAGCTGGGGCAAGCTTCGCGCCGACGGCGGCCCCCGCGGCGCCGACCGAGCACCTGACCGCCCACCTCGGGAAGCTGCGCGGCTTGCGGGCGCACGCGCTCGAGGCGCAGGACGAGGTGGCCCTCGGCGCTGCGCCGCGCGCGGGCGCACCTCCTCAGCGAGGAATGGTGCCAGGGCTCAGGGTGGCGGGGCACCTAAAAGCCGGCTCGGGCGACCACTGCCGCCAGTCGCGCGGGGGCAGCTTTTTCCCCCCCCTGGCGGAGGGGGGGCTGTGCGTGCGCGCGCAGCATTGCCCAGCGCAGGATCGCCGCCTTCGCCAGCTCCTGGCTCGGCTGCCCGGCGGACGTCCGGCGGGGGCTGGGCGAGGCCCACTTGGGCGCCTTCGCCTCGAGCTGCCCCGACCTCTGGGCCGCGGCCGAGCAGGCCGGCAACGCGCTCCGGCTCGGCGCTGACGAGTGGCTCACGGCCGCGGCGGAGCCCGAGCTGAAGGCGCAGGAGGAGCTCGCGCGCCACGAACGGGACGAGGGCCGGAAGCGGCTCCTGGCGGCGCTGCCACCGGAGCAAGCTGCCCAGCTGCGCTCGGCGAGCGGGAAGGGGGCTGGCAGCTGGCTCCTCCCGCCGACGCAGGACGACCACCGCCTGGCGGACGAGCGCTACCTGCCAGCGCTGGCGCTGCGCCTCCGCCCCCCGAGGCCTGCGGCTGACGCCTGCGCCACTTGCCAGAGCCGCCGCGCCGATGGGCAACTCTGCGGAGCGGACCTCGCTCGGGGCCCACACCCCCTGGGCTGCCGCGCTGGCGCGGGCGCGATCGCGCCCCGCAGCGCCATCCGCGATTGGCTAGCAGGTTGGCTCAAGTGGCGCGGAGCGAGGGGCGCGGGGACCTTGCAGCTCGCCCCTGCTTGGGACAGGGTCCTCCAGGATGGCCGCTCGAGGCGGCGCGGCTGGGCGTGACCTACGTGGGCCCGGTGGCGGGCGCCATGTACGTGGACGTTGTGGTGGCGGGCGCGGCCGCCTGGGCCGCGACGCCGGCGGGGCGGGGCCGGGCTCGGCGCGCCGGGGCCGCGGCGGCCGCAGCGGAGGAGGAGCGCAAGCGCCGCCGCTGCCCCGGCGCGGCGCTGCGCTCTTTCGCGCTGGAGACGCTGGGCAGGCCAGGGCGCGAGACGCAGGACCTCCCGCGCACCTGGGCGGCCAGCGACGGGGCCGAGCTCTCGGCGGCGCGCCGGCTCGAGCCTGGCCGCCGCGCTGCAGCGGGCCAACGCCGAGGCGCACAACACCTCGGCGTGGCCGCCCGGGCGCGCCCCCTGAGACGCTGAGCGGCTGACCGACGCACTGCCCGCCCGAGGCCGGCCCCCCGGGCTGGGCGTTGGGGGCGCCGGATTGGCTGGAGGCGCGCGGCGCGGCGCTGGCGGAGGCGCACCGGGGCGGCGGCGCTGGCGCCGAGGAGGAGGAAGAGGAGGAGGAATAAGCAAAACCAGAAACATAAGCAGAAACAGAAGCAGAAGCAGACGCAGACGCAGGCGCAGAAGCAGAAGCATAAGTAGAAACAGAAGCAGAAGCATAAGCATAAGCAGAAACATAATCATAATCAGAAGCAGAATAAGCATACGCAGGAACAGAAGAAGCAGAGGCATGAACATAAGCGGAAGCACAATTATAATACTAAGCAGACGAAGGCGAAGACGATTAATAATCCGAATAATAATATTACTACTACTATTACTACTACTACTACTACTACTACTACTACTACTACTACTACTACTACTACTACTACTACTACTACTACTACTACTACTACTACTACTACTACTACTACTACTACTACTACTACTACTACTACTACTACTACTACTACTACTACTACTACTAACTACTACTACTACTACTACTACTACTACTACTACTACTACTACTACTACT
Source organism: Prorocentrum cordatum (assembly GCA_963575745.1). NCBI lineage: Eukaryota > Dinophyceae > Prorocentrales > Prorocentraceae > Prorocentrum > Prorocentrum cordatum. The sequence continues at coordinate 121,323 of CAUYUJ010020692.1, forward strand.
ACTACTACTACTACTACTACTACTACTACTACTACTACTACTACTACTAACTACTACTACTACTACTACTACTACTACTACTACTACTACTACTACTACTACTACTACTACTACTACTACTACTACTACTACTACTACTACTACTACTCACTACTACTACTACTACTACTACTACTACTACTACTACTACTACTACTACTACCATTACTACTACTACTACTACTACTACTACTACTACTACTAACACTATTAATAATATGAGTAATAATACTACTACTAATAACCACCATCATCCTAGTAATCATACTGATCATACTAGTCGCATAGTAATATTAATGGTAATCGTAGTAATACTGATAGTAATGAAGCTAACGATAATACTAATAATACTGATATTAGTAATAGTATTAATATTAATAATACTGATAATGCTAATAATAACAACAGTTAAACATACAAAGAACAGTCATCATCCTATCAATAATATTCAGACAACGAAGAATATTAACAACAAGAAGAATCATAACAATAAGAAGATGAGGAGAAGGAGGCTTCCTGGGCATCGGCCCCAAAGGCGCGTTGTTCGAATGTTTCTGGACGTTTCCGTTGTTTCTCGGCGGCTTTCCAGCCTCGGGATGCTTTCCAGCGGCTGCGCCTCGCCGAGAGGCGCTTGGGGGCGCCCTGATGGCCCAGAGCGGCCGCCAGAGAGCTGACTTGTGGGCCAAAGGACATGGGGCAACGTCAGGGGGCGATTGGCTCAGAGGGGGGATGCAGGAGGGCAGCTCCGAATGGCTTAGGCGACCCGTCCCCCTCCTCCTCCTCCACCTCCTCCCTCCTCCTCCTCCTCCTCCTCCTCCTCCTCCTCCTCCTCCTCCCTCCTCTCTCCTCTCCTCCTCCTCCTCTCCTTCCTCTTCCTCCTCCCCTCTCCTCATGCTCTCTCATCCTCCTCCCTCCTCCTCCTCCTCCTCCTCCTCATCCTCCTCCTCCTCGGTTGGCCTGCGGCCCCAGGGGAAACCGTGTACCCCTACTCGCCCGTGAATCACCGATAGAGGCTTGATAGCCAACCGCCCGGGACTGGATATGCCTATCAGGGGCTTCTCGCTTCTCGCCGATCCGACTCCAGGTCGCTGTTTCCCCCTCTTGAGCCTGTTCTCCCCCTTCACGTTGCCCCTTCGCAGGTGCTGGGCCCACTCTTCTACAGGAAGCCGGGGAAGAAAAAGCGGCGTGAACATACATTTCAGAGCTCCGCGCAGTCTTCTTGGATCGGCGCTGGGGCCACCCGGCGGCGCCTGCGGCGCCGCCCCTGGTGCGCTCCGCGCGCTGGGGGAGGGGGGGCGCAGCGCCGATGCAAGAACTCCGCGCGGAGTTGGGAGATCTTATGTGTGTTTGCTGTTTCTGCTCTTCCACAGGAAGGTGTTCGACAGGGCAGAGAGGCTCCACTACATGACGAGCGATCGTCGCATCCACGTGGCGATGCTGTATCGGCTTTGCCGCAGGCTGTCGGATGCCCTCGGCTCGACAGAGATGCTGTTCGACCCCATGGAGATCTTCGAGAAGCCGTGGGTCACGTGGGAAGACATGCGGGGCGTGCTGGAGGGCGGCGAATCCAAGATGAGCGTTGTCCTCACGCGGCACCCCCTGGAGCGTGTGAACAGCGTCATGCAGGGGGAGGGCGACCTGGACAACGGCGGCTCGTATCTGGGACTCTTCTGGTCAGTGTTTTCTTTTATCATGATACTGACGAGCATCGCGGCGATTATGTACGAGGGGCTGCAGGGGTTGGGCCTCCAAACGGCGATCGTCGTCATCTTCACCTTCGACTACCTGGTGAAGCTCATCTGCTCACCGTACGTTCGCGTCGCGCTGGCCAACATCGACATCCTCGTGGAGAAGGTCGTGCCCGACTCCGAGAGCAGCGAGCTCCAGCCACGAGAGACGACGAAGCAGCAACGCCTGTTGAGCCACCTCCTGGCCCCGATGAACATCGTGGACCTGGCGTCCATCTTGCCCCTGTGGGTGGATACCTTTGGGGCCGAGTCTGGCCTCAAGCTGGGATTCCTGCGCATCCTGCGGATCTTCAGGGTCGTTCGGCTGCTGAAGGCGGGGACCTTCAGCGAGACTCTGCAGGTACTCGGCGAGACGATACGCAGGAGCCTCAACTCCTTTGTCGTCTTGGTGATCTGGATCCTCATCATCGCCACCGTGGTCGGCACTGTCCTGAACATGATGGAAGAGGAGAACGGCAAGTGCGAGGACCCCGAGAACCCCGACGGCCCAAAGATTCATTGCAGGTGGACATTCGACTCCGTCTCCACGTCAGTGTATTGGGTGATTGGGCGCCTCTGTAACATGCACGGCAGCTTGTTGGCGGGGGGCCAGATTCCGAAGGGGGACGCATCTTTTTTTCTTGTCCTCTTCCTGGGCATCCTCAAGGGCTGCTGCTTGGTCGTGCCCGTTGGGCAGATCGCGACGGCCTTCAAAGAGGCGGACGGGGATTTCAAGAGGGCGCAGGGCATCACCGCACAGATCCGTGCCGAGAATCATCTGCCTCTGGGTACCGATTGGGTCAAAGATCGCCAGTCGCCCTTCGTGTCGGTCAACCTCATGCCTGCAGACAGTTTGGCATCGATCGGCGTCGCCAGCTTCAACGTACCCCTGAACCGTAGCCGAGAGCTGTCCGCCACGCTCGACGTGCCCGTGGACAGCAGGAGCATGCGCCGGACATTCTCTTCCGTCAGCCCGTGCATACGAGTCATCAGGGGCAACGTTAGGGGGTGATAGGCTCACGGGAGGATGCATCAATCCCCAAGGCGCCCAATCATCGCCGATAGGGACCCGATAGCCCGCCCCGCCCGGGATCTTGCGGATTGGCTATCGGGGGCCCGATGTTTCCCCGATTCCCCCAAAAGAGCTGGTTCTCGAAGAAAAAAACGGCATGAACATAATTTCTCGGGGCCCCCGCGGATTTATCGGATTGGCGTTGGCACCCTGGCGGCGCATGGGGCGCCGCTGATCCAAGAAATCCCCGCGGACCTCAGAGCAATTGTGCCTTTGCTGTTTTTTCGGCGGCCAACCGGAGGCGAAGTGAGAACGGGCGGGCCTTCTCGGAAGGCTCGGAAGCCTTCCCCTAGGACGCAGAAAAATGTTAGCCAGCGGGGGGCCCTAAACAGTGTGTTACTAGCAATCTAAATTGTGCAAGATGTATTGAGCAATCTATGTGGTGTGATCCATGTTGTGCAATCTATGTTGTGCAAACATGTGGTGTGGTCTATGTAGTGCACCGCGTTTGACCACCTCCACTGCTCGCGCAAACATCCCACCCTCTCACCCGCAATTTGTTTGGCCAAACTCATGATGCGGGGGACGGCGGCGCCACCGATGACGACATCCATGATAACATCCTCATTGCTGATGCTCGTCACCGTGCGCCGATGATGGATGTGAGCATATCGACGATACTCGGACGTGCGCGATGACAAGATGGCGCCGGCAACGTCTGCGACAATGACGAAGATGGCACCAGCGACGACGATGTTCAACAGGCCGACGGCACGAACGAGAACGGCGTCAACGATGGCAAACACGTTGGCGATGCTGGTGTCCACTTGTCGATGAGGCAGGTGGTCGCGGTGGTGCTGACAAGGTTGATAAAGAAATCCGCGCGCGCGGAAGTTCAGCAACTCCGTCAGACTGATCATGCGCGCGCGGCGGTGCACGCGTGTGGCCCGCGTTTTTTTTTTTTTTTTTTTTTTTTTTTTTTTTTTTTTGCAAGGGATTCGCGCCTTCGGCGCATGACAGGAGTGCCGCGGGTGCACCGCGCGGCGACATGAAATCGTTGGATTTGGCGGAATTCATAAGCATATTTTTGTATGATTTTAGCATGGGCGCGCGGACAGGAAACGTGCGCATTTTGTGTTTCAAAACCTTTTTCGGTTTTTGAATATGTTTTCGATGAAATGCTTGCAAACGCATGGCGTTTGGTACGATCTTGATGTGGACGCGCGCGTGATTGCGTTGTGGAATTTTTGCAGAGGGATTATGGGAAAATTATGGCTTTTTGTTGAAAAAAAGACGAGGGTGCGCGCGTAGTGCGTTTTGCAGATGATGGCGGGGGGGGGGGGGGGGGGGCGATGCCTGTTTGGCTGGGCTACTACGAGTTCATATTTAGGATGGACGAGTGTGATGAATCATACGTAACTTGCAACACGAGGCGGTGACCCGTTAAGTTGTTTATTTTTTTCTGGGGGGGGGGAGGGGTAGCGTGTATTCTCCTTTTTTTATCAAGGAAAACCTATGTGAAGCAATGCCATGCGGCGCAGTCCACGTGGTGCAGTCTATGCGGCGCAATTGATTTTACCAATGATTTGACACATCCCGCGCTCTTGCACACATCCCACCCACCCACCCGCAACTTGGTTTGCAAAACCTCTGCAGACCGACTACGACGACACCGACGACAACGACTACGACGACACCGAGGACGTCTCCGACGACTTCGACGACGACAACGACACCGACCACGACGAAGACGACGACGACAACGAACACGACGACAGGGGAGGAGGAAGGACGACGACGGCGACAACGACGACAATGACGACAACGACGAGGGAGGAGGGAGGACGGCGACGACGCGAACGACGAAAAAGGAGGAAGGACGGCGACGCCGACGACGACAACGACGAGGGAGGAGGGAAGACGACGACGACGACGACGACGACGGCGACGAAATAGGAAGGACGACGACGAGACGCCGACGACGGACGACGACGACGAGGGAGACGACCGCGGCGACAACGACGACGGAAATGACCACGACGCCAAAGAGGACGACGACGACGAACACGAGGAAAGACAGAGGACGACGTAGGCGACGACGACGACGACGCGGGAGGAGGGAGGACGGCGACGACGACGACGACGACGACGCAAGAGCGCGCGCGCACGCTTTTGTTAAAAATCCCTGTTGCGAAACCTTGTGTTTTTGTAGGTTGTTTGGACACACGGTTTTGAAATCCTTCCGAAACCGATGGGTTTTCAAGGATTTCGGCATACGCGCGCGACGACGCGCGCGTCTGCACTTCGTTTTTTTTGGGCAGAGGATTCTCGCGACGGCACACGCGCAAGGGCGTTCGACGGATTTCGACATGCGCGCGCGCGCGAATCCCGTTTGGTAGCATTTTGTGAAAATCTTGAAAGCCCATGGTTTTCGTAAGATTTCGCAAGAGCTCGCGCGGAAGCTTTTTTAGCAAATCAGTGTTGCGAAACCATGTGTTGTTGTATGTTTTTTTGGGGGGGAAACTCGATTGCGAAATCCTTCCGGCACCGAAGGTTTTTGAAGGATTTCGGCATGCGCTCGCGACGACGCGCGCGTGTGCACTTCGTCCTTTTTTTGCAAGGGATCCGCGAACAAGTGCCATGTTAAAACAAACCATGTCACCGCATAGTTGGTTTTTTACAAAAGGAACCTCCGAGGGGGGGGATACCGATTGGCATTTTACATTGCGACTTCATATTTAGGATGGACATGTGGTCATAATCGTATATGGTTTACATATTCGAAAGGGGGGCGATAACGCCAGGGGGGGATAGATCCTATTCTGTTTTTTTAAGGAGGATTGATTCATGTTCGCAGTGCGTTGTCCACTCCACTGCTCGCACAAACATCCCAGCCACCCACCCGCAACTTGGTTTGCAAAACCCAAAACTTAAGATCGTGACGGTGGGTACCAAACAGCACTTGGCAACGACACCGACGACGACAGCGACAACGACGACGACGACGCCGCCGACGTCTCCAACGACTTCGACGACGCCGACAACGACGACGACACCGACGACGACGACGACGATGACAACGACGACGACGACGACGACGACGACGACTACGACGACGCCGACGACGACGAAGACGAAAACGAAGACGATAACGACGACGTCGCCAACGAAGACGACGACGAGGGAGGAGGGAGGACGACCGCGGCGGCAGCGACGACAATGACGAGGGAGGAGGGAGGATGGCGACGACGCGAACGACGAAAAAGGAGGGAGGACGGCGACGCCGACGACGACAACGACGAGGGAGACGGGAAAACGAGGAGGAGGACGACGACGACGACGACTGCGACGAAATAGGAGGGACAACGACGAAACGCAGACGAAGACGACGAGGAAGGACGACCACGGCGACAACGACGACGGAAACGACGACGACGCCAAAACGGCGACGACGAGGAAAGACAGAGGGCGACGACGGCGACGACGGCGACGAGGACGACGAGGGAGGAGGGAGGATAGCGACGACGACGACGACGACGCAGGAACGCGCGCGCACGCTTTTGTTGGAAAACCGTGTTGCGAAACCTTGTGTTTTTTTTGTAGGTTTTTGTTGGACACTCGATGTTTGAATCCCGTTCGAAATCGAAGGTTGTTGAAGGACTGTGGCATGCGCGCGCGACGACGCGCGCGTGTGCACTTCGTGCTTTTCTCCCAAAGGATTCGTGAACATTTATGATTGTTGATCAACGAGTGTGCGCGCGGTTTTTGTTTTCCAGAGGATGGTGGGGGGGGGCGATACCGGCTTTGCTGGGATAGTATGAATTCACATGTCGGATGGACGATGGGGCAGAATTTTATGTAAATTGCCATACGAAAAGGTGGCCCGTTAATCCCGCCGGGGGGGGGGTAGAAAAAAACAAAAACACATGATTTACCCACGGTTTGACACATCCCATCTCTTGCAAACATCCCACCCACCCACCCACCCGCAATTTGGTATGCAATATACATGCGGTGGCGATTGCGATGCATGCTTGGCGTTGCCTGGTGCATCTCTGCGGCCGTGCCAACCCTAGCACGCGCGCGCAGCGGCCAGCCTTTTTGGCGCCGCCGACGCGGCCCTGGAGGCGCTGACCACTGAACGCATCCCAGCGTGCACTTCAGTGCGAGTCGGCGACTTGGGCGAGGCCAGTGCGGGCGCCGATGCGGATCACGCCGACGACGATGACGGCGTCCTCGCGTCGGCGATGAAAGTTTTGGACAGAGTTCGACATGCGCGCGCGGCCGACGCTCGAGAGTGGCCCGCATGGCTTTACTTGACAGTGATCGTGCCCTCCCCCCCAACACGCGAGCAAGGGCGTGCGAATGATGCCGGCTTGCGGCGCCAGAGGCCCGTTTGGCATAATCCCATGAAAATGTTGGAACACCAAGGGTTTTGTCAAGAATTCCCAAGAACGCGCGCTAGTTGTTTTAACTGTTGTTGCGAAGCGCTGTGTTTTTGAATGATTTTGGGGCATTCGATTTTGGAATCGCTACGAACCCGAAGGTATTGCAAGGATTTTGGCTTGCGCGCGCGACCACGCGCGCGTGTGCACTTCTTCTCATCTGTTGCAAAGGATTCTCGCAACGGCACGCGCGCAAGGGCGTTCGAACGATTTGGACATGCGCGCGCGAAGCCCGTTGGGTAGTATGTTCCGAATATGTTCCAATGGTTTTCGTAAGATTATGCAAGAGCGCGCGCACGTTGTTTGATAACCCGCGTTGCGAAACCATGTGTTTTATATGTTTCTGGGGCGCTCGATTTTGACATCCGTCCGACTGCGAAGGCACAGAATTCGGCATGCTCGCGCAACGACTCGCGCGTTTGCGCTTCGTTTTATTTGTTGCAACGGATCTTGGAAAACCGATGATTTGTGATCAACCAGTGCGCGCATATAGTATTTGTGCAGAGGATGGCGGGGGGGGAGGGTCGATACCAGCCCGGCTAGGATGGTGTGGGTTCATATTTACGACGGGCGATGGGGCAGCATCATGTGTACATTGAAATTCGAACAGGTGGGCCGATAAACATAAGCCGGGGGTGGCACACACACATATATATATATACACACACTTTTTAGAAAGGACCATCTACGCGGTGCATTTAATTTCTGTTTGCAGTGAGTTGTCCACTCCACTGCTCGCGCAAACTTCCCACCCACCCACCCGCAACTTGGTTTGCAAAATCTCTTAAGACCGTGACGGTGGGTACCACATGGCACTTGGCAACAACAGCGACGCCGACGACGACAGCGACAACGACGATGACGACGCCGCCGACAACGACTACGACGACACCGACGACGTCTCCAACGACTTCGACGACGCCGACAACGACGACGACGACGACGACCGACGACGACGACGACGACACCGACGCCGACGACGACGACGATGACAACGACGACGACGATGACGACGCCGACGACGACGAAAACGACGACACCGACGACGACGACGACGTCAACGACGCCGACGACGACGACGACGACGGCGACGACGGCGGCGACGACGACGACGCCGACGTCGACGACGCCGCCGACGACAACGACGCCGACGCCGACGACGACGACGACGAAGACGACGACGACATCGCCAACAACGACAACGAGGAAGGAGGGAGGACGACGACAGCGACAACGACGACAACGACGAGGGAGGAGGGAGGACGGCGACGACGCGAACGACGAAGAAGGAGGAAGGACGGCGACGCCGAGGACGGCAACCACGAGGGAGGAGGGAAGACGACGACGACGACAACGACGACGACGACGACGACGACGGCGACGAAATAGGAGGGACGACGACGAGACGCCGACGACGGACGACGACGACGACGACGAGGGAGGAGGAGGAAGGACGACACGGCGACAACGACGACGGAAACGACCACGACGCCAAAGAGGACGACGATGACGAACACGAGGAAAGACAGAGGACGACGTAGGCGACGACGACGACGACGACGACAACGACGCGGGAGGAAGGAGGACGGCGACGACGCCGACGACGTCGCAAGAGCGCGCGCGCACGCTTTTGTTGAAAACCCTTGTTGCGAAACCTTGTGTTTTTGTAGGTTGTTTGGACACACGATTTTGAAATCGTTCCGAAACCGATGGGTTTTGAAGGTTTTCGGCATACGAGCGCGACGACTCGCGCGTCTGCACTTCGTCCCAATTTTTTGCAGGGGATCTTCGCGACGGCACACGCGCAAGGGCGTTCGACAGATTTCGACATGAGCGCGCGCAAAGCCCGTTTGGTAGCATTTTGTGAACATCTTGAAAAACCTATGGTTTTCTTAAGATTTCGCAGGAGTTGTCGCGGAAGCTTTTTTTGCAACTCTGTGTTGCGAAACCCTGTGTTTTTGTATGTTTTTTGGAAGCTCGATTGCGAAATCCTTCCCGCACCGAAGGTTTTCGAAGGATTTCGGCATGCGCGCGCGACGACGCGCGCGTGCGCACTTTGTCTCGTTTTTTGCAAGGGGTTCGTGAACAAGTGTCATGTTAGAAACAAACAATGTCACCGCATAGTGTTCTTTACAAGGGAACCTCAGGGGGGGGAACCCGGCCTGGCTGGGATGATACGATTTCATATTTAGGATGGACGAGCGTGCAGAATACATATATCTATATGTGTGTATATATATATATGTGAAATCGTACTATCCCAGGGAGGGCCGATAAGTCCGGGGGGGTAGAGTCTGTTCTGTTTTTAGAAAGGAGAATCAACTTTGGGAAATTTATGTGGTAGAATCTTTGTTGTGCAAATCACTTTGACTGTCTTGAAGATGTCCTCTTCGTTTGCCCGTGCAAACATCCCACCCTCCCACCCGCAATTTGGTCGCAAGGCCTCTCAAGACCGTGACGGTAGCCGACGCCGACGACGACAGCGACAACGACGACGACGCCGACGACGACTACGACGACACCGACGGCGGCTCCGACGACTTCGACGACGACGACAAAGTCGACGACGACGACACCGACGCCGCCGACGACGACGTCGCCAACGAAGACGGCGACGACGACGACGAGGGAGGAGGGAGGACGACGACGGCGACAACGACGACAACGACGAGGGAGGAGGGAGGACGGCGACGACGCGAATGACGAAAACGACGACGACGACGAGGAAAGACAGAGGACGACGACGGCGACGACGGCGACGACGACGACGACGCAAGAGCGCGCGCGCACGCTTTTGTTGAACATCCGTGTTGGGAAGCCATGTGTGTTTGTATGATTTGGACATTCGATTTCGAAATCCTTCCGAAACCGAAGGTTTTCGAAGGATTTCGGCATGCGCGCGCGACAACGCGCGCGCGCACTTCGTCCCAGTTTTTTGCAGAGGATCCTCGCGACGGCAGGCGCGCAAGGGCGTTCGAACGATTTCGACATGCGCGCGCGGGGAGCCCGTGAGGTACAAACGATTTTTTTTTACAAAAAAAAAAGCGCGCGCGTAAGTTTTTTTGTAAAATCCGTGTTGCGACTCCCTGTGTTTTTGTATGTGTTTTGGAAAAGCTCCATTTTGAAATCCTTCCGAAACCGACGGTTCATTAAGGATTTCGGCATGCGTGCGCGCGACGACGCGCGCGTGTGCACTTCGTCATTTTTTTTGCACGGGATTATTGGAAATTTGTGGTTTTTGATCAACGAGTGCGCGCGCAGAGTATTTTGCTTGCAACGGAAACGAAGGGGGTCGATACCGGTTTGGCTGGGATAACATGAGTTCACAGCTCGGATGGACGATGGGGCAAAATCACATGTAAACTGCAATGCGAAAAAAGGGGGTCTTTAAGTCCAGGGGGGGAGGGTGGTAGAATTTGTTCCCTACCTAGGCTCTGCCTAGAAGGATTCTTACTCTCTTAGCTTAAAGGGGCCGGGCAATGGAAATCGCCCCGGGCGGTTCCCCCAGTCCCCGCCCAGCGGTTCCCCCAGTTGCGCCCCCTGGGTTCACCCAGCTTAGCTTAGCTTCAGCTTAGCTTCAGCTTAGCTTTAGCTTAGCTTTAGCTTAGTTTTAGCTTAGCTTTAGCTTAGCTTTAGCGTAGCTTTAGCTTAGCTTTAGCTTAGCTTTAGCTTAGCTTTAGCTTAGCTTCAGCTTAGCTTCAGCTTAGCTTTAGCTTAGCTCTAGCTTAGCGCCAGCTTAGCTTCAGCTTAGCTTTAGCTTAGCTCTAGCTTAGCTTCAGCTCAGCTTTAGCTTGGTTTCAGCTTAGCTTCAGCTTAGCTTTAGCTTAGCTTCAGCTTAGCGTTAGCTTAGCTTTAGCTTAGCTCTAGCTTAGCGTTAGCTTAGTGTTAGCTTAGCTCTAGCTTAGCGTTAGCTTAGTGTTAGCTTAGCTCTAGCTTAGCGTTAGCTTAGTGTTAGCTTAGCTTTAGCTTAGCTTTAGCTTAGCTTTAGCTTAGATTTAGCTTAGCTTTAGCTTAGCTTTAGCTTAGCCTTAGCTTAGCTATAGCTTAGCTTTAGCTTAGCTTTAGCTTAGCTCTGCTGTTACTACTAATGCTGCTTTCCTAGGGGCTCCAACTCCTAGGTAGGGTCGCACTGGGATAATTTTGGGGAAAGGAGAATTTGTGTGGTGCAGTCCATGCCCAGGCGCCGGGCGGCGAAGCGGCGACGGGGCGGCGACGGGGACAACGTGGCCGCCAGACTGCCGCCCAGGCCCGGGCGACGGGCGGCGACGAGGCGGCGACGGGGCGGCGACGGCGTTGACGTAGCCGCCACACCGCCGCACAGGCCCAGCTCCATGGAAACGGCACAAGACATCCCCACGTGCCAGCACTGCTTGGGGGGACCTCCTCGGAAGGCCGCGGGGCCTCCGCGACGACGCCCCGCCGCCTCCTCTGGGATGGCCTGCCTTTGGGGTCCTTGCTCGGTTATCGGGTGGCCGTTCGGCTCCTCCTCCTCCTCCTTCTCCTCCTCCTCCTCCTCCTCCTCCCTCCTCCTCCCCTCCTCCTCTCCTCCTCTCCTTCTCCTCCGCCTCCCCTCCTCCACCTCATCTCCCCCCCCCCTCCTCCTCCTCCTCCTCCTCCTCCTCCTCCTCTCCTCCTCCTCCTCTCCTCCTCTCACCCCTCCTCTCCTCTCCTCTCCTCCTCCCTGGACGCCAGGGATGCCGTTCGGGACAAATCCGGGCGCCCCCGGACGCCTCTCGGCGAGGCGCAGCCGCTGGAATGCACCCCGAGTGTGGAAGACGGGCAAGCGCCGACGAGACCGCCCGAAAGCGTCCGGTCTCGACCCCGGAGCTCCCAAGCTGCCACCCCTCGGCGTGCCGCCGGCCTCCGCTCCCCGAGGAGCCCCCCCCCCCGAACGCTGCCCCTCGCAGAGTCGCCTGGGCCCCGCGCGAGGACTTCCGGAGCGGCAGCACCGCCTGCCCCGCGGGCACGCTCACCCTGGCACGCGGGGGGGCGCGCAATGGGGGGGCACTGAGCTCGGGGGCGGCAAAGAGGGGGGTGATGACTAGGGGGGAGGGGGATACCATGGCGTGGGCCATGATATTTCCCCAGACTGCACGGCGCCTCTTCTTATTTCATTACGTTCCTGGCCCCCCGCTGGGCCGCGCACGTGCCGCCAGTCATGATCTGCACCCCACCCTCTTGGACACCCCCCTCTTGGCCGCTCCCGAGGAACCCCAGATCCTGGCGCTGCGACTTTTTTTCGCGCAAGGGGCGTCTTCGCTCCGCGCCAGGCCCCCTATGGCCCTCCGAGAGCGATCGACGGCTCGAAACATGACACGGAAAAAGATGGTTCAGGAGCGACAGAAGGACGTACACGTACATGAATCCACGCTGGCTTCGAGAGTACGCATTGCGCAAATGTTCGTATAACGCGGCCGGTCTCGCGGATCGAGGGGCCGTGTTCGTGTACACAGCTGGGCGCGTACGTCCTTTGTGGGCTCCCTAGGTGGCGTTCCCGGGGCTGCGGTCGCGATCGTCTGCGATGCCGCATCTTGTCCGCAGCGTCGGGTCTCAGGGAATCGTGGGGCAGCGAGGGCTGCCGAGAACGGGCCCTGCAGGGCCCCGAAGAGGGGCCCTCTCGGGCCCGGAAGGGGGGCCTTCGGGGGCCCCGAGGAGGGCACCGTTCTCCCCCCCCTCTCCCCAGACATCGGGCGTCTCGAAAGAATCGAGGCACGGGTTTTTCGCAGTTTTTGGCCTCTCGGGGCCCTCGCCGGGCCTCGGGACCGTCAAAAAACGACTCGGGATGAAAAAACCGGTCCCAGGGAAGTGATCGGGAGGTCGGGGGCTGCGTCTCGAAAAAATCGAGACGTCGGATGTCTGGGTCGTGTGTCGCCCCCCATTAGTGCGCGCCCAAGGCGCTCCTGGGGGGCTCCGGCTTCAGCTCGGAGAGGAGGAATCGGCACAGAGACCCGGCCACCCGCAGGAGGGGGGGTTCGGAGGGAGTTCCTGGGAGGTCAGATTCTGGCTTTGCCCCGGTCCGAAATCGGGTGGAGTTCGGCTTAGCCCCGCTCAGTCCGGCTCAATCTCGCTTGATCCAGTTTGATCCCGCTGAATATGCGGCTTAATCTGGCGTAGCAGCCCCCCCGACGGGGCTTAACCCTCCCGACGGAGACCTCCCAGTAGTTGCCTCCTGAGGGGGTGGGGGGAGGGGGGGATGCTTCTTTGAAGCACCCCTACTTCTCAGGGGGCGCGGGCCTCGTCTGTAGATGCAGGGCCAGCGCCTTCTGAGAAGCGGCCTCCTCCTAAGAAGCCCCCCACTCCCCCTACCTCCCTCTGTGCGCGCCGCCGAACAGAGACGCAGACTCTCGGAGGCCCTCGGATCGGAGTGCGAAGAACGGCACGAGCATGACCTCTCGGAGGCCCTCACAGGATTTCTTGGGCTACACCGAAAAGCACATGCTCGCTCTGCTGCACTCTGCCGTTGATCCTCCGGGGCGGATGCCAGGCCATCTGCGAGCAGCCACTCTGCGAGCAGTGGCGCGCGCTCGCCTGCTCACGGATTCCTTGGGCTGACGCTCCCAGACATCGGGCGTCTCGAAAAAATCGAGACGAAAGTTGTTCATAGTTCCCAACCATCCTGTGGTGTTGGGTCCTCGTTTTGAAGAGACGGCGCCCCGCGTTCCTCACCTCCTCCTCCTCCCCCCCCTCCCTCCTCCCATCATCATCATCATCATCATCATCATCATCATCATCATCATCATCATCATCATCATCATCATCATCATCAGCATCAGCATCAGCATCATCATCATCATCATCATCATCATCATCATCATCATCACCACGATTCGGCACAACCCTCACACGTTTCGTGGCCCCATAGGAGCTCCGCCGAAGGCCCCAGTGCTGCCGCCCGCATGCGTCACCCACACCCAATTCGGCACACCCCACACACGTTTCGTGGCCCCATTGGAGCTCAGCCGAAGGCCCCAGTGGCCTGGTTCGTATGCCTCCCCAACACCCATGTCGGCACATCCTTCACACGTTTCGTGGCCCCATGGGGATTTCCACTGAAGGCCCCAGTGACTGGGTTCGCATGCGCCCCCACACCCATTTCGGCACACCCCTCACACATTTCGTGGCACCATAGGGAGCTCCACCGAAGGCCCAGTGGCTGCGTTCGCATGCCGCCCCCACACCAATTTCGGCACCCCCCTCACACGTTTCGTGGCCCCACAGGGAGCTCCACCGAAGGCCCCAGTGGCTGCGTTCGCATGCCGCCCCCACACCAACTTCGGCACACCCCTCACACGTTTCGTGGCCCCATTGGGAGCTCCACCGAAGGCCCCAGTGGCAACGTTCGCATGCCGCCCCCACACCCATTTCGGCACACCCCTCAAACGGTTCGTGGCCCCATAAGGAGATCCACCGAAGACGGTACTCGCACCAGCATTACTCACAACTGCATATGGTTGG
>CAUYUJ010020692.1:136100-152212 GCA_963575745.1 Prorocentrum cordatum
AGGAAAAGGGCGAACAGAAGAGCCAGGCGAACAGAAGAGGCAGAAACCTGTTGAATGTCTCTCGGAGTCTCCTCGGATGTCGCTTGGGAGCTTTTTGAAGGCCTCTTGGGGCGTCTGGGAGGCACGTTGGCGGGCCCAGGGCAGTCTTTGAGCGTCTTGGGTGCCTCCCCGGTCCTCTTGAGGCCTCTTGGGGGTATCTTGAGAGCCTCTTAGAGGCCCCTTGAGCGCCTCTTGGGAGCTTTGGGGGCGCTCTTGGAGCCATCTTGGAAGACATCGATCAAACAAGAGGGGCGCACCCTACTTGGTCTTCCCTCGGGAGCCCAACAAATCGCCTCTCGGGGCGCTCTTGGCGCGTTCTTGGGCGCTCTGGGGGCCGTCTTGGAGGCTCTTGGGCCCATCTTGGAGCCCTCTTAGGCAATCTTTGAGCCATCCTGAGGCTTCGGAAGGCCATCAGAAGCGAAAAGGCGAGAAAGCAACATCCGATGAGTTGTCGCAGGTTATGGAAGCATTGGCATCTTGGCGGCCTCCTGAGGAGGCTCTCGAGCCACTTCGACACGTCTTGGAGCGGTCTTGAGGCTTCTTGGAGCATGTTGGGAGCCATCTCGAGCCATCTTGGAGGCCATCGTGGACGCTCCAACGCGTCGCGGGGCGCCCCGTCCAGGTCCAGGGGTGTCCGCGTAGGGGGAGGGGTAAACCCCTCTGCGAAAGGGAATAAGGGGGTTGGAAGAGGAAGCTCTCTAAACCACTCACGCCCAGAGGGCTGGTGGGATTATGTTTATGGTTGCTGTTTTTCCTCTATCAAATGGCCTTCGTCCTGTCCCGCCACTGTGCCTGGGGTGTGGGTCTGAGGCCTCGTGGATGGTCGTTGGGATCTCGTCGAGGCCTCCCGGGGGCCTCCTGGAGACAGTCGTGAGGCGTGAGGCCTTTGGAGGGCTGTTTGGGGACCTCTTCAGGCCTCTCTGGGTCTTGGGGGCCTCGTGGGGGTATCGTGGGAGCCTCTCGGAGGCCTCTTGGGGGTTCTTGGGGGTTCTTGGGGCCTCATGGGCGCCTCTTGGGGCGGAAGGCTTGTATTAATGGTTCGTGTTCTCTTGGGCGCTTCTTGTGGCGGAAGGATCGGATTTACGGTTCGTGTTCCCCCTCTTGGGCCCCTTTTGGAGCCGTCTTTGGCCCTTCTTGGGCCGTATTGGGCGCCTCTTGGGCCGTCTGGGAGAGCCCTCTTGGGTCGTCTTGGTTGGTGCCCCCTTGGGGGCGTCTGGGGCCCTCTCGTGGCGGTCTTGCGGGCCTCTTGGGACGCCCTGGAGCGCTAACCTCTCGGGAGGGCTCTCGGGCCTCCCTCGCGGGGTGCCTCGAGGCTTTTGGAGGCCGTCCTGGGGCCACCGTCTGGCGTCTCGGAGCGACCGTTCGGCGACTCCTCCTCCTCCTCCTCCTCCTCCTCCTCCTCCCTTCTCCTCCTCCTCCTCCTCCTCCTCCCCCCCTCCTCCCCCCTCCTCCTCCTCCTCCTCCTCCTCCTCCTCCTCCTCCTACTCCCTCCTCTCCTCTTCCTCACCTCGTCCTCCTCCCTCCTCCCTCCTCCTCCTCCTCCTCCTCTCTCCTCCCCTCCTCCTCCTCGTTTCCTCCTCCTCCTCCTTCCTCCTCCTCCTCCTCCTCCTCCTCCTCCTCGTTTCCTCCTCCTCCTCCTCCTCTCCTCCTCCTCCTCTCCCTCCTCCTCTCCTCTCCTCCTCCTCCTCCTCATCCCTCCTCCTCCTCCTCCCTCTCCCCCATCCTCCTCCTCCTCCCTCTCTCCTCCTCCTCCACTCCTCCTCCACCTCCTCCTCACCTCCTCCTCCTCCCCCCTCCTCCTCCTCCTCCTCCTCTCCTCCTCCTCCTCCGTTCCTCCTCCTCCTCCTCCTCCTCCTCCTCCTCCTCCTCCTCGTTTCCTCTTCCTCCTCCTCCTCTCCTCCTCCTCCTCCTCCTCCTCCCTCCTCCTCCTCCTCCCTCTCCTCCTCCTCCTCCTCCTCCTCCTCCTCCTCCCCTCCTCTCCTCCCCTCCTCCTCCTCCTCCTCCTCCTCTCTCCGCATCGCATCCGCATCCGCATTCCGCATCCGCATCCAATCCACATCCGCATCCTCCTCCTCCTCCTCCTCCTCCTCCTCCTCCTCCTCCTCCTCCTCCTCCTCCTCCTCCTCTTGGACCGCCTTCGCCCGAGGGGAGGCGGGCCTCCTGGAAGGCGGCAGGGTGGCCGGCGGCTCAAACCAGGAGGGGGGACAAAAACACCACAGGCACAAGGCATCGTCGATCTCCAGGGGAATCTGCGAAAGTAGGGGCAGTGTGTGTGTGTGGGGAAGGCAGGAACCCAGAAAATATGTGTGAAAGTGTGGGAACTCCTGAGATTTGTGCGTAGTTCGAAGGCCTCGAGGCCGGTGCCGCCGACCCTGCAGACGGAGACGACGAGCAGGACAAGGACGTTGAGGAGCAGGAGGCGGAGGACGTCAGGGAGCAGGAGGGGGGATGAGGAGGATGAGGAGGAGGAGGAGGAGGAGGAGGAGGAGGAGGAGGAGGAGGAGGAGGAGGAGGGGGGAAATGAATAGAAGCAGGACTTGTGTGTGTTTGTTCGCGTGTCTGTGGGCCCCTTCCTCGAAGAAGGGGCCCTCGAGGGAGGGGCCCCCGAGGCCGGGGCGCCCCGAGCAGCGCAGCCTTCAGCCTGGGGTGCCCTCCCCGCCTGCTACCCCTGGGGTTCGGTCGGGCCCGTCCCTCGACGGGAGGACTCTTCGAAAACAGTTGAAAAGTGGTCTTGATTTTTAAAGAAAAGGGAGGGGGTCACAACCCTCCCAGACGAAAAGTTTTAGACCCCTCCAGACCATCCATGAAAGGGCGGCCCTTCGTCCAGACCCCCCCGAACCCTCCGAGACGGCTCAAATCAGACCCCCCCCAAATGTGGCCCCCTCCACTTTATTATGGAATTCGGAGTAGTATGGGGACGATTTTTTGGATCATTTCTGAATATTTGGGGGTCACGTTGAACTATTCTTTATCTGTCGTCCAGAATCTGCCTGCAGGAGGACACGCCCGACCTGACCCTGGGGCCCCTTCCCGCAGGCCCCCACCTTTGAGCCGCCGATTCGGAGAAGGCTTGGACAGCTTCTCAGAAGGCGGGTGGCCTTTCCAGAGAGCCCTCGTCTCGATTCTCTCAGTGCCGGGTCCCCGGACGTCCCGACCTTCCTCCGGAGCCGCTCTTCCGTCGCGGACCTTCCTCTGGCGGCCCCGGCGCCCGTGGAGGCCCCCCCGACGCCGGAATCGGCGAGAGCCTGTCGTCTCTGGTTCTGTCGAGGCGGTGGAGGCCTGTGGGCAGTCTGTTGGTGGTCTCCAAACCAGGTGGTGAGACACCCGGTGGTGACCCCGATTCCCCCAAACAATAATTCTGGGTCACCACCTGGTTTGGGGACACGCGGTCGCCACGAGGTTTTGCGTTTCCTGGGCCAGCCAGCGCTCGAAAACCATTACCCAAATCGCCCAAAACTCACCACCGGGTGTTCTCACCAGCACGTTTGGGGACCACCAAGTCTGAGCCTTCTGAGCCAGGCCCGCCCAGTCGCGCCGCCGGGTCTGCGTCCCGCCCTCCCCCTCTCCTGCCAGCGGCGGCCCGGAAGGGCAGTGGCGGGTGAGGTTCCGTGTCCCCGTGGGTCTCCACGGCGAGGGCGCCATGCAGGAGCCGGGCGGGGCAAAGGGGCTGGCTGGGACAGATCGCCCCAGACCCAGACCTCCTCCTCCTCCTCCTCCTCCTCCTCCTCGTCCTCCTCCTTCCCCCTCCTCCCTCCTCCTCCTCCTCCTCCTCCTCCTCCTCTCCTCCTCCTCCTCCTCCTCCTCCTCCGTAGCCATTTTGGCTCAAGACCCATGCTTTGGCGGGCTGAGCCCGCATTGGCAAAAACGGATACCGCTAGTCCGCGGCAGCTATCAACCTTTCAGGAGGTCCCTCGGTCGAGGGGTTCGCGAGCCTCCAACATCCCGTTCCTCTTTCTCGCGCCATGGCTCCTGCAGGCTCTGGCGAGTGGGAGCGCCGCCCGTGGGTTCAGTCCTCCAGGCCCCGTCGCTGGGGGGGCACCATACCTGAGGGCGGGGCTTCATCGGCAGCCAAGTGGGAGTCCTGGGACGGCCAGCGAGCCAAGCAAGAGGAAGTATGGAAGACGGTGGCGGGTCCCAAAGGTGAAATTCTCTGCCACCACTGCGGTTGCCGTAAGAACTCTAAAGGATCGATGTGCTGCAAGCATTGTGGCCAAAAGCTCGGTACACGTCCCCAACCTCTGGAAGACTCTGGTGGCCCCAAGTCGTCGGACGAGTCGGGGAAGGGAGCGAGCAAGGGCAAGAAAGGATACAAAGGCGGCAAGGGTGATCCTCTCGGTGGCAAAGGCTCTGGCAACCTCTCCTCTGCTCTCCCTCCTGGACCCGTTCCCGAGATTCCTCAGGCCAAGGCCCTCGAACTACAGCGTTTGGCTCGGGAAGCTGGGGACGCTGCGGGGGCCGCGCGATATGGAGCCCTGGCGCAGAGGGCGGCTCCACCCCCGAAGCCGTCGGGGAGGCAGCGGCTCGTGGCTGCGGAGCAGAAGCAGGAGAAGCTGGAGAAGCGCCTCAAGGTCGAGTTCGAGAAGCTGCAGCGCTGGCGTCGAGCTGCTGACGAACTGGCGGCCACGGTTGGGACCCTGGCCGACGAGCTGCAGGCCGCCGATGGCGAGGTGGCAGCCGCCTTGGTGGAGCTCCAGAGCCAGCACAAAGGACCACCAGCGACGGAGTCCAGAGGCCTCGCGAGCATCAGCCTGCGCAAGCTCATCGACGGGGAGATGGAGCTGGCTAGCCTTATTTCTTGCGACGATTTCATTGACGTGGAGGCGGTCAAGGGTAGCTACGAGGTGTCCGAGGATGACCTTCGTGAACTCGAGGAGCGCAAAAACGACGTGGCGAAGCAGCTGCAAGAGGTACTTGGTTCGGTTCTTCGTCAGGCGCTGGAGAAGGCCAACTCCGCCCAGGACCAGCACAAGGAGCATCTCAAGCGCCTCCAATCGAAGCGTCGACGTACTGCTGATGAGGGGGAACAAGCATCAGCCACAGGTGGGATCGAGTCTGGGACAGGGACTTCGCCAAGCCCAGGGAGCGCGACAGCGAGCTCACCTACCGAGGCGTCGGTGGATGAGGTAGGCAAGGCGGCCCCACATGTGGACATTCGCTCACTGGTCGCTGCTGACGGTGGAGTGCAAGCTGCTAAACGGGCGGGGCTTTAGCCACAGCGGGAGCTCGACACAGGTCGGGGCGACGTGGCCGAGTTCGGCGACTCCTCTGTCCTGGTCATCCCTCGCTGCCACGAGCGCATCGTCGAGGTTGTCTTCTACGGTTGCGTGTGCATCGTCGGTGTTGCATACTCCCTGCGCTGCAGTGTCGCCGTCGGCTCCGGTGTCGGCAACTCCATGGCCTGCGGTGGCGTCGTCGACTTCACGGGTGGCGACTACCAGCTTTGTCGGATCGGAGACCAGGTGCGCCTCGAGCCTGGTCTCCTCAGAGTTAAATTGCGAGGAAATGGGGCAACGGAATTCGGCGATTGGTCAGTGCGCCGAGTACGTGTCAGCCAGTCAGAACGCAGCTGTCAAGCCCACCCAGGGCTTGGCGGCCCTCTCGTCCAAACCTTTTGCTGCACGCAGTGAAGGATTTTCAGCGTCAGAACGCGACAGCCAGGTGCTCCTCGAACCTGGCTGTCTCAGAGTAGATTGCGAGAGCCCTTCGTGGGATTCGGGAGTTAGATCGCCAAATCCTGGGGGCAACCGATTTTCGGCTGTAGTGCCCTCCCAGGTTCAGTCGCCACGTGCTGGGTCTCGAGCCATGGGAGTCAGTGTTGAGCAACCTCAGGGGGAAGCTCTGGCAGCGCTGCAGCCGAAGCAGGTCATCTCACTGATGGAAGGGCTCCCTCCTGAGGACCGTGGGGCCCAAGGTACGTTCAAAGTGGGCACTCTGAATGCGAATACGTGGCCAAGGGCTCGGAACACTATGCCTTGGATTGAGATGCATTGCCAGTTGCCGCAGGTGCTGTGCATTCAGGAGACCGTGCTGGACCAGTCGGGAGAAGCAGGGGCCCATCAATGGACTCGTACTTGCTCTCGGAAGCTGGCGCTAGGCTCTGCAAGGCGCACAGGAGAATCGGCCAGATCTCTCTCAGCTGGAGTTGGCTTGTCGGCGGCCATGAGCATCGGGGTGTCCAAGCTCCAGGTGCCTGAGAAGTGGCAGCATCGGGTGGTGATGAGGCTCATGACGGTAGGCGCTCACTCGTGGATCATCATCGGCTCGGTCTATGGAGTCGACTCGATCGGCCCCAAGGGCGAGAACCTGGAGCTACTGGAGTTCCTCAGCGCTTTCCTGGGGGCGCAGCGTTTCCCGTTCCTGCTGGGAGGCGACTGGAACCTGGAACCTGAGGAGATCATGGAGCTGGGCTGGCTGGACCTGGTAGCCGCCACCGTTTTCGCACCTGGCTGCCCAACCTGCAATGGCAAAGAGTATGACTACTTCATTGGCTCCCAGGCTCTGGACGCCTTCCCCATGTCGGTAAAGGCCAGGGTGGACACGCCGATCTCGCCACATTGCTACGTGGAGATCAAGCTGGAGGGCTTCAGTGACGAGCCCTTTGTCTGGGTGGAGGCGCCCCCGCGAGCCTTTCCGCTGGCCGACCAGGAGGCCAAGAGGAGGGTCAGGAAGAAGGCCAGGGGCGCCAAGGAGACCGTCCTCACCCCGACCACGGAGCTGCCTGCAGTACCTGTGCTTGACGAGTGGCATCTAGATGCCCCTGTGAGCTCGGTCGAGGATGCGGCAGCGATGTGGTTCAAAGCGGCTGAGAAGTACCTCGTGCAGTTGTTCGAGATTCCGATCTCGGACAGGAGATTCTTCATTGGCAGGGAGAAGGGCGTGGTACTCAAGAAGAAGAGGCTGGTGGATTGTGCGAAATCTATTCTCGAGCGCCACGACGAGACGGACACTAGAGCCTGGTTGAGTGCCCTCAGGCTATGGGATGCCTTATGTGTTGCATCATCAGCCCCGCATGGGTCGAAGGCAGGCAGACCAGAGCACTCCGAGAGGTGCGAAAGGCAGTTGCTGGTTTTGAGGCTACCTGAGGCCATATCGGAGTCCCCCTCCCTGCAGGCTAAGGAGGTCCAGAAGTGGGTAGCTCTGGCAAAGAGAGGAGGTCAATTGGCTGCCTGGTTTCGGACGGTGCTTGCGGAGGAGGTGGAAGTGCGCAGGCGCAAAGACTCACAGGCCAGGAGTAAAGCTTGGAGGGAGTTTGGTGAACTTGCAGCTCAGGGCTCGGGTAGGATAGCGCACGCGATCTCCAGGCCCAAGATGTTAGAGGAGGCGCCCACGCTGGCAAAAGGCAAGCCCCACGGTCTGGTGGGAGCTGCGGCGATCACGGCGGTGCTGGAGGAATGGGAAGAGCTGTGGATCTCTGACGATAGGGCCCAGGAGGCAGCGCCGTCTGGTTGGAGTTACCCGTGGAAGCTTGACCCGATCTCGGAGGACCAGATCGTCAAGGTATGCCGCTCCTTTGGCATTTCTACTGGGCTTGGCTGGGACAACTTTCACATGAGGCTGGTTACCTTTCTGGATGGGGTGTTTGTGCGGAGACTGCAGGAGATTATCTCCAGTTGGGAACGCAATCCGCACTGTGAGCGCATGTGGGTCACGATCAATGTTTTTCTGCCCAAACCTGGTGGGGGCACACGGCCGATTGGGCTCTTGTGTTTCTGGGCACGCATTTGGAGCAGATGCAGAAGGCAGTATGTTAAGAGTTGGGAGGCATCTGTGGACGCGAAGTTCTTCTGGGGAAAAGATGCCACGACCAGTTGCGACAAGGCGGCGTACTTGCACAACATGCTGGCCTGTTACGCCAGAAGGAAGAAGCTGTCGGCCATTACGGTGTTCTATGACATCCGCAAGTTCTACGAGAATGTCAGTCATCAGCAGCTGCGTGAAGCAGCAGAGCACTACGATTTCGACGGCGCCTTGCTGAAGGCGCTCTGCTGCCTGTATCGGGCACCACGTCGGGCGCGCTGGACAGGTGGCACGAGCAGAGTCAGTCACCCGAATGGTACGATCGTGGCTGGATGCAGTGCGGCAACGGGAGTGGCGAAGCTGATGACTTTGTGCCTCCTCAAGCGCCTGGCTGAGGAAACGCCTCCGTGTCGTGCTCTGAATGTGGTCGATGATTTGACGACGCATATCATCGGAGGCCCCAGGACGGTGATTGAGAACACGGTAAAGAGTTTCGAGATCGTCACAGCTGAACTGGACTCGAGGAAGTTGCCGATCAATTGGGACAAGACTAGATTCATGATGTCAGATCAGTCTCAGCTGCCTGCATTGGTACAGGACCCCAGGTGGAAGCTATCGGACGACAAGCTGGTCATTGCCCACCGTGACCTCGGCGGCGACTCGCTGGACGGCAGGGCGAGGCGGGTCGGCACGCAGACATCGAGATGTGAAGCTGCCCGCAGCACCGCAAGCGCCCTTCGTCAACTGGGGCAAAGTGAAAAGCACAGTAGAGTTTTTCGTGTGGGAGCGCTGGCTAAAGCTGCGTGGGGGTCCCACATTTTGGGGATCCCGCCGACCACCCTCCATAAGCTCAGGGTCCAAGCCGCGAGATCCTGGGGCCCTCTTCTTCCTGGTACCTCCCTGGGCTTCAGGTTTCTTTCGGCTGCCCGCCTTTGGCTCAGGGGCCCGCTTTTGGTGGCTGTGTCGTCGGCTGTAAAGGAATTCGTCAGTGTCTGGTGGGCCCGCTCGGTTTCGAAACCAGTTTTTGAGGCTTGTGTCCAGGACGCCATAGCGGTCCAGGGGAGCAGGGCCCCCTGGGGCCAAGTCCGCCAGCCTGTTGCTGCGCTTTTCCTGCAGCTGGCTCGGATCCGCTGGAGTTTCGACCTGTCTCGAATGGCCCTGGTGGATGACCTCAACCGTGTGTGGTCTATTGATCGTTTTTCGCCCAAGTTTTTCACCCTTCTCCTGCGTGGCTCGGTCGTTAGGACTATTGAGCGGGAGGAGCAGTTGAAACAGTTCGATTTCGGTATGTGGAGCGGCCCTGTCTTCTGGCAGCCCATTCATCAGCTCCTAGGGCGGAAGTGTTCAGAGTCGTGGACAAAGTCGCATAAGGCAGCCCTGTCAGCTTTGTGTGCGAATGTGTACTGGTGCCAGCACAGAGTGTGCGAGCACAGTCCAGAGGCCCCTGACCAATGCCAGCTTTGTGGAGATGGTAGGGGCACTTTGTACCATCGCAGGTTTCAGTGTGTTGCCTTCGCTCCCTGGCGACGCGAGAACCTGGATCCCGTGGTTGAGAGGGCGGCTCGTGCGGTTGGCCATCTCCCCACTTCGGCTGGAGAACTGTTTAGCAGAGGTCTCTTCCCCAACCCTGCGGCCTGGGTGGAGCGACCCCCCCGCGACCCGCAGGACCCGTGCACCAGGCACTTTCAGTGGCCTCAGGACGGCCCCCTTTTCATTCCTGAGGGGGCCCATGTGTTCACGGACGGGTCGGGTTTTGAAGGGGAGCTCACAGGACTCGGGACCGCGGGGTGGGCTGTTGTGGTGCTGGACAGGCTCGGGAGGACCCTTGCAGCCCTGTTTGGCGTCGTGCCGTTCGGGGAAGCGCCTGGACAGCAAGCACGGGATGGCGAGGATTTCGCTGTTCTGATGCTCTCCCGCCGCTCGGTCCTCGCCTCAGGGGTCTCGCTTCATGTGGACTGTGCGGCCACGGTCGGCTGCCTCCGAAATCTCTCGGGGGCTGTTGGAGCGGCCTCGGCCCGAGCCCACTGGTGGGCTGAGATTGGGGACCGTTTAGAGGGCTTGGCGGTGCATCAGATCCCGTCTCACTCGTCAATGTTTGATGTCAGGGACGGCCGTATCACGGAAATGCAGCGTTTCGGGAACTCGGAGGCGGACAGACTCGCCAAGGAAGGAGCTGAACCATTCCGAGTGTCGCGCGAGGACCGCCAGTTTGTCACTGGATATGCTGAGTTCGTCCGACGTGTAGGGCTGTACAGTGCCAGGCAGCAGGTGGAATGCAGAAATTTAGCCCTGAACGATCATCAAGGGCTGGAATGGCTCAGCTTCGTCCTCCTGGACGCGGTCCCTGGCCTCCCCTTTCCTGGTTCGGACCCTGGGGAGGGTGAGCCAAGTGCGCAGTGCGAGGTGCCTCTGGGTGCGCCAGGTGCGGGGGAGGTCCCTGGTGTCACCCCTGGTGCGAACTCTGGCGAGCCGCCTCCTGGGAACCCCCCGACCCCAGGAGCATGGCTCCAACTGGGACACTCCCTTGAACAGGGGGTGGTTTATGAGTCGGATGGCTGCACGTATCACGATACTATGCTGTGCTGCACGGCGTGTGGTGCTATGGCACATTCCAGCACGAAACGGGGGAATCTTCGGTGGAGGTGTCGTCCTGTCGCGTCGTGGGGACGGGGGTTCTACCTTGACCGATTTCGTGCTGGACGGTATCCTGCCCATCGGAATCCTCGAGGGCTCACGATGGCGTACACGGGGGCCCCCTCTCCTGAGGTTCGCTCGGAGTGGAGGCCCTACTTTGAGGCCTGGGCCCTGGGCCGCGACCGCCCCCCGAGAGTTGCTCGGGGGACCCAGCCCTCGCGCGGCGAGGGTCCCGCCGCCGACCGTGGGCGAGGACTCGCCCTGCTCGGTCTGTCGAGGGCGGAGGTCGTGGAGCTAGGGGCCGAGGTGGAGGCCAGGCGCCGCAGGGGTGAACTCCCCGTGGAGGAGGAGGACCTCTTCGGCTGCCTCGGCCCCTCCTAACTCGTTTGTTTTTGTTGCATGTGAATTGGGTCACTCCCTTCGTGGTCGTGGGCGTCCTCCTCCTCCTCCTCCTCTTCCTCCTCCTCCTCCTCCTCCTCCTCCTCCTCTTCCTCCTCCTCCTCCTCCTCCTCCTCCTCCTCCTCCTCCTCCTCCTCCTCCTCATGGCGGGAGTTCTTCGGCAGTCTCCGGCTTCCGGAGGCCCTCGCCGGGCCCCTGGGTCGTGGGAGCCCGACTCGGGACGAGAATCGCCCGACTGCCTGGGAAGCGAAGCTTCCCTAGGCAACCGGGGAGCGAGAGCTGAATTTCCCAAGGGCCACCTGCTTAACCTCTTCGTAGGCTTGTGGTAGTCGATTAACGCAGAGGAAATATGCTACCAAGTAGTTTCCAAATGTCTAAAAGATGTTTCAAATATGTTTCAAATATGACACACTTGTTTCGCCGATTGTTTGAAACATATTTAGAATATGTTTTACCAATGTTTAACACATCTTTAACTCAATGATGGGAATGCTAGAGTGTCCATTGTCATGGCATCCACAATCGTAGGCCAGAGAACAGGTAGAAAACTTGAGAAAAAGAACCATACCTTGTTGTCGCCATGTTGGGGCATATTTCTGTCCAATGGTCATGCGGGCACGTTGGGGGGACAACTCTTGCCCCCCCGCCCCCGCACTATCTGCATCTACGGCGTCCGGATCTTCACAGTAGAGGGGCATAGCAAGCACCGCGCCTGAACGCCGAATTGCTTGGTTTCCACATGCGGCCCCACCGACTGTTTTGACGTTTTCACATCGCTGGTTCTGGGCTCGGGGTGTCACGGTGGCACTTCTTTCTGCCGTTGGCGGTGGTGGTCTGTAAGCTCTTGCTCGTTCCTTGGCCCGCCGTATGTTTCACAGTCGTTGGGAAACGGTGCGGGATATGGAGGCCCGTCCCTACTTGCTACATGTATGGGAGCAGGGATGCCCGCTCGAGGTAACAGGCTGCATGTCCACGCAGTCTTTCACTAACACCCGTCCTTGCAACACCTTCCGCTGGGCAGAATACGAATGGTCACGACTTGAGGCGCTCGGCAAAGTGAGTTTTGTTCCCCGTTGGCACCCGACCACTCAGATGGCGCATCGACCCAGCAGATGCTGATTGGTTGGGTTGTCGGTCACCAGGGTGCCTCCCATTTTGTATTACAATTTCTCCAGCAATTTATGAGGAATCATTGAAGGGATTGTTCCACCTATTAAGGCTTACCCTGTCGATTATGTTGACACATTAGGTTGACGACCTACTCGGCTCAGAACCCACGGAGGACGAAGCGTGACAGGCTCTGTAATCTACCATTCGGTTCTTTTCGAAAGCAGGAAATGCAGTCTCCACCCAAACCTCCTTGGGCCCAAACCTCCAGCTCAACGTCAAGTGCGGGTTGGTTAGGTTTTCGACACGCAGCGGGACATCCATTTTGTGGAACGAAGCGAGTGCGACAAGTACCAAAAGTTGAGCCGCACCGCTTTGTCACAAGACGCCTCCAGCACGCTGAGGGCTCGGGAACTCGCGTCAGCTGCGGGTCTCGCCTGTCACATCAGCGAGTTTTTTTTGCAAGGCTGCCGGCAACCACACAGCGTGCGGGTAGCTCCTAACCACGCGAGCGTCCACCCGACTTGGGCCCGACAGCTACGTGCACGCGGTCCCTATAGTTCCACCACTCCCGCCTAACCCTCTCTCACAGCTGCAATGTGGGTCCGCGCTTTAGATACAACCCAGGACCGGCCGTTGAATTCCGCTGCGGGTCATCTTTCGCTTTGGGGGCCCAGATCCCTGGAGTTCTTGAATTGGCGGGCGCCCGCTGCGAGCGAGTGCCTCTGGGTGGCAAAGGCAGATGCTTCGCAACTGCTGGGTGGTCACACCCTTGTGGCGCGGTTCCATTCGCGTGGCGTCAGGCGTCTGGACAGACAACTTTACAATGTTAGCTTCGAACGCCGACCACATCGATTTGAGTTCTGCGCGGCCGTCGAGCGTCTTCGCAGGGAGAGCTACTGGCTCCGTGGTTGGCGCGTTTGTGCTACGTGCGCGTGCTGAAGGCTTGCGTGATGTAGCCGGGCAGTTCGAGTTCGCGGAGCGCGCGGCTGGCACGTGGTGCCATGCAGTGCATCTCGCTGGTGCTGCCAATGATGGGCCTGTTTTCCTCCACCACCACCATAAGTAGGAGGGGGAGGGTGTCCTCCTCCTCCTCCTCCTTCCCCCCTCCAACTTATGGTGGTGGTGGTGGAAAACAGGCCCATCAGCCAATGCCGTTACAATAGCGACCAAGGCTCCCGAGATTCTTCTTTCGCCAGCCAGTGGAATATCAACCCTTTCCAGGAAGCCGCGCTGAGACAGTCAGCAGTGCGTAGCTTGGTCCTCAAGTGGGGGCCGTTCGACTGTGGTTTGTTTTCTGATTGGGGCGGCTTCCTGTCTCACGCGCCTCTGTGGTACTGCGTGGAAGATATGGCGCTTGCGGCCTCCAACTTGGGCGGCACAGTGTGGGCGCACCCTCCCAAGTTCTTGTCGGGCCATGGGCACTCAATTTCCTAGCGGGGGCGTTGCGGGACTGTCTGTGCCATCGCGTCTTCGAGTTGCTCGCCGAAGACCCTGGTGCGCCTTGGTTTCGCCCGTCCCACCTCTGGCAGTGGATGCGCCTGCAACGGTGGCCAGCGGGCTCCGACCTGTTCGGGGTCCGAGCGCCAGATGGCTCGAAGAGAAGGGCTCCTGTCTCTGACCTTCCAGCGGTGGCTTTGCCCGCGCGCCGAAAGTTACCTCAGCCGTCCCTCACGTTTCTCCTCCTTCCTGGCCTGTCATGTCCGACGAATGTCACCCGCGTCACTTCAGCGTTCCGTGCCCATCTCTGTGGCCAGCGCTGCCCGCCGGGCCCGAGCCGCCGTCGCGCGCGGCACGCTCTCTGCGCGAGCGCGCCCCTGCCCGGGCCACGCCGCGCGGCGGCGCCGGCTACCCCGGAAGCGCGTTCCTTACCGCGTGGCGTGGCGCCCCTCTCTCGAGCAGCGGGCCAACCTGGCGCTTGGCTTACAACAGCTCCTGCTCGACATGGCCGCCCAGCCAGCCACCATCTTTAGCCGGCGAATTGTTTGCATCAGGCGTGCATTCAAGTTGTTTCCCAGAAGCGGCGCGCCTTCCGTGGGGGTGACAGCGCTGACGGTGATGGCGACTTTGCTTCGCCGAAAAGGCAGCAGCCCAAGAAGATGCAGATCAACACTTAATGTGCACATGTGCACATGCAAGCGTCAAGGACTAACTGAAACATTTCGCTTTTGAACATACTTGCAGCATCATGGGGGCGGGCTCGACGGGGCACCAAATTCGGTCACTTGGTGCGCCCATTCCAGGTGGACTGGAATAGTGTCGCCACCTTGATGCTGGGGAAACGCATCGCCAGTACAAGCGGAGGAGGTGCCGTCAGCGGGCAATCGGGAGTCTAGAGCTGTACGTCCTAAAGGACTGCCTTCCTCACCTCTTCATCGACCAGAATGCCAGAACCAAAAAAACAAGCCAATCTGTGTTGTCGTCACGCTGGGGCCTATTCTGTCCAGTGGTTCTGAGGACACGTTGGGGGGACAAATCCTGCCCCCCTGTGGACATGTTGTTCTGGAAGTCCTGGGGAGTGGGTCGAAAAACTGCAGGGGCCTCACGCTGTGAGCAGAATCATGAAGTCGGCGGTCTGGGAAGCGTTCCGGAATGCCTGAGAGCGTTCTGGGGCGCTCCCCAGACCTCTCCTCCGCCACGTGTTAAAAAACATCAAGGCCAGGTGTTTGGTCGGTATCGGCCTTTGAGGGCCCTCGCCGGGGCCCAGGGCCGTCAAGGCACCATTCAGGATCGGGGGCGACGATGGGGGCGAAGAGACCTACGATGGGGGCGAATCGACCCACGATAAGGCGACGATGGGGAAAATTAATCACGAGCGGGGTTGGGGGCGGGCGTTAATTTGACGTATTCGCTTGGGAGCCTCGCCGAAGGCATGTGACATGGGCGCCCCTGGATACATGTATTGTAACCCCCTGGGCTATGCGCTCCTATCGTCGCCGCCGAGGCTCGGGATGAAAAGCCAGCCCCTGGGCAGAGGTCCAGAGCTCCAGGGACCCCGCCTTGAGCAAGTCAGCACGTCGGAGGTCCGGGTTTGCCGCGGCCGCGGAGCCTGGCACGCCCTCCACAACCGCTGGACATCAGAGATCCCCGATCACAGAACCGCTGGATCTCAGAGGTCCCCGATCTTGTTCTGGTCCGATTTTGTGGCGGTCCTGGCCTCGTCTTCTTCGGGGGCTCCCAGACGGTGTGGTGACATCACCGCGCGGTGAGCCAGCGGGAATTCGGGGCCGCCGCACGGTTTCGGGATTTGGCCCGTTCTCCGAGGACCGTGCGGTGACGGACCGCGCGGCGAGGTCTCTTCCCAGACATCCGACGTCTTGCGTTTCTCAAGATGGGGGCCCAAGAGGTCGGGAGCCTTTTCCCAAGGAGGAGGAGGAGGAGGAGGAGGAGGAGGAGGAGGAGGAGGAGGAGGAGGAGGAGGAGGAGGAGGAGGGAGGAGGGAGGAGGGAGGAGGGAGTAGGGAGGAGGGAGGAGGGAGGGAGGGAGGTGAGGGAGGGAGGGAGGGATAGGGAGGAGGTGAGGGGTGGGAGGGTGGGGTGGGGGGAGGGAGGGAAGGAGGAGGAGGAGGAGGTAGGTGGGAGGAGGAGGAGGAGGAGGAGGAGGAGGAGGAGGGAGTGAGGAGGGTAGGGCGCAGGAGGAGAGGGGAGGAGGAGGAGGAGGAGGCCCGGCTCTTCGTCCCGAGCCGTCGATTCGACGGTCCCAGGGCCCGGCCAGGGCCCCCAGAGGCCGGGAGCATAGGACAGAAGTCCGCCGTGAGCTTCGACGTTGGAGGTCTGCTTTGGGCGCCCGAGATGGGTACGGAAAGAATGGGTACTCCAGATTTCGTAATAAAGGGAGGGGGGTCTCATTTCGGGGGGTCTCTTCCAGGCTATCTTGGAGGGCCTGGGGGGGTCTGGGGACGATGATTTGGAGGGTTCTCCCACGGGGGGGGTCTAAAACTTCTCGTCTGGGAGGGTTGAGACCCCCTCCCTTTTATTTGATCGCTTCGCTCATTCCGCCGGCCCATACAGTCTCATGTCTGCCGTTTGCCCGAGGGCCTGGTGTGAATGCGGCGCTTTGGGGGTTCTTTTGCCAGGCGTCTCGGGAACCTCTTGGAGGCAGTGTTGAAGCCTCTTGAGGTAAGGGCCGTTTGGGGGTCGTTGGGGCTTCTTGTTGGGCTTCTTGGGTGGTTCTTGGGGCGTCTTGGGGGACTTATT
>CAUYUJ010020693.1:0-60000 GCA_963575745.1 Prorocentrum cordatum
ACGCTCTCTCTCTCTCTCTCTCTCTCTCTCTCTCTCTCTCTCATATATATATATATATATATATATATGCACTGTGTGTACGGCACTCACATGCAAGTCAACATATGTGTGAGCATCGATCCTGATATGTGCAGGCAGGCAAAGAGAAGTACGGAGAGACAGAGAGGGGGGTGACGACCCGTCATTGAGGGAGCCTGGAAACAGAGAGAGAGAGAGAGAGAGCTGAGTGGGATACTAGGATTGGGTTCGCTTCCTCCCATCCGATCCTCTCCGTGTCCTTCCCGTTCCATCTCCGTCACCGTTCTCACCTCCTCCTCATCCTCCCTCGTTCTCGTCATCCCCCCCCCCTTCGTTCACCCCTCCTCATGCTCCCCATCAACGCCTGGCGGAGCCAACCAACCTCCCCACCCCCATGTCCTTGTCCCTCGCCCATCTTCTCTGGCCCTCCCCCCCATCATTCTACCTCCTCCCTTCGACCCCCTCCCCTCTCCCTTGGCCCTCTTTCCCTCGCACCACCTCCCTCCATCCTGTCTCGTCCCCCTCCGCCCGAGGCAGGAGCTGCGGCTCGCGGGGAGTCATTCTCATTCCATCCTCTCGCGCCTCCCTGCCGTCTCGGCTCCCTCCCCCCCCCCGCCGGCGAACGGAACAAAAATGTCGCCGGGGAGGGTCTGCCCGAGCAGAACCGCGAGCTCTCCCTCACCCTGAGGCGCGCCAGGGGGGAGGGGCAAGAGGGGGCCAGGACGCGGATCGATCCGTTGCGAGGCGTTCCGGAACGCTCTCAGAGCGTTCTCGAACGCTCATGGGAAGGCCGGGGCGCCCTGGACATCCTGCAGAGCCGCCGGATCTCCGAGATTCCCGATTCGTTTGGGCGCTGCGTAATGGGGGGGTCATAAATGGGGGGGTGGCGAGCGTGGTCCGAAAAGGTACCCAAACGGTACCTAAACGAGCCCCCTGGGGCTCTGGAGGGTCCCGAAAGGGGCACGAAAGGGGACCTTTTCTGACCCCCCCATTTGTGACCCCCCCATTAAGCCACGCCCAATGCAGAGCCGCCGGATCTCCGAGTTTCCCGATTCGTCCTCACCCGAGTTGATCTTCGTCCTGGTTTCGTCTCAAGGGGCGGGCTCAGCACCCATTCGCCCCCCCTTCCTGCCTGACCTGGGCGCAGTCGTTCTCCCTCCTCCCTCCTCCCTCCTCCCTCCTCCCTCGGAGGAGGGAAAGGTACCCATACCGCTACCCTTGCTTCGTCTTCGCCCCGTTGAGCGCCTCCTGGGAGGCCCTCGTCGCTACCGCTGGGCATCGCCTCGGAATCCTGGCCAGAATGCGCCCCAGGAGAGGCCCAGGGAGCAGCTGCATTGGTACCCTTTGATTTCCCCACCCTCCTTCCCAGACCAGGGCGCAGTCGTGGATCCGGTGGAGGAAGAGGAGGGCTTGGAGGGGAGGAGAAGTGAACGCGAGGGGGCGAGGAGGGCGAGGGGGTTCTCAAGCTGACCCCGCCGGAGCCACGTGCCCGTGCTCCATGCTGGCGCTCGCCTCGTCCTGCTCCTGCGCCCCCCCCTCCAGCGCCTGCCCCTCCTTCCCCTGCCGCCCTCCTCCCCTGATGGGCCAATGTTCCACCACCACCACCACCACCACCACCACCACCACCACCACCACCACCACCACCACTACCACCATCACCACCACCACCACCACCACCACCACCACCACCACCACCACCACCACCACCACCACCATAGGTAGGGAGGAGGAGGAGGAGGAGGAGAAGGAGGAGGACCTCCCCTCCCCCTCCTCCCCATCCTCCCGGCTCCCCCGTCCTACGTGTGGCAGTCGTGGTGGTGGAATATTGGCCCATCGTCCCCGGTCCTCGTCTCGCCCCCCTTCCCCCTCCTCGTCTCGCTCCCCCCTCGCCTCCTGCTCCTCCCCCCCCCGCGGCACCCAGCAACCAGTGCTAAGTTTTAGTTAACTGGGTTTCTCTGGCGTGCGATGGCGGTCTGACCTCGCTCGCAGCACGTCTTATATTCTAAGCTGTGCTTTCATCCATATTTCCTTGCTCTGGCGTGCTCGCGATTCGTTGCTTGTACGTCCTATGCTGCGTCCGTGCGTCCTCCTTCCTCCTCCCCCTCCTCGTCTCGCTGGCCCTGAGGGGCCGAAGGGGGCCCGGGGCACCTGCGGAGCAAATGTCAGACATGGGCGAAGGCGGCGCCCCGGCGGCTCCTCTTCTCCTCTCGAGTCGGGGGCGGCCAAGAGGGGGGTGATGACTGGGGGCGGGGGGGGATCATGGCGGGGGCCATGAGATCTCTGCAGATGTCATGGCGCCTCTTCTTACTTCATCACGTCCCTGGCGTCCCCTGGGCCGCGCACAGGCCGCCGGAAATGATTTGCGCCCCCCCTCGACGCCCCCCCTCGTGGCCGCCCCCGAGAAGAGGTCTGGTGCATTCGACGCGGTATGGCCGTCAGCGGATGTGATGTCTCGCCCGCAGACTTCCTGCGGGCCCCGGACGTGGGGGGCGCAGTTTGCTGAGGGTGCCCAGCCGAAGGCTCGAGTGAACACCGGGCCCAAAAATGGAAGATGGAGGTACTGAGATCGATGTGCAGGGCGAGGGGGGAGGAGGAGGATCTGGGAGGAGGATATGATCTTCAGAGAGACGTCGCGTCGCGCCTGCAACGGCGCCAGCTGGGACGATGACAGCGACCACGACGGCTACGACGACGAGGCCAGGAAAGAAGATGGCGACCGCCATGTCGACGGCTGCGGCTACGACAAAGATGCCAAGGAGGAAGCGCTCGACGACGGCTATGGCTACGGCTACGACTGCGGCTACGACGGCAAGGAGCACGACGAGAAAGACGGTCCTACTGGGATGTTGGTTGCGCCCGTTCTTATAAGAGTTCGAGTAGCTGAGGGACGCAACAGCGTCGAGCTATTCGATTGCAAATCATGGGATCCTGGTGTACCATCTTAATTCGGTCTTTAGCGTCGATCAGCGTCGATTGGCGTCTGGAGTCCATGAGATTGCGCCGATTTAGCGTCGGCTAGCGTCGATCAGCGTCGATGTGGCGTCGATTCGTGTTGACTTCGCGTCGGCCAGCGCCGATTCGCACGAGCCGACAGGATGGTATGGGAGGCCCCCACGAGTTGCCACCGAAGAGCTAACCTTTGGCCAAGCGAGGCAGGCGACCGCCGTGGCGACGGCGCCGGGGCCACGGCGCCGGGGCCACGGCCGGCGGCGGCGGCGGCGGCAACGGCGCCGGAGTGCGCCGCGCGAGGGCCTCCTGCGAGGGCGCGCCCTGCCCTGCCCCCCCGAGAGGGCCCTGCGCCGAGCGCCGAGGGCCGGGGCCGCGGGAGAGAGGTCGCTCCACGGGGCGGCGCGCGGGCGCGCGGGGCACGGGCGCGGCGCCCCGGGGTGCAGAGCCGCCTGGTGTCCTCCTGGGCGTCGCGCGATGTAAGGGGAGGGGGGGGATCTCGCGGCGGGGGCCACGATGTTTCGCCAGATTTCCTGGCGCCTCTTTGTATTCCAATGCGTGCCCAGTCCTCCCCCCCCCGGGCCGCGCACATGCCGCCGGCCATGATTTGCGGCCCCCCCCCCTCTCTTGGACGCCCCCCTCCCTGGCCGCCCCCGATAATGGGGGGGGGCGATAGCCCCGAAAGGTCTTTTGTTTTGGTCCCCCCCCCTTTCCTTTCATGCGGCGGTGAACAGGACTGGTCCGAAGACCTCCCCCTTTTCCTCCTCTTCCTCCTCCTTTTCCCTCCTCCTCATCTTCCTTTCTCCCCTCCTGGATTTCCGACCCCTCGGCCCCTTTTGGGCTCGGGCCCCGAGGTCCTTTGGGTCAGGCCTTTGCAGAGCCACAGTTTTGGTTTTGGGGATAGAGAGGGAAGCGGCGCGGGAGGGGCGCATCTTCCCGAATCGCACCTCGCCGGCTTCCTCTCGTTTCCCTTCCTTTTCTGCTTGCGCCACGCTCCGTGGTCCTTTTGGTGGGGGCGTGGCGGTAGACGGGCGTCGGGCGGTCACGTGTGGCTGCCCTCTCTCACGAGCGCGTCTGGCGCCCTTTTGGAGCGCGGCGTCCGCCAGCCAGTGCCTTATCCTCCTCGTCCTCCTCCTCCTCCCCCCTTCTCCCCCAGGATGTTCCGTGAGAGCGCTCCTGAGGCATAGGTAGTAGCAGTAGTCGTCGTAGTCGCAGTAGTAATCGTAGTCGAAATTGTAACTGTCATCGTCGTTGTTGCGCGGCGGGAGCCGCGGAAAACAATAATTAGTTACCCCCTATTGGTGGGACCCCAGTCCTTCGATAAGGCTGCCGAACACGTAATCAGTTGCCCCCTATTGGGAGTGGTTCTAAAGACCCTTCGCGGTCAAATGGGTGGGCAGCGAGGGCTGGAGAGAAGGGGCCTTCTGGGGCCCCTGAAGAGGCCCTCAATGGGGGCCTCCATGGGCCCCGAGAAGTGCACCTTTTTTCCCCCCTATTCATCGCCCCCCATTAACCGAGCGACGCCCAGATCATATATATATATATATATAAAAATATATATATATATATGTATATGTACATATATGTACATATATATATATATGTAGGTAAATATGTATATATATATATATATATATTATATCCCTGATCGGTCGATGTTTCCCGGCCCCGGCGCGCCCGATACACAGAACCAGCATGTACGGTCGGACCGAGGTCTACGAGCGAGGTCGGTTCGGTGAGGGTGCCCTGATGGTCTGCGTGTTTCTTTGGTGTGTCTGCGCATGGCCCGAGCCGCACGGTGTTTTGGCGATGTCGAGGACCGTTTTCGTCTCGAGTTCGTTTCGCAGCAGAGGAGGAGCGACGACAGAACGAAGGAATACGAAGGCATAACGGAAAAGGAGAACCTCGGTTTGGCTGGACCACTTTTCTGGTGCATCTTAGGGAGGTTACCCTTGGATGTTCTGTGTGTGTGTGTGTGTTTTGACTGGCGGAGGGTCTCATGTTCTTGACCGATGTTTTTCCGTCTATAGGTCCGTTTGTGGCACGGATGCTTTTCGCCGGGAATGGCTTTCGCCGGGCCTCGTTTCGCCGGGCTTGCTGTCGCCGGGGCTGGCTTTCGCTGGGGTTGGCTTTTGCTGGGGATGGATGGACGCGGGCTCCATCGAGCGGGTCGGGTCGGGCGGGCGGACCCTGACGGGCGGGACGGGTCGAGGCGGGTCGGGCGGACCCTAACGGGCGGGTCGGGTCGGGAGCGGGGCCTTACAGTGTGAGGCGCACTCGAGCGAGTGGCGTGAACCCTAACCGGCGGGAGGGGTCGTGCGGGTGGACCCTAACGGGCGGGACGGGTCGGGTCGGGTCGGGCAGACCCTTGCAAGCGGGTCGGGCCGGGCGGGCGGGCGTCCTACACGAAAGTGTAGGACGCGCCCGAGTGAGCACGCGTGAACCCTGACGGCGGGTCGGGTCTGGCAGGCGGACCCTAACGGGCGGGACGGGTCGGGTCGAGTCGCGCGGGCCCTAACGGGCGGGTCGGGTCAGGTAGGCAGGACACTAAAGTGTTCGGCGCTTCGGAGCGAGCACGCGTGAATCCTGACGGGCGGCGGGTCGGGCGGGCGGCCCCTGACGGGCGGGTCGGGTCGGGTCGGGTCGGGCGGGCCCTAACGGGCGGGTCGGGCGGGCGGGCGGCACAAGTGTGGGGCGCGCCGGAGCGAGCTGCGTGAACCCCAACGGGCGGGTCGGGTCGGGTCGGGCGGACCCTAACGGGCGGCGGGTTCGGGCCGGGCGGACCCTAACGGGCGGGTCAAGCCAGAGCGAGCACGCGTGAACCCTAACGGGCGGGTGGGGTCGGGCGGGCGCACCCTGACGGGCGGGTCGGGTCAGCTCGAGTCGGGCGGACCCTAACGGGCGGGTCGGGCCGGGCGGGCGGGACAAGTGTGGGGCGCGCCAGAGCGAGCACGCGTGAACCCTAACGGGCGGGTGGGGTCGGGCGGGCGGACCCTGACGGGCGGGTCGGGTCAGGTCGAGTCGGGCGGACCGCAACGGGCGGGTCGGGCCGGGCGGGCGGGGCAATGAGGCGCGCGCGAGAGAGCACGCGTGAACCCTAACGGGCGGGTGACGTCGGGCGGTCGGACCCTTACGGGCGCAGCGGGTCGGGTCGGGTCGGGCAGACCTTGGCGGGCGGGTCGAGTCGGATCGGGCGGGCGGGACGCTAAAGTGTGGGGCGCGCTCGAGTGAGCACGCGTCTGGCGCAGCACTGACTGACCCTGGGCCTCAGGAGAGCCTGAGCAAGGGCGGTGTGCATGTGTAGGTCAGGCCGTCTGGGGAGAATTGTACTTCCAGTGCTGCTGATGGAACGCTACGGAGCTCCAGCCAACCGGCCGCGGGCAAGAGGAGCCAGAGGAGAAGAGGAGGAAAAGGAGCAGCAGCAGATT
This sequence comes from Prorocentrum cordatum, assembly GCA_963575745.1. Taxonomy (NCBI): domain Eukaryota; class Dinophyceae; order Prorocentrales; family Prorocentraceae; genus Prorocentrum; species Prorocentrum cordatum. Next base: position 6,393 of record CAUYUJ010020693.1, read on the forward strand.
AAATGGACAGGAGCGGGAGGAGGAGAAGAGGGAGAGGAGGGCGAAAACGAACCAAAGCGAAAGCCATCCCGGGCGAAACACCAACCCTGGCGAAACACAAACCCGGGCGAAAATCAACCTGGGCGAAATTCAATCTGTGCGAAAGCCAACCCGGGCGACAGCCAACCCGGGCGAAAGCCAACCCAGGCGAAAGCCACCCCGGGCGAAAGCCAATTCGGGCGAAAGCCAATTCGGGCGAAAGCGAGCCCGGGCGAAAGTCAACCTGGGCGAAAGCCAACCCGGGCGATAGCGAACGCGGGCGAAAGCCAATGGGGAGAAAACAAGCCCGGGCGAAACGAATTGGGCGAAACGAACGTGGCGAAAGCCATTCCGGGCGAAACACATCGTTCCCCTTTTTCAGATTTCCGATCTAGGCCTGGTCGATGTTGCCCGGCCATGGCTTCATGCCAGGCGCGGGGGTGGGCGGGAGAGAGGTATCACGGGGGGACATTGATGGGCGTCTGCTGCGGGGTCGTGAACGCTCTCTGGACAGTGCTGCCTTTTTCGGCTCCTGACCCGCTGGTGCATCTGCCGTACGGTTCCCGCTCTCGCGGTGGGGTGTTCACATCTCGGGTGTGGCTCTACGCCCCTGCAGGGAGGCCCGAGGGGGATGGGATTGTAGGTTCTGTGTATGGCACGCCACGGCTCCAAGGCTTCCCACGATAAATACGAGATACAGATATAGAAAGAGAGAGAGAGAGAGCTAGAAAAAACCAAAACAAAAAAACAAAGACACACAAACAACATCGAGAATCAGTACATAAAGAAAGTTAGCAAGAGAAAGAAAACGGCACGACGACAAACGAAAGGCTCACCAACACGATTGGGGAACGGGCGTCCACAATGGCCGCGAGGCCCGATGGGGCAGGGAGAGAGGGTTGCATCCCCCCCTCCCCCGACCTCCCCCCTCTCCACTCACCCTGCCACCTCCCGCCCCGCCCCCCCTCCTTCCCCGCCCTTCCACCCACCCCCTTGATCCGAAAGGGTCCACCCACCCAACCAGAAGGAACCCTCGCCCTCGGACTTACGGGGAGAGCAAACGCCATAGACCTCAACTTTCTGCGGTCCGCCCGGCTCTCTGTCGTCGAAGAGGGCGCCTGGCCTGAGGAACGGGGCTCCCCTCTGTCGGGGGTGGACAGAGCCCCCAACAGTGACACGTCGACTAGTGGACTGTCCGTCTGCGGTTCTCGAGAGGCCGCCGTGGCCGCTGTTTTCCAGGCTTGCGCCCGCCAGCTTTTGGCCTCAGGTCGTTTTCACTAAATCACGTTTTGCTAAACACCCAGACCCCCGACGTCATGATTTTTTCATTACGTCGACCCCCAGCGGTCTGGACCCATTCCCCAGGACCGGTTTTTCGTCCTGAGTCGTTTTTTGACGGTCCCGAGGGCCGGTAAGGGCCCCCAGAGGCCGAAAATCAATAAGGACCTCCCGTCGTGATTTTTTCATGACTCGAGGGGGTCTGGGAAGGGAGGTCTGTCCACCCCCGACTCCGGCCGAGGCAGTTCACGCACGACCTGGAGCTGGCGGAGTCGGAGAACCGGAGCCTGCGGGAGGCCGTGGCCCTCTTCGAGGAGGCGCCGCCCGGAGGGGCGGGCCCCCGCCGGCCGTGCCGCCCGGCCGAGGCTGCTCACGAGAGAGGCTGCAGAGCTCGGGCCGGAGGGGAGGGGGGGGACTGGGAAAGAGGGGGGGCTGGGAAAGAGTGGGGGGTGGGGGGGGACTGGGAAAGAGGGGGGGACTGGGAAAGAGGGGGGGGACTGGGAGAGAGGGGATTGACTTGGCGTGCCTGCGTCCTGGTTTATCGAGGTCACCAAATTAGGAGGCCACCAAAACGCCCCGTATCCGCAGGGTTGTGGCCCAGGGGCCCGGCCCGCGAGGCCGCGGAACGGACACGTGCTTCGCTCGGGCCGAACGAAAGGGGGGGACTGGGAAAGAGGGGGAGGGACGAAGTCTGCTGCATGCGGCTTGTTTCGGCCCCACCGAGGGGCCCAGTCCTCGATGCATGGCCGCCTCCGGCGCCGGGAGGCGCCGGGAAAGTCAGCCACGTGAGCTGATTCTCGAACCCCCCCTTTGTTATCCCCCCTTTCGCCCAACCCGAAAAGTCGATGTGTGTGTGTGTGTGTTTCTAGGCCTCCCAGATGGGGTCGAAGGATCGCGCCGCATCGGCGATGCATCGCCGATGCATCGCCGATGCTGCTCGATGTGGAGCCCGATTTTCTCCACGCCGACGGCGTCGATGCATCGGCGATGTATCGCCGATGTATCGGCGATGCGGCACGATCCTCCGACACCATCCACTCGGACCCCATTTGGGAGGCCGCTAGTGTTTTCTGGTGGCGTATCATCTTGAGGGCTGACTTGCAAGATGCCCGACAGACTCCTGCCGCGCGCCAGCAGTGGCATCGCCAGTTCTGTTGCACGGACACTGTTGTGTAATGGAGCCCAGTCATGGCGGTGGCACCTTGATGTCAATAGGCCACCGTGCCGTCTGCGGAACGGACAGCGGCTCGATCACCTCAAATGTGTAGTCCTTATTGCAACGAGTGAACCATTAGACGTTGTTCTGCAATCTTCGCTTAGGACCCCAGGCGGATGGATTTCGACATGCATACGTGCCGAATGGGCAGGGCGCGCTTTCAACTTGTTCTGGATCGAAGGCGGCCGCCGCGCTGACGACGAACATGACATGGGCGTTCTCGCTTGCGCACTGTGAAACGTGCCCCAGGTGATCTGGTCTGCTCGCCGCTCCGTTCATTCACAGCTGAGGTTGGTGCGATGGGTACCCGATCACACCTGATTGGTTTCGCGCTAATCGAGCTGCCATTGCGTCCCATGGTCTGCTCAAACATTGAGACACGATCCAGCGCGCTGGTTACGGTCAGTAACAGAGCCCAATGGGCGTGCGTTCGTGGTTCAGGATGTTCCGCTTCTGGGATGGACACCGGGGATGGACATTGCGAATGGGCACAGGCAATGGGCCCCCGGGGTGGGCCCCGGGGGTGGCTGGGGATGGACGCTTGGGATGGTTCCTGGTGGTGGGCACACGCACCGCTTGCGCACCCCTCTCTCCCAATTGGCAACCGCGGGTGCCTGGGGGGCTGCACCGCTCCCCGCGGTTGCACCCGGGCCCCGCGTGTGCGACGAGGCCTCTCTCCCTGCTTCCTCGGCCTCGGCGCGCGCCTCTCGGCCGTCCTGCCCCCCGTGCCCCCGCACGGACGAGACGCAGCGAAGACCGCGCTGGGTTCGGAAGGGCCTCTGGCCTCCGAGCCGTTGCCTCGGCCTGTGTCGGAGGAGCCAGTCGCGGCCGCGCGCCTCGCCGCGGGCAGTGCAGCCCTTGCTGATCTCATCGCGATGGCTGCATCCGTCCCTCTCCCCCCCCCCCCCCCTCCCTTCCCCCCCCCCCCCTCCCCGGCCCTCCCCCCCCCACACCCCCTCCCCCTCTGAATTTCGTCCCCGTTCCCTCCCTGCCCCTCCTCCTGATCCTGCCCCTGTTGCTTCTCCCCCCTTTTCCCCCCACAAGCACGCCTGACCCACTCCCCTCCTCTCCACTCCCCGTCATGCCCCCCTCCTCCCTGTTCCCCTTCTCTCCTCTCCCTGTGAGCCCGCCCCTCCCGTCCTGCCCCTCGCTCCCCGACCGTTCCCCCCACCACCCCCCTGCCCTGGTCTTCACCCCTGCCCCCAACCCGCCCCCTTCTCCCCCCCCCTGCCCCCTCCTCCTCCTCCTCCTCCCCTCCTCCTCCTCCTCTCCTCCTCCTCCTCCTCCTCCCCTCTCTCCCCCCCCTCCCTCCCTTCTCCTCTCCGCCTCCCTGGTCCCTTGGGTTCCGCGGGGTTATTCGGGATGTCTCGAGATTTGACAATTCGTCGCCCCTTGCTTTTATTTCCCAGAGGAGGGATGAGGTCGAGTTTGATGGACCGTTGTTCTGGGTCCTGGGTGTCTAGGGTCTCCCAATGTCTTCTAGTGGTTCCTCCTCGCTCCCTAGGTCAGTCCCAGCTCGTGGGACTCAGCCAGCCGTGCCCACCCTCTACGTCCAGTTTTCGTCGAGATTACCTTGACAGAATCTCGCGGGATCTCGAGCCCAATTGCAATGACAGAAGCTGAGCACGCGCTGTTTTTGATCACTGCGTGATGGCGGAAATCCTGGAAATCCTTCCTCCTTCTCTCCTCCTCTCCTCCTCCCCTCCACGATTACACAGTATGGATACTATTATTATCTCTCCCCTGACTCTGTCCAGAGTTTTTTTCCTGTGTGTGTTTTTTCAATCCGGTCGTTGCTGGTTCTTCCAAAATAGTGTTAACGCTGCAGCGCCGCCCTCATTTCCGCGCTTCGGTCATTCAAAGTCGTGCTCCCGCTGAAGCGCTGGCCTCGTTCCCGCGCCTCTGGACGGCACTTGGCATTCGAAAGCGTCCACATCGGGCAGGCACGGTTGCAGAGGACATGGAGCCAGCATTCCGGACAGGCTCTGTCATCCCGCAGACGGGCCACTTACTTTCCAAGTCATTTGGTTCCATGCCACCGCATGCAATGCGATGTTGTGTTGTGCACCGTTGTGCGATGCCATGTTCTGCGTTGCTACGCTTTGTGATGCAATGCTTCAATACGAACTGCCACGCCATGCTATGAATTGCAGTGCTCTGTCGTGTTCTTCTACGCCATGCTTTTGCATCCATCACGTACCCTCTTGGGATCATTGCCCTGCTCGACGTCCGACTGTGCAGATAGACAGGAGACCTGCACCATGGAAAGGGATGGACGCCAGATGTGACGCTAGCGCACCTAGCTTGCACTCCTCCTCCCCCATCCTCCCCCTCTCCCTCCCCCCCTCCTCCACCACATGGCCCGCGCGCGCGGCGCGCCGCAGGACCTCGAGCGGGTGACGGGCCAGAGCGCCCAGGCGCAGCGGCTCGCTTCGGTGGTCACCGTCGTCGTCGTCGTCGTCGTCGCCGTCGTAAGAGGAGGAGGAGGAGGAGGAGGAGGAGGAGGAGGAGGAGGAGGAGGAGGAGGTGGAGGAGGAGGAGGAGGAGGAGGAGGAAGCAAGAAGGAGCAAGAAGGAGGAGGGAGAGGAGGAAGAGGAGGAACGAGGATCGGGGGGGGAGGATGGGAGCGGGGAGGAGGGGAGGGGGAGAAGAAGAGAGGAGCGTGAGAGAGGAGGACACGGAGGAAGAGGAGGAGGAGGAGAAGGAAGAGGAGGAGGAGGGCGGAGGAGGAGGAGGAAAAGGAGGAGGAGGAGGAGGAGGAGGAGGAGGAGGAGGGGAGGAGGAGGAGGAGGAGGAGAGAGCCACCTCCATCCTCGGATCGGTGCGGGCAGGGGCTGCGCGGTGGTGCCTTCGTCGATCCCGCGGGCGGTGCGGGGCAACCGCGCCCCCCCCCGGCGGTCCAGCGAGGCCGAGGCGCTGAGATCGGGCCCAGCTGCGGGCCCAAAAGGGTGGCTCCGGTGTTCGGGCCGCTCCTTTGGCATGGGTCGGGGAGCCTCGTCCTGGCCGAGGCTACCCCTCGGCGGTCCAACGAGGCCGGGGCGCTGAGATCGGGCCCATCTCTCGGGCCCAATGAGGGGCTTTGGTGTTCGGGCCGCTTCGTTGGCCTGGGTCGGGGGGCGTCGTCGTGACCGAGGCTCCCTGAGGCCAGGAACGCCCCAGAACCACCTACTCATGCGAATACGGTTCGTCATCATCATCACCATCATCAGCAGCAGCATCATCATCATCCTCATCATCGGCAGCATCATCATCATCATCATCATCATCATCAGCAGCATCAGCATCAGCATCAGCATCAGCATCGGCATCGGCATCATCATCATCATCATCATCATCATCATCATCATCATCATCATCATCATCACCAACACCATCACCATCACCATCATCATCATCATCATCATCATCATCATCATCATGGTCATGGTCATGATCATGACCAGCAGCAACATCATCACCACTATCACCATCATCAGCATCACCAGCAGAAGCATAAGAATCGTCAGCATCAGCATCATCATCATCCGCATCATCAGCACCATGCCTCTTCTATTCTCTGTGAGCAAGCTCCTGCTGTCTCCGCAGCTTCTCTGCCCAGGTGCCCCCCCGTCGGCCGCGCGCGCGGGCGCCTTATGCAGGCGGTCGCACAAGCGGCTCTCCAGGGCGCTGGGGAGATTTTGTTCAGGGGGCTGCGGGCCGCGCTCTACGAGCGGCTCGTGGCTGCCCCCCTCTCTGTGCTTCAGGACCAGGGGCCTCCATCGCCTGCCTGGTCCATCCAGCAGGCGGACTCGTCCGAAGGTGAGGGGGCCTCCTGCCCTCTCCCTTCGGCGGGTTCCACCTGCCCCACCGTCTGCCTCGGGCTGGCGGTGGACCTGAGCGGCGGGGTCTCTCCCTGGCTGCTCAGCACGGTCGCCGCCCTCCTCTGGGTGACGGCCGCCTGCAGCGCCTGCGCGGGCTGCTGCCTCGGGCTGCTGGGCCCGTACGTGTGGCGGAGGCTCTGGCCCTCCGCCTGGCCGCGCGGCGCGGTTTCTGCTTCACCTGAGCAGGACCGCCGTGCGGCGCGAGCGCTGGCCTACGGGGTTCCGCCTCGACCTCAAGCGCTCGAGCGGGCAGACGCCCAGCGTGCGGGCGGCGGCGTCCACGGCGGCGCCCACTGATGGCGGAGCTGCCACCAGTTGGCGGAGGGCCCCTTTGGCCCGAGCTCTACCCTTTCGCTGCGCCCACGGCGCGCGACTACGCACGATGGCGCCTAGACGACGGCGACACCAGCTGGGCGGCTATCCCCCTCGCCTCTCGAGAAGGGGGCATCCTGCTGGCCCTGCCTGGTGCCTTTCGCTCTACAGCGGAGCTCGAGGCTGCCGAGGCGGATGGCTTTGCTGGGATGATAGGCCCCTTCCAGCTAGTGGACGTCCAGCTCCAGGGGGCCGCTTCACGGCCGCTCGCCACTACCGCATCCGTCCTCGTTATAGATATCGAGGTTGCCGAGCTCGAGCTCGAGTCGCTGTACCCTCTAGAGGTCGGCGACGACGCAGGCATCGTTCCCTTCGCCGAGGTGCGCAGCCGCGTCTATTGGCCGCATCCTTCGGGGGTTCGGGTGCTTCGCGAGGGCTACGCTCGTTTGCACGGCGCCCCGCCTACCGCAGGGGAAGAGCCTCTCCCAGGGGCCGATCGGGCTACCCCCTACCACTCTGCCGACGAGATGGAGGAGCCCGAGGGGTTCGCGGCCGACGGGGAAGCCGACCGCGCGGCCCCAAGTGCGCGAGCCCCCGCGGTCGCTGGAGCGCCGCGCGGCCCGCCCGCCAAGCGCGCTGGCGCCGCCGCGCCGCCACGGGTCGCGGGTCCTGCTCCGATTGCTCCTGGTGCTCCTGCGGCGTCTCTGGACGACGGGGCTCCCATGACCCGCGCCGAGGTAGCTGCCGAAATGCGCGCCTTGCTTGCAGCCCACGCGGCCTCCACGATGGTCGGCGGACCCGAACCGCTGGGCCCCGCTCCGGCTGCCCGGAGCGCTCGGCCCGAGGTGCCTCAGCTTTTCAGCGACGAGGCGGCGCGCCTCGGGCTGGATCCTGCGGGGATCGAGGCCGTCTTGTCCCACGCGCCCGTGGCCCCACATCGGGTCTCCGCGCGCCCCAAGGGACCCACCTCCGCGCTGGTCTCGGCGTGGGAGAAGGCGCGCTCTCTTGCTGTCCCTCGGGCCCCTTCGTCCGCTTTCGGACCGATGGGCCCCCCGCCGCCGCCTGGGCTAGCCCATCCCGCTGCGGTCGACGGCTTTGCCGAGGCGGGCGGCGCCGACGGGTTAGAGCCGCCCCTTGCGGCCAATCCGACGGACTTCAGCCTCATGCTTCAGTGCCTGCACCAGTCCCTTTCCTTGCAGCAGGGGCGGGGCCATCGCCCAGCCTTCCACCCGCTTCTGGGGACCCTGAGCGACCAAGCTCAATCTCCGCCCGCGACCTCGGGCGACCCCGCGCACGCATCGGCTCAGATGGGGGGAATCGCTCGGAGGCGCGAGTGGCAGCAAGCGCTGATGCAGCACGGCCCCGACGTGCGAGGACTGATGAAGGAGAATTTGGCCCGCGTTCTGGGCGTGGAAGTCAGCGCCGTGACCCCCATGGCCATGCATCAGTACTTTCGCGAGCACAGCCCCCTCGGGGCTCAGCCGTCGACGCACGAGTTGTTGACGCATTTTGCCTTCCTCAGCGCCGAGCTGTGGCGGGCCTGCGAGGAGGGCAACCCCGAGAGGGTCCAGACCTTGCTGACTTGCCAGTGCATGTTCATCGACCAGTTGGCGGGGGACCGCGGCTACCTCGAGGCCGCTTGGTTCCTCACGGGGCTGGAGCCTCCCCCGTGTCGCGTGACCAGTCGTCACACGGAGCGCGAGGCCCAGACCCCGTTTTCACCCCTAGTGGATCCTCGCTGGCTGTCGGCGCAGGGCGAATACATGAAGGAGCTGCAAGCATTTCGGGCGCGCCTCGACGCCGAGCGCGCCGTCGCGCTCCCCAAGCATCCACCTCATCAGCCCAAGCAGCCCAAGGTCTCAAAGCCCCCCTTCAAGTCTCAGGGTGCTCCCAAGGCCCCGAAGGCGGTGCCCAAGAAGGACTGAAGATGCCCTTGGCGCCCGCCTTCTTGGAGGGGGGGCCTTCGCGTGGCCGGGGTACGCCGCCGCAGACAGTCTGCACCGACGCTGCTACGGCTGCTAGGCGTGTTTGGGCGCAGCGAGGGCGTGAGGGTAGGAATGCGCTCCTCCAGCGATGCTGTTGCGGCCCCGCAGGGAGGAGTACGTTCCGCCACCACGCCCCTCGCTCTGCTCCGAACCGCCCCTCGGATCCATTCGGCCATTTTGGCCGTCACCTGCCTCAGTCGAGCGCTCCCCCCATGGGGCCTGCAGCCCCTGAGGTTGGTGTTCTTGCTGGTGCTTGTTCTCCTTCAAGCACCCCTGCTGCTCTTGCCAACGTCGCGCCATTTGTCGCTGACTTGTCTGCCTTGCTGCGCCTGTTTCCAGGCGCGAACATTGATATCACCCACTGGGCGGCAGCGCTGTCCCAGGTTGGGATGGGTGCTCGATGTTCTCTTGGATCTTTCTCCCGCTCATCAATGCGTGCAATGGACAGGGACGACCCGTACCTTTTGGGGCCGCCTCCCCGCGATCCTTGGCCGTGCCCGCCTGCTCCACCTCTTGGTCCCCCGCCTGACGGCTTGTCGGCGAGGCGCAGGGAGCGCTGGAGATTGCGGCGCGCGGCGCGGACGCTCGCGCAGTATTCTGTTATTGCGTTGAACTGGCTCACTTTGGGTCATCCTAGCCTCGCTCCCGCCGAGGCTCGTGTCCGCGCCACGGTCTCGCCCTGCCAGGAGGGCGTCCGCACCCGTATCGAACGGTTGTGTCGGATCGCAGTTCGCCTTGCCCGTGGCGGCAAGAGCGACTTAGGTCGAGCCTTCGCCAAGTTCGACTCTACTGAGGTCTCGCTCCATGGCCTGGCCACCCATGTTGCAGCTTTGGAGGCCTCCTTCACCTCCTCTTCTTCCGTGCCCGCCCCCATGCGGCACTGCCCGACCAGCGCTCCTTCCGTGCCTGGTTCGCTGGCGTCTGCGGCGGCTTGGGACTCCACCCAGGTCGAGCCCTTCGATTTAAAAGTCAGGGCGTCTCGCATTAAGTGGGATTACTCGCCAGAGTTTGATCCCATTCCATTTCTCTCTGACGCTCGAGTCCGCGAAGCGTTCATCAATCCAGAGGAGATGCGGCTCCCGGCGTCAGAGTGGCCTGCTGGCCAAAAGGGGGCGCGTGTCCATATGGACCGCGCCGAGCTGTGGGCCCTACTCCAGAAGTGGGATGCCTGCGGCGCCCTGTACCTGACTCCTGCTTCGGACCTCGCCTGGGATGAAGCCTGCGGAGCTTTCAGGGTACCGAAGGACAGCGACTTCGACAGGCTGATCCTGAACCCAACGGTCGTGAACAGCCGCTGTGCCTCAATCTCGTCCAGCACCCAGCGCCTTGGCCAGGGTTTCCTGCTGTGCCGTTTGGGTCTGGCGCCTGGGGAGTGGCTGGCAGTTTCTTGCGACGACCTACGGGAGTTTTACTACACTTTCCGCGTTCCTCCCGCGCGCGCCAGGCGTAACGCCCTTCGCGTTCGTCTGCCATCATCCCGCTTCAAGGCCTTTCGAGCCTGGCGCCCCGAGCTCGAAGGTGTGGACGTCGCGCCTTGCCTCAATGCTCTAGCGATGGGCGACAACATGGCGGTAGAGATTGCCAACTCTGCACATGAAGGCGTCTTGCACAGCTTCGGGGCCTTGCGGCCTCACGAGCAAGTTGTCCACCGCTCGCCCTTCCCGCGGGGACCGTTTGTCGAGATGCTGAATATTGATGAACATACAGGTTTTCAGAAGCTCTCGTGGCATGGCTCCGCTCCTCGCCCCGACGACCCCTGTCGTCGTGATCGTGAGGTCTTCGCCGCCTGCGATGCAGGCTACCCGCGCGTGGGCCTGATTCAGCATCCAGGCGAGCGCGCGCGCGGCGAAACGCACAAGGTGGTGGTGGGCGCCGAGGTGGAAGGGCGCATAGGCATCGTCTGCGCTCCCTTAGTGCGGACGGTGGCCTTGTGCAGGCTGACCCTGATCCAAATCTACCTCGGCATCACCACACGCTCCCTGTTAGCCTCTCTTGTGGGCTGCTGGGTCCAGGTGTTCCTCTATCGCCGTCCGATGCTCGCCATCTTCACGCACGTCTACAACTTCCTGTCGCGCCTGGCGACCGAGGAGGGCATTGAATACGACTTGCCTCCTTATGTTCGCGACGAGCTTTTGGCCTGCACCTTTTTAGCCTTTACGGCTATAACCGACCTTCGGGCGCAGCCTTGCCCCGAGGTGTTCGGTGCGGACGCGTCTCTCGGCTGGGGGGGCGTTGTCCGCGCTCCTATCAGCCCGCAGCTCTCCGCCGAGCTGTGGCGCAGATCGGAGCACGGGGGGTGGCACACGATCCTGCACAATCGGAGCCTCCTCGCCGTACTCAGCCGCGGCGTGCCCTTGGGCCCTGAGCTCACCCAACTGCATCGCGACCTGGGGCTCCCGTCTATTGAGCCCCCCGTCGCGCCGCGTTGGGTCACCGAGCTATCAGAGGCGCTGCGCTTTCGGCTCGCGTACAAATGGGAGTTTCGCATGCCCCGTCACATCAATATCCTTGAGACAACGGTGTATAAGAGCTTGTGCAAGTACTGCTGTATTCGCCTCCCTGACTCTCGTATCCCCGTTCTCTTGGATTCAAAAGTGGCTTTGGGCGCGACCGCTCACGGGCGCAGTAGCTCTCCTGGTCTATCTCACGTTCTTTCGACCACTTTGCCCTATGTGATAGGAGGAGGTTTATATATGGGAGGCATGCACGTGCCTACGGACGTGCACAGGGCCGACGACCCCACGCGGAACCGTGCGGTGAGGCCCCCGTCCCGTGACCCTCCCGCCTGGTTAGTTGAAGCAGAGAGAGGAGAATTTACTCGCTTTGATTGCATTGCGTACGCCGACTCCCGCTCGTCATTCCCTACTTGTCTCTGGGGCCGATTTGTTGCGCAGCTTATGGCTCGAGGCCCCGAGGGGCTGCTCAGCCACCGCTGGGCGGCCGCCCCCCCCCCCTCGGAGGGCGCGGGGATGGCCGCCGACGCCGCCAGCGACGGCGCCCAGGGGAAGGCACCTGACCCCTCGGGCGCCGCCGAGAGCAGCAGTGAAGCTGCTCTCGCCAGCGGAGAGCGTCGCGGGCCTCGCAACGCGCTCTTCGCTGATAGCGAACGGCCTCTCGCGTCCTCGGCAGACGCCACGCCAAAAGCGTCTGCCTCCGCGGAGGGCGGCTCGCCCGGCCCCGACCCTGGCGCCGCCAGCGCAGGATCGGCTCCCCAGGCCGCCAAGCGTGCTCCGCCACTGGCCCTCCGCTCCAAGGCCGCGGCGGCCCCTCCGCCTGCTATCGGGGTGGGCTCGTCGCGCGTCGGCTCGCGGGAAGCGCCAAAGGGGGCCTCAGCAGCTACCCCCCGCACCTTCCAGCGAGCGGCCAGGGTGAGCGCCTCTCGCCAACTGCTTGGCGTAGTGGACGGGGCCTCGCGCGGCACAATTGAGGCCGCCTTCAGGCGCCAGTCCCTAGTCTACCATCCAGACAGGACTCCCGCGCACCTGGGCGCCGACGAGCGAGCAGCCCGCGCGCTGAAGTGGAAGCAGCTCTGTGACGCCAAGTCAGTGTTGCTCCAGGCCGTCTCGCAGGCCGCCGCGCCGCCCGATGTTCCTAGCACGGGCGGCGACGGCCCTGCCGCCCGCGCCTACGCCCGGGCCAAGGCGGCAGGAAAGGGCGCCCGCAAGGGCAAGCTGGCTCCAGGGTCGACCATGGCCCTTCAGGCGCTCGAAGAGGCGGTCTCCTCGCGGGTCGCCCTTGCGAGCGCCGAGCTGGCCCCTCGGGCTGCCCTCCCCGCCTCGGGCGCGCCTCTCCCGAGGGGCGGGGTTTCGTCTGCCCTCGCGACGCGGGCGGCTGAGTCGGATGCCATCCTCGTCTCCGCCGTGTCGCGCGGCCGCGTGGAGCTCGACGCACTCCGCACCGCGCGTGCCGACGCCACCAGGCGCACGGTGCAGGCTCCTGCACGCGGCGAAGGAGAGCGTGCCGTCGCTCGTGCCGAGCTCGCGGAAGGGATGGCCGATCGCGCCTACTTCCGACGCGTGCGCGAGGCCGCCAGTCGAGAGGCCGCGGGCTTGCCGCGCACTGCTCCCGTCCAGCTGGGTCGGGGTTGGCGCAAAACCTTGCGCGCCGCCCTGCGCAACGCTGAGGTCTCGACGGGCCTCGCCATCGCAGAACGTGCCGCTCGTGCTGGGGACGCACCCGCGTCGTCCACTGGCCGCTCCTTGGCCGAGGTGGAGGCTGAGGACCCGCGCGCCTTGGCAAGGCCCGCCGACGACCCTGCGTCCAGCTTCAGCCGTCGTGAGCGGCGCGCGGTCCGCGCCCGCCTGGGCCCGCGGGATGAAGCGGTCGAGGACCAGCCCAACCGCGGTGGTCACGCGCCGCACTCCGCCTCGCGCACGGGCGCCGCGCGCACCAGGCGCGCCGCCAGGCAGCGGCGGGCTTCGATGGCGGCGCTCCCCGCCCCTGAGGGGGGGGCCGCCACGGCGCCTGGCCGCAGGGCGCGTCGCACTGCCAATGCGCGCCGCTGGGCAGGCGCGGCGCGCCCCAGCTCCGCCGCGGGAGTGGGCTCCCCACCGCGGAGCCGCAGCCCTGCCCGCAGCCGTACGCGGTCTCCAAACCCGTACGGGACCGACCGCACCTCTCCCTCGGGGGGCTGCTCGTCGCCTCCCGTCGACGGCCCGATCTCGCCCGAGGAGCCGTCGGAGCCGCCTGCGGGGGAGGCATCGGAGGGCCCGCACACTCCTGACGGGTCCCCGCCCGCGAGCGTTCGCAGCCGCTCGAGAGCGGAGCCCGCGTGCGACGAGGACTCTCCGACGGAGCTCGAGGACGTCGTGCTGAGTGCCCTCGCAGACTCCTCGATGGACCTCGAGCGCGTCGTGGCGGGCCTGAACCCCGAGGTCCTCCGCCGCCTGCAGGCGGCCTTCCCTCGCCGCTCGGGGGCCTCTCCGCCCGCCGCTCGCGCCTCGGTTCGCAGTCGCTCTCGGGGCCGCGGCACGCGTGTAGGCTCCGAGACTCCGCGGCCCGTGCCCCCGCCGCCGCCGCCGCCCCCTCACCACTCTGGTGGGCGTGCGGCGTCGCGATCCCGCGCGTCGACCGCAGGCCAGGGGCTTAGTCGGGCCGTCGCGCGCGGCTCCTCTCGCGCGCCTTCGCGTCAGGCGACGTCGCCTCGGCGTCGCGAGGTGCGCTCCCCTCGAGTCGCTCCGAAGCGGCGCCCGAGCCCCGCTACTGCGCAGCGGCCAGCCACGTCCCGCCATGGTGCGAGCTCGGGCGACGCCCACGCAGGCAGCTCCCGCGCGGACTCCGCTGCTCAGGCCCCTCAGTCTTCGGTAGGCACGCGCTCCTCCAGCGATGCTGTTGCGGCCCCGCAGGGCGGAGGGCGTGCCGCCGAGGAAAGGGGGTCTTCGAGCGGCCCCGCGCCTGGCCGAGATTCAGGGCACGAGCTGCATCCCAGCGGCTCCCACAGCGGCGACGCTGGGAGCGCCGCGGCTGCAGCCTTCGCAGCGCGGCGCACGGCCTCCGCGGCCGTTGAGCAGCCCTTGCCTCCAGGGGCCGCCACCGCCCTAGCGTGGCGTCTCAACCTCGGCGGTGAGAAGGTCACAGTGGTGAGGTGGGGACCCGCCTGGCAAGCTGCCTTCCAGAGCGCGGCGTCGTGGCTGAGGTCTTTCGCACCCGCAGGGGCCGCCGAGCCCGAGGGCAGAGATGACCTGCACTGCCTCCTGCAGGCCTTGCACGCCTATAAGCGCCTGTTTCAGACAGGCGGCGCCGAGCCGATCGACGAAGCCTCGTGGTTGCATCCTTACGTGGCCGCCGTCGAGCCCGAGGCTATCCCCGCGGGCGCTGACCTCCAAGCCATGGGGGCGGGCGCCATCCGTGGCATCGGGCTCGGCTCAAAGATCGAGCACAGGAGGCGCGCGGGCAAGTTGGCCTGCCTTTTCGACCTTCTGTACCACGTGCAGGACGGTCACGGCGCCATCCCAGCAGCGCTGTGGGGATCTCATTCCCCTCCGTCCGAGATCCTCGACGCGTTCGCGGAGGTGGTGCCCGTTCCACATCATTCGGGCCTCACGTCCTCGGCAGCTCGTTCCGAGCTCGCCGAATCGGCCGCAGCTGCGCGCGCCGAGCCGCGCCCGCCCTTTGACTGGGCGACCCTCGAGGGAGGGGGCGCTCTGCCCGCCGAGATCGAAGCAGGGGCTCGCCGTGCTCACCGTAACATGGGCGGATCCTTCACCTCGGCGCGGGCGATGCTGGCGGAGGCGTCGGGGTTCGAGACCGACGGGCGGGACACCCTCGTTCCGCCCTTCTACGCGTCCAGGAGCAGGAGGGCCGCCACGCTGATCAGCTCTCCCAGCCCTGGCCGCCCTGCGCTCATCCTGTGGTGCGTCTGCGGCCTCTGCATCTCTCTGGGAGCCGCGGCGCCGACCGCAGGCCAAGGGCTTAGTCGGGCTGCGCCTTCCGCGCCCGCTCGCCCTCCGCGCACTCCCTTCGTGCGCGATTCTCACCTCACCTCCGCGTATCTCGATCGTCGCTCGAGATCGATTGATGCGTTCGAACTGTGGTTAGCAGAACACACTGGCGTGCCGCCCGCCACTCTTTACCGTAGCGGGATACTTCTCGCCCGCTTCCTCGCGACCTTCGGCGTGTGGCTTCATGATGCAGGTTTCCCTCATTATATTCTGGTTCATGCCATCTTGGGAATCCAGAGCGCTCATCCGCATTGGAAGGCCTTTCTAACAGAAGCTTGGGACGTAGCGAAACAATGGAAGCTCGCGGAGCCGCCAAAGCTCCGCCCGCCCTTACCTCGCGCTCTGCTGCGCGCTATGGTCGGTCTCTGTTTCGCCTGGGACTGGCCTGTGATGGCGGCCTTGCTGCTCATGGGCTTTACGATGTTCCTCAGGCCTGGCGAGCTGCTGGCGTCACGCCGCTGTGACTTGTCGCTTCCTTGCGACCGCCTCGAAGTTGAAGGGGATGCTTTTCTTTCGATTCTTGTTCCAAAGACCAGGAGAACGTACCCGACGCAGCATGCTCGCTGCTCCGATCGGGGCACGGTGAAGATTCTGAATCAAGTGTTTGGGCGGTTGGCTTCCACCGATCCTCTCGCCCCTTTCGGTGCGAGCGGCTTCCGTACTCGGTGGAATCATTTGCTTTCGGCCCTGGGCGTCCCTCTTGCCAAAGCGGGTCAGGGGCTCAACCTGACGCCCGCATGTCTGCGGGGCTCTGGCGCAACAGACTTCTATATCGCTACGGAAGACGTCCCTCGCGTCTTCTGGCGGGGGCGTTGGCGTCAGGCTTCCAGTGCTGAGCGCTACCTGCAAGCCGCCGCCGCTTCCACAGTTCTTGCTGCGCTGCCCGTGCCCGCACGGGCGCGGATCCTGTTCTTCGCCACCGCCAGCGACCGCCTTGTCGCTTCATTTCTCCAAGTCGGCCCCGCCGCTTGGCCTGCCCTACTTGCGGCCGCCCGCCGAAACCTTGTCACTTCGCAAGGTCCTTGAGCACGGGTATGGCTGCCTCGCCGTCGTCGGCGAGCAGGCGGTCTCCCCCGCCTGACGCGCGGCGCCCCGGCACGAGCGCGCGGGACGGGCCTGCCCATTTTGGGCCGCCCCGCGCGCGCGAGCCGCGGCCGCGCTCGGAGACAGCTCGCTAGCGCGCGAGCGGGAGAATGCCTCTTCTATTCTCTGTGAGCAAGCTCCTGCTGTCTCCGCAGCTTCTCTGCCCCCCTCCCTCCTCTCCCAATCTAAGGCTGATGGGCGCTGCCTCGCCGTCGTCGGCGAGCAGGCGGTCTCCCCCGCCTGACGCGCGGCGCCCCGGCACGAGCGCGCGGGACGGGCCTGCCCATTTTGGGCCGCCCCGCGCGCGCGAGCCGCGGCCGCGCTCGGAGACAGCTCGCTAGCGCGCGAGCGGGAGAATCATCATCACCATCATCATCATCACCATCATCATCATCGGCATCTTCATATCCATCTCCATCTCCATCACTATCGCCGTCTCCATCATCATCATCATCATCATCAGCAGCAGCATCATCGTCGTCAATATTATCTTACTCATACTCGTAATCGTCACCATGGTCATCATTTTCACCAACAACATCTACATCAACATCAACAACAATTAAAATAAACAAGCGTTCCCTATGGCAGCACGATGCTTGGGTCTTCTGGCTTAGATCCGACTGTACATAACTAAATTGTTCAGCTTGCTCTCGCCTTGGCGGCGCTCGTCACGGTACAGGGAGGCCGGCGGCATTTTGAAGGGGGTCGGTCGCCGGTGGCTGTCCGAGCGGTGTCCCGCACTCCTTCGAGAGGACTTAGGAGGGTGCCTGGGGTCCTGAGGGAAACTCGGGAGACTCCCAGGGTGGCATCCACAGGGCTGCGACCTGCTTCAGTCTGAGGACGGGGAGGATGAGGTGGCGGATCAGAGGAGGAAGAGAGAGAACGATGCCGCTACCCCTCTCTCGTCACCTCTCGTCACGGCGGCTGGATTTGCCTCGAAACCCTGGTCACACCGTTTCCTCGGAGAGGACCGTGGAGTTACCACATCCATCCTGTCTGGTTCGCCAGTCCCGAGGAGCCGTGGAGGCTGGCTTGCTCTCCGCCCCCCCTGTTCCCCCCCCAGATCCCCCTGCCTCCCTCTTCTTGCCAGGGCTCGAGTTAAGTGGACCGTTTCGCTTTGATTTCGTCCTGCAGCATAGGCGGAACGAGGACAGTAGACGGGAGCTGAAAACGAAACGAACACGGAAAAACACTGTTGACATCGAGCCCCGCCTACCCGTCTGGCCCATCCCGCTCCGCCCGCCCGGCGCCCATCCCGCTCCCCCTCGAACCTGGACCTTCGATCCTCGAACCTCGACCCTCGACCCTCCTCGAATCTCGATCCTCGAACGTCGAACATCTTCGAAGTTCGACCCTCGAGTCTCGATCCTCGAGTCTCGGCCCTCGATCCTGGGCCCTCGACCCTCGGAGAGCCCCCGCCCGCCCAGGCCGCGGGGCACATGAACCACAAGCAGAAGATCCGCTACACCCTGCGGCTCAAGGAGGAGATCAACAGGCGCCTCGCCGAGCGGAGGGCCTCCCGGAGGCTTCGCAACTCTGTGCCCCCTCGGTGGGGTCCCCATCGACCATGATCTGCGCAGGCCATGATCTGCGCCCCCCCCCTCT
This sequence comes from Prorocentrum cordatum, assembly GCA_963575745.1. Taxonomy (NCBI): domain Eukaryota; class Dinophyceae; order Prorocentrales; family Prorocentraceae; genus Prorocentrum; species Prorocentrum cordatum. Next base: position 24,193 of record CAUYUJ010020693.1, read on the forward strand.
TGGACGCCCCTTGGCCGCCCCCGATGCACAGTCAACACGGATAGGAAGGCCATCGACCATGATCTGCGCAGACCATGATCTGCGCCCCCCCTCTTGGACGCCCCTTGGCCGCCCCCGATGCACAGTCAACACGGATAGGAAGGATGAGCGATGTTCCGCGGTTGCACTCGCATCTTTCCCCTTCGGCCCATCCTTGGCTCTAGGCCTCCTAGATGGGGTCGGAGTGGATGGGGTCGGAGGATCGCGCCGCATCGCCGATGCATCACCGATGCGGCTCGATGTGGAGCCCGATTTGCTTCACGTCGACGTCTCCGAGGCATCGCTGGTACATCGCCGATGCATCGCCGGTGCATCGCCGATACATCGCCGATGCGGCGCGAGCCTCCGACCCCATCCACTCGGACCACATCTGGGAGGCCTCTAGAAATGGGCACCAACACCAAAACAGGGGGGTACCGGGCATCGTAGATTTCGGCGTCGGTGGCAATACGTCGGCCGCCTGGGAGGCCAACATATTTTTTCCGCCATCACCAAGATCGCAATCATCTCCCCTCCGTGGAGGCACGCCGCCGATTTTGGGGTTGGTGTCAACCTCTGGGCCTGCCAGGTTTGGGCATCAAGACCTCTTCCGGGGCGCCCTCGAGGGCGCGAGGTTCATTCTTCGCGCTTCGCGGTGCGGCTGGGCTTCCTCCCCGTCGTCTTCTTCTCGCCCGCGGGGGGGCGGCGCGAGAGCGCTGAAGTGCTGCCAGGCACCTCTCGTCGCCACAGCCGATGACACCTGGTGACTTGCAAAAAAACGAAGGATTGCAAACAAAAGGATTGCAAAAAAAACCCAGGGATTGCAATCCCCAGGGATTTTTTTTGCAATCCCCAGGTTTTTTTTTGCAATCCAGGGTTTTTTTGCAATCCTTCGGCTTGTTCGTTTGATCCACCCCCCAGGGCCGACCGGCCCTGGGGGGGCGGCTTCGTCGGAAGCCTAGGTAGCCGTAGGGAGCCAGGAGCCAGCAGGTTCCTCGCCGAGCTGAAGGGTTGGGCATCAGGACGGTCGGACCGAGGTATCGAGGTCGAGGTAGGTTCGAGGAGGGTACCCTAATGTTCTTCGTGCTTATTGGATGTTCTCCGAGCGGAGGGCTTTGGCATCAAGACGGTCGGACCGAGGTAATTATAAGATCGAGGTCGGTTCGGGGAGGGGTACCCTGATGTTCTTCGTGCTTGTTGGCTGTTCTTGTGCACCCCAGGTGAGAATACCCTCGAGTGATCTTATGGTGTGGGGTGTTTTGGCCAGCGGAGCGTCTCATGTTCTTCAAGACTGTTCTGCTGCCCTAGGTCTGGCCATACCTCCTGACGGCTGCGGGGGGGCGCCAGAGGTCTAAGATAACCCCGTTCCAGAGCGTTCCGGAACGCTCTCAGAGCGTTCCGGAACGCTCTGAGAAGACCGCGGCGCCCGAGGCATCCTTCAAACCCGCCGGTTCTCAGAGATTCTCGATTTGTCCTCGCCCAAATTTGTCCTCGTCGTGGCTTCGCCTTAATCAGAGGACGGCTCAGAGTGAGAGGCCGGTCCTGGAGAAGTGGCCCAGGCCTCTGGGGAGACGCGCCGCGAAAGGCTCACAATGTCGGATGCCTGGGCTGGCTGCGAGGAGCGCTGGAATCGTACCACTGTTCGCAGACGGTGTTTTTGTGCAGTGTTGAGCCAGGGTAACCCCATGGTGGTGAGAAGATTCCCTTGAGGGAAGGAGATAGCGATGTCAGGATGTCTGGATCGGTCTTCAAGATCGGTCTTCAAGAGCCTTCTGTGCGTTTCGCCTGAGACATCCTCAGAAAGATGGCAATACTGCTCATTCATGGTACTATGCATGAGATGAAGATCAGGGCCACGATGGGAACTCAGGAGGGGCTCAGGACGCTCGGCCTCCCCGCCTGCTGTGACAAGTGGACCACAGTCGATCCCGTGGATTCAGGACCACAGCCGCTCCCGGTCGAGGGATGGGGGGGGGTGCTCTCTTCTCCGGGGGCTGGGGTCACAGGGGGCTCACGGCTGGGCGGGGGGGGGAGGGGACACACCGCGCGCGCGCTCGGCGCTGCCCCCGGAGAGAGCGCGCGGCGGCCTCGCCGAGCCGAGGGCTCATCGGAGACCAGCAGGAGCGCCACGAGCACACGGCAGAGGCCCATGCCAAGAGACACCGTGCTCGCCTCCATCAGAATCACCACCCACCAAACCACCCCAACCCAACCCGAAGGCTCAGATTTCCCCTCGATTTCCAGTGGGGGGGGGTCGGGGAACATTGAAAAAACACCTGTGGAACCCTTATCCCCCCCAACCCGAAATTCGGGTCTTCGGGTTGGGTTGGGGTGGTCTGGTAGGTAGTCACTCCAAGGTGCCCTTGGGCTTCTTAGGCTTCGGTGGTTTTGCGATGGAGGGCGTGGCCTTCCCACGCCGAAAGTCCAGGGACGTCCTGGGGTCTCAGGGTCGGGTCTCTTGTGGAAGGTTTCTTGTGGACTGGCCTCCGCTGCAACCGAAGACCAGCACAAACGCCAGCAACATAATTGGTCGGAGTTCCTCGCAAATCTCTTGGATCCCCACTGGGCCCCCCCCGGCGGCGCCTCCAGCACCGCGCGCCAGGGAAGGGGGGTCAGCGCGGATCCAAGAAGTCCGCGCAGACAACCCAGCAGCGTTTTGGCTACGCTTGTTGGCCCCTGTAGCTCAGCAGCCGTTGTGCGTGACAGCCGTTCCTTGGCAGCCACGCTGCCCACTCGTCCCCCGCCAACCTTGCCACGTGGTTTGTGTGAGCGTGCATGATGTTCATCTGTCATGTCCGCTCCACTCTTCCCCCTCGGCGCACAGGCTCTTCGCCGAGCTGAGGAAGGCCCGGCAGCGCATCGTGCAGCTTGAGGCCTCGGGGGATAAACATCGGCACGCGCACAGGTACGTAATTTTTCGCGTTGCATCCTCGGGGGGCCTCGTCTGCCCCCCGAGGATTGGTCTCTCTTCTTGTGTCCGACGCGGACTCGACGCGGGTTTGGCGTGGGTTCGACGTGGATTCGACGCGGATTCGACGTGGATTTGAAGTTAGAGTTGGACGGGGGGGGCGAGGTTTGAGGTTCTGGGTTCGAGTAGTTTTTTTAGTTGTTGGATACCTGGGGGGTGTTTTTGGACCCCGGGACTGTCAAGAACTGATCCTGCAGGGTGGGACACTGCACCAGATGCATCCTGGGAGAGGTCCAGGGGTAGATTTTGAGCTCTTTATCTCCCCTTCTTGACAGATTCTCTCGAGGCTCATCCAGTTCAGATCCCTCGGAACCCTCCATGGCATAAGCATGCATGCATCACTTTTTCGAAGCTCCGCGCGGACCTCTTGGATCGGCGCTGGATCCCCCCCCCTCCCCAGCGCGGGGAGCGCACCAGGGGTGGCGCAGGTGGCGCCACCAGGGGGGCCAGTGCCAATCCAAGACGCCCGCGCGGACCTCCGAAGGGCGAAGAATCGCAGACATGGACGAGGTGCGCGTGGATTAGCGACGTGCCCCGCCTTCGTACTCCAGATTTCGTAATAAAGGGAGGGGGGTTTCATTTCGGGGGGGGGTATCTTCCAGGCTATCTTGGAGGGCCGAGGGGGTCTGGGGACGATGTTTTGGAGGGTTCTCCCACGGGGGAGGTCTGAAATGGCTTGTCTTGGAGGGTCCAGACCCCCTCCCTTTTATTACGAAATCTGGAGCACCGAGCCGGCGCGCTCCGTCGCCCAGTGTGGCAGCTCTGATGTCTCGGGGGGCACTTTTTACCCGATCCTCTGATCCGGCGCCCACGCGCCACGATGGTAGGCCTGGATGGGGTCGGAGCAGTTGGGGTCGGAGGCTCCTGCCGCATCGCCGATCATCGACGATGCGACTCGACGCGGCGCCCGATGTTCTTCATCCCGCCGTCGCCGATGCATCGCCGACGTCGCCGATGCATCGCCGATGCATCTGCGATGCATCGGCGATGCGGCGCGATCTTCCCACCCCATCTACAGCGACCCCTTCTAGGAGGACCCTATTTCTCGAGTAGGGGATCGACTACAGAATTGAATTGCCCCAGACTTGATTCGTCCGTCGAGTCCATGAGACATGCGTCGAATGTTTGAGATCTACAGGCGTTCACGTCTGACCCGGCGGGGAAATCACTTCCGGGGTCAATCAGTTCTGTAGACGATCCCCTGCTCGAGTGTACCCGATCCGCGGATCTGGCGCCCACGCGCCAGATCCGCGGATGTCCAGTCCATGCCCGCGTGTGCCCGAGGCAGCCGGGGCTCCTGCCGTTTCTCTTCCGTGCCTGCCCCCGGAGGTCTCCAGGGAGGGCGAGGGCCTCCTCGACGCGCTCGCCTCCGTGGGGGCGCTGATGTCTGGAGGTCCTTTGGAGGAGGCGAAAGGGGGCGGCACAGTCAACACGGATAGAAAGGATGAGCGATTTTCTTTAGTGGGCGAAGAACGGTATAACATATTCTTGTTCCGTCGCCGGGGGCGCCTGTCCCAGGGCGGCTGGAAAGTTTATACCTTGACGTGCCATCGTAAGGGTATCAATTTTCCAGCCGCCCTGGGACAGGCGCCCCCGACAGCGAAACAGTTCTTTTAAATGCCGTTTTTCGCCCGTTCATTTTCAAGGTTTCTAGGCCTCCCAGATGGGGTCCGAGCAGATAGGGTCGGAGGATCGCGCCGCATCACCGATGCATCGAGGATGCAGCTCGATGTGGAGCCCGGTTTTCCCCACGCCGATGTCGCCGATGCATTTGCGATGTCGTCTGTGCATGGCCGATGCATTGGCGATGCATCGCCAATGCGGCGCCATCCTCCGACCCCATCTACTCCGGCCCCATCTGGGAGGCCTCTACCCTCATCGGGGGCGGCCACGAGGGGGGTGATAACTAGGGGGGGTGGATATCATGGCGGGGGGCATGATACCTCCCCAGATCTCATGGCGCCTCTTCTTGTTTCAATACGTCCCCAGCCCCCCCCCCCCCGGGCCGCGCACATGCCGCTGACCACGGTTTGTGCCCCCCCCTCTTGGACGCCCCTTGGCCGCCCCCGATGCACAGTCAACACGGATAGGAAGGATGATCGATTTTCCAAGATTACCTTTGCATCCTTCCCCTTCGGCCCATCCTTGGCTCTAGGCCTCCGAGATAGGGTCGGCGTGGATGGGTTCGGAGGATCGAGCCGCATCGCCGATTCATCGGCGGTGCGGCTCGATGCGGAACTTGGTTTGCTTCATGTCGCCGTCGCCGATGCATCGCCGACGTCGACAATGTGTCGCCTGTGCATCCCCGACGCATCCCCGATGCGTCGCCGATTCATCGGCGATGCATCGGCGATGCGGCGCGATCCTCTGACCCCATCTGCTCCGACCCCACCTAGGAGACCCTTATCCGAAGGATGAGCGATTTTCCAGGGTTACCCTTGCATCCTCCCCCTTCGGCCCATCCTTGGCGATTGTCGCTGGCCGCGCCCCGCTCGAACAGTGTAAACATGGTCTCCCCGTTCCCTTGCATCCTGTAGCTCTTGACCGGAAGAGGCTCGCTCTCGATCCGCAGACCAAAAAATCCAGATCCCTTGCATCCACAGCGTGCTTCCTAATGATATGCGTTGACTGTAATTCGCCCAGGGGCGGCCGCTCTTCGCATCTGCCCGGGAGACTCGCCGAAGGCACCAGCAGTGGGTACATGGCCGAAGAAACAATTGCATGAGCACGAAACCTTCCGGAGCTCCCCGCAGTTGCCGGGCCGGGCCTCCTGGTTGCGCCTCCGGTGCCGCCCCTGGCGCGCTCCGCGCGCCGGGGAGGGGGGGTCAGCGCCGATGCAAGACATCCGCGCGGACCTCCGACGGTTTGTCACCACCCACCAACCCACCCCAACCCAACCCGAAGGCCCAAATTTACCCTCGGTTCCCAGTGGAGGGGGGTCGGGGAACATTGAAAAAACACATGGAACCCGTACCCCCCCCCAACCCGAAATTCGGGTCAAATTCGGCTCTTCGGGTTGGGTTGGGGTGTTCTGGTAGGTAGTCAGTTTGGGTCACTGCAGCCTTCTCCTGTTCTGGACACTGGGCGATCGGAGCTCCAGGGTAGGGCCGCCTGCGCCGCCCTGTCGCAGTGCCGCCCCCCCCCAGGGCCCCTAGGCGTCAGATGCGACGATAGGGGCGTATAGCCCAGGGGAGAGCAATACATGTGCTCTGGTGCGCCGATGATCGATGTCTCCGAAAAGGCTCCCGGGCGAATACGTGAAATGCCCGCCCCTGGGCTATTCGCCCTTATCGTCGCCGCCGAGGGCTGCCCTCGAGGGAAGAGCCGACCAAGACGCTGCGGGGTGCTTGTCAGCGCCAGCCTTGGTCGTGGCCAATGCCGGCCGTCGCCGACTCGCGAGGATGATCCACAAATTGACGGTGACCAAGATAGACCATGACCGAGATCGACACCGACGTCTGTGCGTGCAGACTTGGCCATGGTCATCGCTGTTGATTTTTTTCTTTGGGTGGAGGGCACAGGGTGTGATTTTACCTAACAGCGAAGACTGATAGGTTTCTAGTGGTCTCAAAAGAGAGCAGCAGATGACTCCACAGGGGGGTCTGGGCGGGTGCCGGACAGGGTGCCGCAGAAGTCGTTTTAAGCAAACAGTCACACACTTCGTGATAGGTTAAAAAGCAGCAGTCACTCCACAGGCTCTCGTTTTAAGCAAACAGTCACACACTTCGTGCTCTTCGACCTCCCAGAACTCCATTCCCGGGCCACATTCTGAATGCCCGGAGCCAACTGTAGGCCACTTCGTGCTCTTCGACTTCCCAGAACTCCATTCCCGGGCCACATTTTGAATGCCCGGAGCCAACTGTAGGCCACTTCGTGGTCTTCGAGTTCCCAGAACTCCATTCCCGGGCCACATTTTGAATGCCCGGAGCCAACTGTAGGCCACTTCGTGCTCTTCGAGTTCCCAGAACTCCATTCCCGGGCCACATTTTGGATGCCCGGAGCCAACTGTAGGCCACTTCGTGGTCTTCGAGTTCCCAGAACTCCATTCCTGGGCATGATTTTGAATGCCCGGGGCCAACTGTAGGCCACTTCGTGTTCTTCGAGTTCCCAGAATTCCATTCCCGGGCCACATTTTGAATGCTGAGGCAGGCTGATGCTGAGGCTGAGGCAGGCTGAGGCTGAGGCAGGCTGAGGCTGAGGCCGAGGCTGAAGGCCGACTGAGGCTGAGGCTGAAGCAGGCTGAGGCTGAGGCTGAGGCAGGCTGAGGCTGAGGCTGAGGCAGGCTGATGCTGAGGCAGGCTGAGGCTGAGGCTGAGGCTGATGCAGGCTGAGGCTGAGGCAGCTGAGGCTGAGGCCGAGGCTGAAGGCAGACTGAGGCTGAGGCTGAAGCAGGCTGAGGCTGAGGCTGAGGCAGGCTGAGGCTGAGGCTGAGGCAGGCTGATGCTGAGGCAGGCTGAGGCTGAGGCTGAGGCTGATGCAGGCTGAGGCTGAGGCAGGCTGAGGCTGAGGCCGAGGCTGAAGGCAGACTGAGGCTGAGGCTGAAGCAGGCTGAGGCTGAGGCTGAGGCTGAGGCTGAGGCTGAGGCTGAGGCTGATGCTGAGGCAGGCTGAGGCTGAGGCTGAGGCTGATGGCTGATGCAGGCTGAGGCTGAGGCAGGCTGAGGCTGAGGCCGAGGCTGAAGGCAGACTGAGGCTGAGGCTGAAGCAGGCTGAGGCTGAGGCAGGCAGGCTGAGGCTGAGGCAGGCTGAGGCTGAGGCAGGCTGAGGCTGAGGCTGAGGCTGATGCAGGCTGAGGCTGATGCAGGCTGAGGCTGAGGCCGAGGCTGAGGCAGACTGAGGCTGAGGCTGAAGCAGGCTGAGGCTGAGGCTGAGGCTGAGGCAGGCTGAGGAGGCAGGCTGAGGCTGAGGCTGAGGCAGGCTGAGGCTGAGGCTGAGGCAGGCTGAGGAGGCAGGCTGAGGCTGAGGAGGCTGAGGCAGGCTGAGGCTGAGGAGGCTGAAGGCAGACTGAGGCTGAGGCTGAGCAGGCTGAGGCTGAGGCTGAGGCAGGCTGAGGCTGAGGCTGAGGCTGAGGCTGAGGCTGAGGCTGAGGCTGAGGCAGGCTGAGGCTGAGGCAGGCTGAGGCTGAGGCCGAGGCTGAAGGCAGACTGAGGCTGAGGCTGAAGCAGGCTGAGGCTGAGGCTGAGGCAGGCTGAGGCTGAGGCTGAGGCAGGCTGATGCTGAGGCAGGCTGAGGCTGAGGCTGAGGCTGAGGCAGGCTGAGGCTGAGGCCGAGGCCGACGGCAGACTGAGGCTGAGGCTGAAGCAGGCTGAGGCTGAGGCAGAGGCAGGCTGAGGTTGAGGCTGATGCAGGCTGATGCTGAGGCAGACTGAGGCTGAGGCTGAGGCTGATGCAGGGTGAGGCTGAGGCAGGCTGAGGCTGAGGCCGAGGCTGAAGGCAGACTGAGGCTGAGGCTGAAGCAGGCTGAGGCTGAGGCTCATGCAGGCTGAGGCTGAGGCTGAGGCAGACTTAGGCTGAGGCTGTGACTGCGACTGCCGTTGCATTCGCGACTACGACTGCGAGAACAGCAGAATTTTACAACTGGGTTCTCATTTGAATCTTAAGGGGAATGCTCCCAGATATGCTCCTACACATCGCTGTTAGGTTGCTTTGCCGGGATATTTTTTTTCTTTGGGTGGAGGGCACAGGGTGAAATTTGAAATGCCGTTTCGATTGGTTTTCGAGGCTTGAATCTGCAAAAGGTGAATCACAAGACGGATTGATTCTCGAGGTGCAAAGCCCATATGGACTTCACCCTGAGCCCTCCACCCTGAGAAAATGCTCAGGCTGTCTCTTCCATACCCAGACATCCGCCGATGTGATGTCTTCCATCCGCGGCCCCAGAGGTCTCGACCCCTGCCCCCAGGGGGCAGCTGTGCGTCCCCGATCACTTCTTTTGCGGCCGCGGGGCCCAGAAAGACACCTGCTTGGAGACTGCCTGGATTGGACAGCAGCATCTCGCCGCAGTGCCCCACCGCCCAGGCTGCCCTAAATCGGGTCCAGGAGTCCGGGATCGAGACCCGTCCAGACCGTTCCGAGGGCTGCTCTTGGAGTGCTCCGAAACGCTTCCAGGAGACCGCGGCGCCCGATACATCCCTCAGAACCGGCAGACCCGAGAGATTCCAGAGTTTCCCCGATCCGACCCCAGACTCAGCAGGGAACAACACACACAGACACAATTAATCGTCGATCCCAAGAAAATATGGGAAAATATGGGAATTGGGCGGGAAGACAAAAACCCAGAAAACATGGGAAAATATGGGAACATGTTTATTTGTGTGTATTTATTTGTGTGTGTCCTTGGGCCCCTTGACAGACATCCGATGTCTTCCTTGGTTCAAGACGGGGTCCTCGGCAGTCCCGACCTTCTCCCCGTGGCCAGCTTCACGTCCCGAGTCGTTTTTGTAGACGGTCGAGGCTCGGCGAGGGCCCCCCGAGGCTGGAAATGTCAGAAAACATGTCCCATCGTGATTTTCAGGAGGGGAAGAAACACACAGACACAATCGTCGATTCCCCAGGAAATATGAGAAAATATGAGAGGTGGGGGGGAAGACGAAAACCCAGAAAATATGGGAACATAGATGGAATCTTTTTATCTGCGTGTATTTATTTGTGTGTCCTGGGGCCCCTGAAGATTTGTTGCACAACGCGAGTATGTTTAGAGTTTTTGTTTGTTCCACTCCTGCCTTCGCTTTGTGCAACCCCTTGGTGCGGGTGTCATGTTTTACCCACCTGGCATCACCTGCCCTCGATGCTGGTCTGAAGGATCCGCCCATTTTCTGAGGGCACACCCGTGAGATCACCATCGCTTTGGGCATATAAACTGCAGGGATAGGTATGATATCGAGGCTGGTTCATCTGGGACCATCAACAGGCCCCCCGAGTAGTCCCTGTCAGATTCAACGGGCCTCCCGAGTAGTCCAGGGCGGTCTCAACACCTCAACCCTGGGGCGCGGAACCAGAGGCGGCGCCAGGGTGATGCAACCGCCTTGGACTACTCGGGGGGCCTGTTGAGGCCAGTCAGGACTCTCGAGCGGCGACCATAACCGAATCCGCACCCTCGCGGTCTGGATTCAGGGGCGCGAGTACGCGGTCGCACGGGTACGCTCGGCGCGGGGCATCTGCGAAAAATTCTGCACTCGCGGGTTGCGGTCCAGAGGCCCGGCCCGCCAGGCCGCGGATACGGATACGGATATGCGTTCTGACTACGAGGGCGCTTGCTGGGGCTACCTCGGGGGGCTGCCTGTGCGTAGCCCGATGACTGATCCTGCCCTCCGAGAGACCCCCGCGCGAGCGCCGATGCAGCATCGACTAGCGTCGATTCGCTTCGGTTAGCTTCGACTCGCAGGAGCCAGAGGCTCCCATGTGCTGCCACAGAAGTTTTGCGCAGCCGCTTAGCCTGTTCGCCTCAAAGCCCATGCGTGGTTTCGCGGTCCCGTTTGCGTGTCTGTCGGTCCCTTCCGCTCGTGTGCGCTCGGGTCTTCGCCACGCTTCGCTCTTTCATGCCTTCATTCGGCCCCCGTCATCGTGTCGTGAGGGTACTGCGGCTAGACGGTTAGACGTCAACCCGCGTCCAAGTGAAATGTTGTGCAGCCGCAGGCAGGCCGCTGCGCATGGGCCGATTCAGAGTCGACTGCGTCGATTAGCCTCGGTCATCGCCGATTCGCAAGAGCTCTTGCGAGTCGACGCCGAGCGAGGCTAGCCGGCGCGAATCGAGACAGCCCAGTCGAGGCTTTTCGAGGCCAGTCGAGGCCAATCGAGGCTCTTGTTCCCCGACGTGGACCGAGGCTAGTCGATGCTACTCGACGCTGCAACCGAGCTGCCACAAGAAAGTTTTGTGAAGCCGCCGAGAGGTCCCCGCGCGAGCGCCGCCACCAGCCCTCCGAGGTCTGGCGACGAGAACTACCCACATCCAGGCGCCCCTGGCCAGGCCCATCCTTGCCCCAGGAGCGGTGTAGACTCGAGTAACGGAACTCGGCATAAACAGATAGTTGTGCCGCTGAATCAGGAAACCTTATCGTCGGGGAGGGGCTCAGTGTCCTGCAATTGTTTTACAGTTCGCCTTCGGTGTTCGGGTTTTCTATGGCGAAGTTGAAGTTTCACTTATGTGAACAAGGGGCCTCGTTCTTTATGCAGGGTTCCTTCTGACAGCGGACTGACTGTGATTTCTGAGCTTCGCGCGAGTTTCCTGGATCGGTGCTAGGCCCCCCTGGCGGCGCCTCCGGCGCCGCCCCTGCCGCGCTCCGCGCGCAGGGCGAGGGGCCCAGTTTAGATTCCAGAAATCCGCGCTGAGCTGCAAGCGTTCATGCTACTTAGGTCTGTTCCTCCTGGAGTAGATGCCTCCCTGGCCAAGCCAAGGGGGCATATATATATATAGATATGCATATATAATTGTGCATATATATATATATATACATACACCTACCTTACCTACCAACCTACCGACCAACCTACCTGCCTACATACCTGCCTACATACATACATGCATGCATGCATTTATGCACGCATGCATGCATACATACATACATACATTCATTCATACATACATGCATACATACATACATACGAAAGAGCGCGTTCTGTGGTCGCTTGGAGGGGGGGACGGTTCGGAACCAGACCCTCCGTCCATGGATGGAGGGGGGGGGGTTTGGACCCCCCCCCTTCCCGTGACGGAGGGGGGGGGGTTCGAACCCCCCCCCTTCCCCTACTTCTCCTCTCTCCCTCTCCTCGGGCCGGCGCCGGCGTCGGCGGCGGCTGGCGTCGGCGGCGTCGGCGGGGGTGCTGGTGGTGGTGGTAGTGGTGGTGGTGGTGATGGTGGTTGTGGTGAGGTGGTTTGTGGTGGTTATGGTGGTGGTGGAGGGTTGCCCTGCTGGTAGTAGTGGTGGCGGTTGTCGCGGTGGCGTTGGTGGTGTGGTAGATTGTGGTGATGGTGGTGGTAGTGGTGGTGGATTGTTGTATTGGTGGTGGTGATGGTTGTGAGCTGTTGTGGTGGTGGTGGCTGTGGCACAGCCACCACCACCACCACCAGCACAGCCGCTGTGCTGGTGGTGGTTGTGTGGTGGTTGTGTGGTGGTGGTGGTGGTGGTGGGTTGAGGTGGTGATGGTGGTGGTCGTGGTGGTGGCGGTGGTGGTGGTGGCGTGGTGATTTGTTGTGGTGGTGGTGGTGGGCTGTGGTGTTGGTGGTGGTGGTGGTGCTGCTGGTAGTGGTGCTGGTGGTGATGTTGGGTTCTGGGTGATGCGTGGTGGTGGTGGTACTGGTGGTTGTGGCGGTGGTGTGATGGTTTGTGGTGGTGGTGTTGGTGGTGGGTTGTGGTGATGGTGGTGGTCGTGGTGGTGGCGGTGGCCAGTGGTGGTGGTGATGGCGTGGTGGTTTGCGGTGGTGGTGGTTCTGGTGGGTTGTGGTGGGTTGTTGTGGTGCTGGTGGTGGTGGCGTTTTTGGTGGTGGTGGTGGTGAGATGGTTTGTGGTGATGGTGGTGGTCATGGTGGTTGTGGTGGTGGTTGTGGTGGTGGTGGTGGCGGTGGTGGTGGTGGTATGGTGGTCTGTGGTGGCGGTGGTGGTGGTGGTGTAGCCTTCGTCTCTTCCCGCCATTGCTTTTAGGCAAAGGGTCAGAGTTCTGGTGGATGCCTCCTGAGGTCTCGTCAGAGTGGTCATGTGGGTGTCTGAGGAGCATGCGAGGGCTCGATATGGCTATTTGTGTGTTCCCTCTGCGGCCTCTGGGCGGCCCTCTCTGGTCATCGTCGCTGCGTCCCCGCCCTCGGCGCTGCTGGTCGCCGCCAGCGCCGGCGCCCGCGCTGGCGCGGGGGGGGGGGAGTTTGAACCCCCGCCCCCCTTGCTGGGCTCTCTGGTCATCGTCGCTGCGTTGAGGGGGGGGAGGGCGGAGGGGTTTGGACCCCTCCCCCCCTTTGGAGGGGGGGGGTGTCGGGAGGGAGGGGGGGTTATAAGGGGAGAGGGGAGTCTCTTGATCGACGGCGCCGAGTTTTGGGGTGGGGGCCCACCCCCCCGGTTCGAAACGCGTCGCCAAATGTTCCCAAGCCAAGCGCCTGTGAAACGCGCTCTCTCTCTCTCTCTGTCTCTCTCTCTCTCTCTCTCTCTCTCTCTCTCTCTCTCTTCATACATACATACATACATGCATGCATGCATCCATCCATCCATCCATACATACATACATACTGATACGGACAGACAGACAACTAGACAGACAGACAGACAGACAGACAACACACACAGACAGACAGACCTACATACATGTACACACACACACACACCGCTCCTGGGCCCATGATGGGCCCTGCCAGGAACAGTGGACGTATATAGCTCCCTTCGCCCCCCCGAGGGTGCCCTCGCCGAGCCCGCCGCGCGCCTCCGCGGCGCCCCGCGCCGGCGGCCGCGCCAGCGCTCCGGCGCCGCGCCGCCTGGCCGCCTCCTTCACACCGTCGCGCAGCAGCCCGCGGCGGCGGAGCCTCCCGGGGAGGGGCCGCCTGCCCAGACCCCCTCGAGTCATGAAAAAATCACGACGGGAGGTTCTTCATGATTTGCGGCCTCTGGGGGCCCTCACCGGCCCTCGGGACCGTCAAAAAACGACTCAGGACGGAAAACCGGTCCTGGGGAATGGGTCCAGACCTCCGGGGGTCGACGTCATGAAAAAATCATGACGTCGGGGGTCTGGGTCTCGGGGGCCCCCAGACGGGGGAGTAAAGTCGTCCGTGCGGCCGCGGCCCGGCGGGCCCGGCGGGCCCGGCGGCCCGGCCCCACTTCCCATATTTTCCTATATTTTCCGGGGGTCGACGACTATAATTGTGTCTGTGTGTCTTTGTTCCCTCCTGACCCATGGCCCCAGTCAAGGGGCCCCAGGGACACACAAATAAGTACACACAAATGAAAGGATTCCCTATATTTTCCATATTTTCTGTGTTTTTGTCTTCCCCCCCATTTCCCATATTTTCCCATATTTTCCTGGGGGTCGACCACTAATTGTGTCTGTGTGTTTTTGTTCCCTCCTGACCCATGGCCCGACACCGGGCGACAGCGCCGGGTGTGGCAAAACGTGCGACGCCGGCGCCTCGGGATCCCTCCGGCGGGGCAAAAACAGGGCCTGCCGACTTCTGTTCCGGGCAGGAGTCGCACTGCTTTCATCTGGGCTCTCGGGCACACGCTGCTCTCAACCGGGCTCGGGCACACACGCACACACACACACACACACACACACCATCCATGTTCTGCGGTCGGGCAGGCAATTCAAACGATGGTTGGAGACGGCCGAGAGTTTGAAGAAGTGCAGGCGCCTCCGCGCCGCCCGTCTCGGACCGGTCTCCTGGCCGAGGGAGCGCGTCCTGTGCGACTGCACGTAAGAAGAGTGACGGTTCGCGAGACTGGCCTTTGGTGTGGGCCCAAAGGGGTCCCCCGACCGCCGAGCGCGAAGCTGATGGGCCTGTTTTTCACCACCACCACCACAAGTTGGAGGGGGACGGCACGACCCCGACGGCCTTATCCTTATCTTTCTCCTCCTCCTCCTCCTCCTCCTCTTCGCCCTCCTCCTCATCCTCCTCTTCCTTCCCCCCTTCAGCTTGTGGCGGTGGAGGTGGGAAACAGGCCCATCAGAAGCGGTAGCAGGGGCTTGCGCGCCTGGGTCTGGCCACCCCGCGTCCCCGCTAAGCCGCGCACCGAAGGTCACTCTTGCCTACAGTCATCGAGGACAAATCCACCCCGACCCCCATAATCGGCGTTTACCAAACGGCCCCGTGCGTTTACTAAACAGCGCTTTCTTGTTCGATTCCGTCGTCGGGTGCGTGTGCTAAACGGTTGCGCTGTCGGGGTGCTTATTCTCGGGGTGGATCTCCAGCCCTCCATACAGGGTCCCTGAGATCCGACGTAGCGAAAAAATGTAACATCGTAACAAAAACACGCCCGGAGCCCTGGGCACCATCTTTCTGCGTCATTTCTCGAGCCGGATCCAGCTGCGATGGTCCGGTGGGGGCCGACCTGTCCTGCCTTGTAGGGTTATTCTTGCCTAGGGTTCCTCTCCCAGACATCTGGCCGCTCCAAATTTGTTCGATGCGTGGGCCCCAGAGGTCTGGACCGCCTACCTTGTGCCAGCTTTCCGTCCTGAGTCGTTTTTGACTGTCCTGCAGGGCCTGGCGAGGGCCCCCGGAGGCCGAGAATCCTCCGAACTTGGCTGCTCCGAGTTGCCTCGAGCGTCGCATCCCTGGGGCATCCCGGTTTTGTCCCCCAATTCCTCTACCTCCTCCGTCTCGCGTTCCGCAGTTGTTTTCTCAAAGGGTTGCCACTCGCGCGCTCTTCTGCCCGCGCGTCCCTCTGGATGCTCGGCTTAGGGGTGCTGGTCGCATCCCCGGGCCCGCGCGCGGCCGCTCTGCCCCGCCCCGCCTTCTCCCCGCAGGAGCCCGCCCGCGAGCAGCCCGCCGCGCACCTCGCGGTCGCCGGGCGCGCCGCGGCCGGACGGCCAGGCTGGGCTCGGAGGAGGCGATAGGGGGCGAGCAGCCCAGGGGGGAGCAGTGCCCGTGCAGTCGGGGCCCTGAAGAAGGCGCGCTCGTCGTTGGGGAGGGGGCTCGGTGTTCCTGGATTGTCTCGAGGCTTGTCTCGGGTTCCCCTCGGTTTCCTGTATGGGAAGTCGAAGCTTCACTTGTGGAAAAGAGGGGCCTCGTTCCTCATTTAGGGTTCCTTAGGTCAACGCCCCGACTGTATTCGGGTGCGCCGATGATCCATGTCTTCGAAGAGGCTCCCGGGCGAAGGCGTGGCATGCCCGCCCCTGGGCTACTCGCCCCTGTCGTCGCCGCCGATCGGCGGCACTGCGCACCCCCGGGGGGAGGGCCTGCGCGAGGGGGGGGGCCGCCTGCTGAGGAGGCAGGGCTGGAGCCGGCTTGGCGCAGGGTGAGGTCGGGCCCGTCTCCCTGCAGGGGGGGATTGTGGACGAAGATCCGAAGATAGGCAGAAAATTAACTTGAAATAGTCAAAGAGGGTCCAAACATCGTCCCCTGGCTGTTTTTTGTTATTTTGGGATATTCTCCCTATAGAGGGACAGGCCGACTTAGGCGTAGGGGAGCAAGTAATGACATGAGCGTAACAACGCGGAGTTCCGCGCGGATTTCTCGTATCCGCGCTGGGGCTCCGCGCCGATGCATCGGTGATGCATCGGCGATCCTCCGGCCCCAGCTAGTCGGCGACGGACCCCATTTGAGAGCCCTCTAGAGGGGCTTCTTGGCCGTTGGCAGGCACTGGGCGTTGCTAGGACGTGTTGATTTCTTGCTGTTGCTGCTTTTCTTCATGGATCTATCCACTCGACTTGGCTGTGAGTAATGCTACGGCCTCTTGCAACCAGCACGGGCAAAACCACGCACACGAAATTGCGTCCGAGCGCTGGCAAGGGCAGGGACATTCTCAAAAGGCCTTGGAGGCTTCCAAGAAGGCTTCCTAGAAGCCGGGAGGGTTTCTAAGAAGGCCTTTCCCTCTCAGAAGGTTCCTTTGCCTTCTCTGTCTGACCCGCAGAAGAGAAATCGGCATCATCATAATTTTAGGAGCTCCGCGCGGATTTCTTGAATCGGCGCCTGGCCTTCCCGGCGGCGCCTGGCGCGCGAAGCGTCCAGCGCCGATCCAAGATTTTCGTTCGGACCGCATCTTGCTTTTCTATGGGGAAAGGAGGTAAGACTCGAGTTCGCCAGAACTCGGGTTTGCCGACGCTTTTTGACGAGCCCGTCCTGGATGTTCGTGGGATGTTTGGCGGCCCCGTCAGGCCAACCCGAGTCTCCCGAACCCGAGTTCTTCTGGAGGTTTTCTCCGGAGGGCTTAGGCGACCCGTCCTCCTCCTCCTCCTCCTCCTCCTCCTCCTTCTCTTCCTCCTCCTCTTCCTCCTCCTCCTCCATCCTGTTTCCCCTCCTCCATCTCCTTCTCCCCCTCCCCCTCCTCCACCTCCTCCTCCGTCTCATCCACCTCCTCCTCCTCCTCCCCCCCCCTCCTCCTCCTCGGGTCGCCTACGGCCCAGGGGGAAAAACCGTGCAAGTCCTACGTCTCCCCGACGCCATTCTCGGAAGGCCGGCCCCCCTCTCAAGTCCCGCCTCCCCTGCGTGGGCGGCGCCGCTGGCAGGCGGTGCGCCTGCACGAGGCGGAGCGCCGCTGCCGCGCACAGGAGCAGGCGCTCGAGCGCATCAGCATCGACTTCCAGCACCTGCGCGTGCTGATCGAGCGGCTGGTCGCCGTCGATCGGCCACGCGCAGAGGGGGGTAAAGGGAGGGGGGGAAGCTTATGAGAAGCACCCCCCTTCTCTGAAGGCGCGGGCGCCCCCTCTGAGAAGCTTGTGGATTTGCGTCTCAGAAGCTGTTCCTGGCGCGCTGCTTAGAAGCAGGTGGCTTGCTTCTATAGGACGCAGTTCTGTGCTTCTACGAAGCTGCTGGCATGCTTCTAAGTAGCGACGCGCCCCCGGCTTCTTAGAAGGGCGGTTGGCGCCTTCTACGAGGCATCCGCCTTCTAAGAAGCCTTCCTCCCTCCCCCTACCCCCTTGTGCGCGCCGACAAGTCAAGGGGGGTCGCCGATTCGAAGAGAGGCGACCAAGAGAGTGTTGACGGCTAAGCCTGCCCGCTGATTAGAAGAGAGGTGACGGGCGAATGCTTTCGCTGAGAGGGAGTTGACGGTTCAAGCGCTGGATAGAGCATAGTTTCGGGGGCAATCCGTCGTAACGTTTGGGCCCACCTCCAGACCAGCCGCTTGTGACAGACTCAGGTCATCAGGGGCAGTTCGAAGAAGAACGCATTGCATAGACCTCAATGTTCGGAGCTCCTCGCGGATTTCTTCGATCTGCGCCGGGCCTCCCGTGCGGCGCCTGGGGCGCCGCCCCTGGCGCGCTCCGCGTGCGAGGGATAGGGTTCAGCGCAGATCCAAGAAATCTTCGCGGGCCTCCAACAGGTTGTGGTTATGCAGTTTCTTCTTCCTCTGGCAGCGACAGGGAGGGAAACTGGCTCCCCTGGCGTGCTCGCGCCGCGGAAAACACACGACGGCCTGAAGTCGGCAGTTTTTGGCCCTTCGGGGAGGCCCCCGCCGAACCCAGGCACAGTCAACAAAACAATTCGGGATGCAAAACCGGCCCTGGGGCAGGGATCGAGACTTTCCAGCACCTGCGCGTGCTGATCGTGCGGCTGGTCGTCAGCGGCATCGGCTCAGGGTGCAACGTTTTGGGGGGGAGAATCTGCTCAGGGGGGATGCATCCACCCCCAATCGCCCGCTCATCGCCAGTAGGGGCCCGATAGTCCCAGCCCGCCCAGGAGCGTTCGGATTCGCTGTCGGGGTCCCTTCGCCGATCTATCAGCGATCTATCGTCGATTCCAGGTGGACTTCGCCCCTCCCCCCGAGTCAGTCCCATGCCTATCGTTGCCTCTAAGAGTGAACTGTATATGCATGAAGAGGGACAAAGCTGCATAAACATGACATGTCGACGGTCCGCGCGGATTTCCTGGATCTGCGCCGGAGCCCCTGGCGCGTTCCGCCGCGTCAGGGAATGGAGCCCAGCGCAGATCTAAAGACGGCAGGGGGCCCCAGTTCTCCAGCGATGTGAGGTTTCCAATCATGGCATGCTCCTTCGATTTCCGCCACTGGGCCAGTTGCTGGGCCCTGGGACCATCATTCAGGCGGTCGCAAACATGGACGAAGGGGGCGTGGATTAGCGACGGGTCCCGCTTCCGTGGGCAATCCTGGATTCCCGCCGCCGAGAAAGGCCGCGCCGGCGGCATTTTGGGCAGGTGCCGTCCATGGATTTGGCGACCGCGCGCCAAATCCATGGATCGCTCATCCATGCTTGCGCGCCCCCGAAGGATTGGTGCATCCGGGACGAAGCTGTCCCTTGGAAAGCGGTCTGGACTTCTGGGGCCGTCGATGGAGGTATGCCGGCGTGTGTCGGAGGACTGGCTCGGGCGGGTGCGAAGCTCGAGGTTTTCGGGTGCGGTCGCCGTCTCTCGGCAGCTCTCCAGCATCGGGGTGTTCTCTAGCAGACGCGCCTCGCCGAGAATGTTCGCGCGTTGCTAGAATTATCCCCTCTTATGATCATCTCTGCCTCCACCGTGCCAGCTTCGCACCTGCGTCGTACGTTGGCGTTTGGCGGAGTCGAGATCGGGCGAGGATTCCTGGCGGAGGGCTGCCAATGTCCCCTCCGCAGGAAGACCCACACCTTTCGTCTGCCGTCCAGGATTTGGCGTGCTCCGTCTCCACCGAAAGACTAAGGAGCTGAGGAGGGTGTGGACATTCTGGTATGGTAGTCCTCGTGCCCTCCCTCTCTCTCCGTGCCTCTCCTCGAGAACGGTCACGCCTCTCCCTGGGCAGACGTTGTGGGGTTGCTGTCGGTTGCCCGATGAGTACCTCAGCTCCCTGCTAAAGGGGGTGGGCTCGCAGTCGCCAAATGCCACTTCGCTTGGAGGTGACCTACCTACCTACTTACCAGTCTTGCACCTCCCTCCCATTCCACCATGCCCTTGTCCCCCCTGCCCCCCGCCCCCCTCGCCACCACCCGCTGCCGATGGCGATGAAGATGTCGTCCGTCGCTGTTCCTGCCCCCCCCACCCGGCTGAACCCTAGGTGGGAGGAAGGGGAGGAGGAGGGGGAGAAGGAGGAGGAGGAGGAGGAGGAGGAGGAAGGAGGAGGAGGAGGGGGAGGAGGAGGAGGAGGGAGGTGGAGGAGGAGGAGGTGGAGGGGGAGGAGGAAGAGGAGGAGGGGGAGGAGGAGGGGGAGGAGGAGGAGAGGAGGAGGAGGAGGAGGAGGGGAGAGGGGAGGAGCAGGAGGAGGAGGAGGAGGAGGAGGAGGAGGAGGAGGAGGAGGAGGAGGAGGAGGAGGAGGAGGAGGAGGAGGAGGGGGAGGGGGAGGTGGAGGGGGAGGAGGAGGAGGAGGAGCAGGGGGAGGAGAAAGAGGAGGAGGAGGAGGAGCAGAAGGAGGAGGAGGAGGAGGAGGAGGAGCAGGGGGGGAAGGATTATAGTGATAGAAGCTCTCTTATGTAGAAGTGTGTGCGGGTGGATCGTCCAGCCTCGGGCCCCTGGGCCGTTAGACCTGCTTGGCACGGGGACGGACAGCGAACTTACTTTCAGAGCGCACGAGATCGCTGGCTCGTCCGCTCTTACACCTCTTATTGACTCCCTTCCCCTCGGTCTTGTCCTATCTCAGCCTCGGAGAGTCGCGGAGCTTTCTTTGAGCACGTTTCTTGTTTTGGAGGGGGCGGTCGGGTCACGTTGCATTTTCCGCGTTTGGGCTGCCAGCTTTCCAGAACCCCGCGTTTTCCTTGCGTGGACCGCTCGTTGTCCACGCGTTGCCGCCCGTCCCTGTGCCCTGGCGTCAAGAACTTATTACGCCGCAGCTCTCTGTTGGGAGCTTTGGTCTTATCAGCTCGATTACGTCACCGCTCGCTCTTGGGAGCCGCGGTGCTAAGAGCCTTTGGGAGTATTTTGGGCCTCTTGGGGGGCTCTTGGGGAGCCTTTTGGGTGCCTCTGGGGACCTTTTGGGGCTTTTCGGGGGCCTCTTGGGGCCTCCTGGGAGCTTCTGGGCTGCGGGGGTGAAGGGACTAGGCTGCCTTTGGCCGTCTTTGGGCTCTCTTGGGGGCCTCTTGGGGCCTTCTTGGGGCCGTCCTGGGGCCGTCTTGGGCCGTCTTGGCGCCTCTTGGGCCGTCTTGGCGCCCTCTTGGGCCGTTTTGGGGCCCTCTTGGGGGCCTCTTCAGCCTTCTTGGGGCGCTCTTAGGGGTCTCTTGGACAGTCTTGGGCGCCTCTTGGCCCGTCTTGGCGCCCTCTGGGGCTATTTTGGGGGCCTCTTGTTTTCCTGAAGAAAATCAATGATTTTGGCATCTTGGGGCCCTCTTGGGACGCCTCGTGGGCGCCTCCTGGGGCGTCGTGGAGGCCTCTTGGGACGTCTTGGGGCCGCCTTGGGCGGTCTTGGGCTCTCTTGGAGCGCTCTTGGGCCGTCTTAGGCGCTTCTTAGGCCGTCTTGGGCCGTCTTGGGCGCCATCTTGGCCGCTTCTTGGGCTGTCTGAGGCGCCTAAGACGGCCCAAGAAGCGCCCAAGAAGCGTTTTTCGATGATGTCTCGAGCGAAACGCTGTTTTTAAACCCCGAAGGCTGTCCTACTCGATAAAAAACGATGCGGGAGGACAATTAGATCCGGGCCCAGCGATGCCACCCCCCTCGAACTCCCCCAAGTCCAATTTCTTCCGACTAACGGACCGCACGCTAGCGCGCGCTTTCCGTCAACCGGATACCAGGACGGAGAATTTCTTCCACGGTTGGGGCATTTGTTAAGCAGTGCGATGGGCATGCATTCCATTACCATTACCATAAGTTGGAGGGGGAGGAGGAGGAGGAGGAGGAAGAGGAGGAGGAGGAGAAGGAGGGGAAGGGGAAGGAGGAGGACGAAGAGGAGGAGGAGGAGGAATAGGGGGAGGAGGAGGAGGAGAAGGAGGAGGAGGAGGAGGAGGAGGAGGATATTGACCCCCTCTAACTTATGGTAGTGGTAGTGGAACACAAGCCCATCAGAATGTGCCCCAGGAGGTTTCACAACCTGAAGTGTTCCTTATCTGATGGGGGCGGTAGCGATACCCATGTCCGATCCACAATTGGAGTTCCATTGGCTTCCAGACCCTTGAGTCCTTATCCAAGGATTCCTTATCCAAGGCCTTCGCCGTACTGGGACGGAGAACTTCTTCTAGGCACCCCCGCCCGCCTCAAGGAGGTGTCGGCATAGGCGGAGCACGTGTTCCCTCCAGAGGAGTGGGGTTGTGGGTGGGCAAGAATGCGGTGACACTCCGCCCAGCTCAGGCTCGATACTGTCTTGGCGACGCCCCTGATCTCGAACGAAGTTTCGCTCGACTGCCTGACAGTCAACGCGTATGGTAAGGATGAGCAGCGTTCTCTAGGGTACCCTTGCATCCTTGCCTCCACGGCCCATATTGAGCCAATCCTTAGCTAAAACGTTTCAGCTTCGGCATCCAAGGGGCTGGCATCCTTACCGCACATCCTTGCCATGCGCGTTGAGTGTATTCTCGCACGAACGGCGATGGCTGAAGCCGAAGGGGGTGCCGTGCTCGAAGTTGATGGAGGTGGTGAGAGTGTGGTGTGCCGCTCCTGCTGCATGGGGCCAGCAGGCAGGCGGAACGACATTGCCGGACAGGAGACAGCCTGTCAGCTCCTGTCGCCTGTCTGGGCAGTAAGCCTCAGGGATCTCCTAGCCATGACCGAGTTGATGCCACATGCAGACCTGCAGGCCAAGGGCATTGTTGTCGAGTGGAAGAGGGACAGCGGTCGCAGACTCGTCTTCGTCTCCCACCAGTGGGTGAGCTGGCGGGGCCCCGATCCAAACATGAGGCAGTTCAGCGTGTTGCAGAAGTGGCTTCGCCGTGTGATGGATGGCACCGTCAAACGCATCGAGGGTGACCTCCTCTACCAGCTTCTCTTTCAGAGGCCTATGCTCATGAACACAAAGGATTTCGCAACTGGGTTGGAGGAGTCTTTGTTCTGGTACGACTATTTCAGCATCCCGCAGCCAGCCAACAGCGACAGCTCGTACAGCGACATGGAGAGTTTTAACAATGCAGTCAACTCGATCCCTGCGTTTGTTGAGTTGAGCTCCTACTTCATCGTGATCTGCCCCCCGGTGATGCATGAGGACACAGGTGTTGTCTGCGACAAGGCTTCCTGGATGTCTCGTGGCTGGTGTTTGCTGGAGGGACAGTCCCGAGAGCTCGCGTCTAAGGGGGGCGCAGTGATCGTAGTCATGTCTGAAACGTCGTGCCACCTGATGAACTCGCTGGATACCTTGAGAGCTCCTGTTGGCACGGGCAGCTTCTCGTGCTGCGCGATGAACCACCAGCTGGATGGTAAACCCCTGCCGTGTGACAAGCTCAAAGTTGCCGGCATCGTCAGACGTCTCCACTCCGGCAAGCTGATGCAGCTCGAGAGGGACAGCGATGAGGCCGCGCGCAAGCTGATGCTGGCTCGCAGAAGCATGCTTCTCCGCGGGCTTCCCCCGCCGGGCACCGCAGCTGGCGAGGGCGAGACTGGCAGCGGGGACCAGGGCGCTCCCTCCGTGGAGCGCTGGTTGGAGGCCTACAAACTGAGTGGCGTTGAGGACGGGTTGCGGACTGGCTTCACAGCGCTGCGTTTCGCGTGCATCGAGGGCAATGCGCCCATTGCGCGTGCCCTCATCGAGGCTCGCGCCTCACTTGAGGCACCCACGAGAGAGGACGTCCCAGACATTTTCCACCCAGCAGGCAGCACGATACTCCATTCCGCCGCGATGTTCAACGACTGTACGGAGATCATGAAGCTGCTCATTGACGCACGGGCGGACCCTTTCTCAAAGAATTCTTTGAAGAACACGCCCATGTACACCGCGATCGCTGGGAGGAACACGCTCAATCTTAAGTGGTTGTTGGACAGCGGCTTCGGGTCAATCCACGATCGAAATGGCTATAACCTCACGCCCCTCATAAATTGCGGCCTCTTCGGGGCACAGGAGGCTGGAATCTACCTCATTGAGGCCGGCTCCGACGTCAATGCGGTCAATGATGGGGGAGCCTGTGCGATCAACGACACGGTGGTCTCGAACTCGCCAGAGCTTTGCTCCCGCTTGCTTGACGCTCGCGCGGACATAAACCACCAGGTGAGCGACGTTACAAAACCCTGGCGATTGCGCGGACATTGGTGCGTAAGCTGCCCGCGTCAGGTCGCGTGTCAGTGCCCTCGTTTCCGCGCGACGTGCCGCGCTGACGGCCTGCGTAATCCACCGCGTAAGGTCGCTATGTCGTCCTGCGCGAGACCCTGTTTTTTCGTCTCTCAGGTAGTTCCCTCCTCGATCCTCTTCCGGGCAATCTTCGGCGTCTCGAATGGCCTTCGCATCTTTGGGAATTCCCTCGAGTTCTTTCAGATCTTCGGCCACGCGAAGGGCTGCACGCCTCTGATGTGGTGCGCCCTCTTCGGGCGTGCGCAGATAACGGACCTGCTCCTGAAGGCTGGCGCCGACACGGCCGTCCGGAATTGCAACGGGTACACGGCCATGGAGCTTGCCAAGGAGCGTGGCTTCATGGAAATACACGCCATTCATCAGAGCTGGACGGCCCGACGCGGGTTGCCAGCAGCATGAAGACGCGCACGGCCAGGCGCCAGTGGACTTCCACCCCGGCGTATACGGGCGCACAAACATGCTGCCCTCCTCCCTCCTCCACCATCACCATCACCATCACCATCATCATCATCATCATCACCATCATCATCATCATCATCATAATCATCATCATCAGCATCATCATCAGCATCAGCATCAGCATCAGCATCAGCATCAGCATCATCATCATCAGCATCAGCATCAGCATCAGCATCAGCATCAGCATCAGCATCATCATCATCATCATCATCATCATCATCACCCATTTCAGCACACCCCTCACACGTTTCGTGGCCCCATAGGGAGCTCCACCGAAGGCCCCAGTGGGACCACCCGCATGCGTCACGCACCACCCAGCAGAACGTTTCGTGGCCATACAGGGAGCTCCACCGACGGTCCCAGTGGGACCGCCCGCATGCGTCACGCACCACCCAGTACACTTGTTTCGTGGCCCATGGGAGGCTCCACAGACGGCCTCAGTGCCACCGCCCGCACGTGTCACGCACCACCCAGTACAACGTTTCGTTGCCCCATGGGGGGCTCCAACGACGGCCCCAGTGGGAACGCAAGCATGCGTCACGCACCAACCAGTACTGCGCTTCGTGGCCCCACAGGGAGCTCCACCGACGGCCCCAGTAGGACCGCCCGTATGCGTCACGCCCCACCCAATGCAGCGCTTCGAGGCCCCATAGGGAGCTCCACCGAAGGCCCCAATTGTACAGCCCGCATGCGCCCCGCACCACCCAGTACAGCGTTTCGTAGCCCCACAGGGAGCTCCAGCGAAGGCCCCAATGGGACCCGCCGCATGCGTCACGCACCACCCAGTACAGCGCTTCGTGGCCCCATAGGGAGCTTCAGCGAAGGTCCCGGTGGGACCGCCCGCATGCGTCACGCACCACTCAGTACAGCGCTTCGTGGTCCCATAGGGAGCTCCACCGACGGCCCCACCAGTGGGACCGCCCGCATGCGTCCCGCACCACCCAGTACATCGCTTCGTGGCCCCCCAGAGGGAGCCCCACCGATTGGTGGCCCCAAAGGGAGCCCCACCGAGTGGCAAAGTCCGCATGCTTTTTCCCCCACCCAGCACATAGTTTCGTTGCCCATAGGGAGCCCCACCGAAGGCCCCGGTGGCAAAATCCGCATGCGTCTCCCACAGCCAGCGCAACGTTTCGTGGCCCATAGGGAGCTCAACCGAAGGCCCTAGTGGCAAAGTCCTCATGCGCCCCCCCCCCCCCAGCACAACGTTTCGTGGCCAATGGGGAGCTCCACCAAAAGCCCCAGTGGCAAAGTCCGCATGCGTCTCCCACCAGCACAACGTTTCGTGGCCAATGGGGAGCTCCACCGAAGGCCTCAGTGGCAAATCTCGCATGCGTCTCGCCCACCCAGTGCAGCGTTTCGTGGCCCATAGGGAGCTCCAGCGAAGGCCCCAGTGGCTTCGCATGCGTCTCCCCACCCAATGCAGCGCTTCGAGGCCCCATAGGGAGCTCCACCGAACACGGTACTTATAATTGCGGTGTTCGCAACTATATATGGTTGGGTCCTTCGCCAGGCTAATTTTTGTACAACAGATCATAATTCAAGCCCCCGTCACCACCGAAGAAAGATGCCGGGAAGCTTTTGAGGGCCCCAATCATCGAACACCTAAAGGAAACCTATCCTTTTGTGGTTTCCGCATGTTCCTTTTCTATACGCTTCCGAGGCTTGCGCAGGGACTCCAAGAAGGCCGTTAGATGCACAAGGCGGTTCAACAATTGAGATAACATGCGTTGGCCTGTCGAGCCTAGCTAGAACTTGATCTAGCGCGAAGTGCGCAATGGTTCAGTGTATGTATATATGAATGTACCTATACGACCACCCGTCGGGTGATAAGGAGGTTCGGGGTGGGGAGGAACCAACGTCTCACTCGATCGGTCTCACTATTGATCTCACTATCGATCTCACTATCGATCTCACTGTCGGTCCCGCTCGATCGATCTCACTCGATCGATGTCACAATCGATCTCATTCGATCTATTTCATTCGATCGATCTCACAACCGATCTGACTATCGATCTCACTATCGATTTCGCAACCGATCTCACATTCGGTCTAAATATCGATACCACAATCGATATCACAATCGATATCACAATCAACGGCATCATCATCAACATGATCGTCATCGATTTCATCAACATCATCATCATCAACATCATCGGGACACCATCATCATCACCTCATCATCATCAATATTATCATCACCATCATCATCATCGGGACCATAATCGTCACCATCATCATCATCTTCAACATCATCACCATCGGGGCACCATCATCATCATCATCATCATCATCATCGGAACACCATCATCACCATCTCACCATCATGATCATGAACGGCATCATCAACATCATCATCATCGGGACACCATTATCATCATCATTAGCAACATCACCATCATCATCATCATCATCATCATCATCGTCATCGTCATCGTCATGATCATCATCATCATCATCATCATCATCGTCATCGTCAACATCATCGGGACACCATCATCGTCATTCATCATCAACATCATCATCATCACTATCATTGGGCCACCATCATCAAAATCACCATCAGCACGCCATCACCATCCTCATCATCGACATCTTCATCATCATCATCATCATCATCAGCGGGACACCATCGTCATCATCATCATTATCATCATCATTGGGACACCTTCATCATCACCATCATCATCAGCAGCATCATCAACCTCATCATCATACTCAGCATCGGGACACCATCATCAGCATCACCTTCATCATCATCAAATCATCTGATCATCACCAACATCATCAGGACCATCAACATCATCATCACCATCAGCATCATCGGGGCACCACCATCATCATCATCAGCAACCTCATCCCCAGCAACATCATCATCGGGGCACCATCATAATCACCACCATCACCATCATCGTCATCATCAACATCGTCAACATTATCATTATCATCAGCATCATCATCGGGACACCATCCTCATCACCACCATCACCATCATCATCAACATCATCACCACCGAAACACCATCATCATCATCGGAACACCACCACCATCATCATTTCACCTCATGAACGACATCCTCAACATCATCATCATCGGGACACCATCATCATCATCATCATCATCATCATCATCATCATCATCTTCATCTTCATCTTTATCATCATCTTCATCGAAACACCATCATCATCGTCACCATCATCGTCATCACCATCATCATCATCATCAGCATCATCGGGACACCATCACCATCATCAACAACATCAGCATCATCATCGCCATCATTGGGCCACCATCATCAAAATCACCATCATCACCTCATCATCATCCTCATCATCAACATCATCATCATCGGGACACCATCATCGTCATCATCATCATCATTACCATCTTCACCGGAACACCAACATCATCACCATCATCATCAGCAGTTTCATCATCAACCTCATCATCATCGGGACACCATCATCATCATCATCATCAGCATCATCATCATATTCCTCACCATCATCCTCCAATCATCTGATCATCAGCAACATCATCATAATCATCAACATCATCATCATCATCATCATCATTTCCATTATCATCATCACCAGGGCACCATCATCATCATCATCAGCAACAGCATCTTGATCACCATCATCACCATCACCATCATCGTCATCACCAACATCGTCAACATCTTCATCATCATCGGGATACCATCATCACCACCATCATCATCATCATCATGTTCATCGTCAACATCATCAACGTCGTCATCAACATCATCATCATCATCATCATCATCATCATCATTATCATCATCATCATCATCATCATCATCATCATTATCATCGGGACACCGACGGGACACCGGCAGGAGACCGCGCGCCACTGGCCCCCGAGCGGAACACCGGCGGGACACCGCGGGGCACCGGTTGCTGGAACGGAGACTTTTGGTCCGGCCACGCCTCAGCTACAGGAGACTTATTTTTCGCCCGCCCATGCAGCTTCGCCTCGCCCGCACACACGGCACGCACGAACACGACACCGAAACTGATTTCCCGGTAGGGGGGCTCTCCGTTCCACTTCGGTCTCACCCCTTCACCTCCGATGTTGCTACAGGGGTGGCCGTTTCATGCAGGCAGGCCTGAGCGCAGACCGCACGGGTCTTGCCTGCCGATCGTTGTACGCTGGCCTCCATTCCAAGTGGCACGTCACACTAATCTTAGAACATGCTGTACCCAGAACCCTCATTGAGGGCACTTTTCTTCAAGACTCCCGGTGAAGGTTTTTCCCAACCATCATCTGGTGTTGGGTCCTCGTTTTGAAGCGACGGTCCCCGCGTCCCCTCCTTCCTTCCTTCCTCCTCCCTCTTCCCCCTCCTCCCTCCTCCCTGCGTCTCGCCCACCCAGTACAGCGTTTCGTAGACCCACAGGGAGCTCCACCGAAGGCCCTAGTGGGACCGCCCGCATGCGTCACGCACACCCAATTCGGCACCCGGCACACCCCTCACACGTTTCGTGGCCCCTTCGGGAGCTCCACCGACGGCCCCAGTGCCACCGCCCGCATGCGTCACGCACACCCAATTCGGCACACCCATTTTGAAATGGCCGCGCCGCTTCTCTGCATCTCGGGCGTTTCACCTCCTTTCGATTGCGCGGTGTATTTGAATGAGCTCTGAGGTGTATAGCATGCTTCGCTGAACTGTTCGTGTGGGGGTGTCCACTTTCGTCCCCTCATCTTTCCAACTACTTCTCCACAAAAAAAAACATGAGCATCTTTATTTCAGCCCATCCTTGACTGCTGCCAGAGCATCGTTACATAGGCCCTGCCATCTTCGATGGACGTCTAGGGCATTGCATTCTTGGCCCTGGACTGTAGCACGCCACCGCGGGTGCCAAACCTGTGCGATAGGGGTGGGGACTGTGGGGCCAGTGAATGGAAGTGTTGGTGGTGGGTCCAGGTAGCCTCGCTTGTGCCTACTCCGTCAGGGCATTCTGCTTATGCGCTCTTGAGAGACTCTCCAATGTCAACTCCGCTTCGTCTCTCTTCTCGTCTTCGGACATCTGTTACGCCAAATTTTTCGCCAAACAGCTTGCTGAACTGGCTCCGGCCGAGGAAATTCAAAGCAGAGACGGCCTCAACAAAAGTTTGGTGGTCCGGGCCGTTTCGCCTGAGACATCCTCGCAACTCGCGTCTCTGAGTTGTCCGGGATTGGTGCGAGAGGTGGTCCGGCCCGTTTCGCTTGAGATATCCTCGAAACTCTGAGCTCCCAGGTGCCGTGCGAGAGGTGGTCCGGCCCGTTTCGCCTGAGACATCCTCCAAACTCTGAGCTCCCAGATGCCGCGCGAGAGGTGGTCCTGGCCGTTTCGTCTGAGACATCCTGAGCTCTGAGCTTTGAGATGCCGTGCGCGAGGTGGTCCGGCCTGTTTCGCTTAGGACATCCTCGGAACGCTGAGCTCTGAGACGCAGCGCAAGAGGTCGTCCAGCCCAGTTCGCCTGAAACATCCTCGAAACTCTGGGCTCCGAGATGTCGCGCAAGAGGTGGTCTGGCCCGTTTCGCTTGAGACATCCTCCAAACTCTGAGCCTTGATATGCCGTGCGCGAGGTGGCTCGGCCCGTTTTGTATGAGACATCCTCGCAACTCTGTGCTCTCTGATGCCGCGCAAGAGGTGGTCCGGCCCGTTTCGCTTGAGATATCTTCCAAACTCTGAGCCCCGAGATGCCGCCCAAGATGTGGTACGGACTGTTTCACTTGAGACATCCTCGCACTTTCGCATTCCGAGATGCCGCGCGAGAGGTGGTCCGGCCCGTTTCGTCTGAGACGTCCTGAGCTCTGAGCTCGGAGATGTTGTGCGCGAGGTGGTCCGGCCCGTTTCGCCTGAGACATCCTCGAAACTCTGAGCTCTGAGCTGCCGCGCAAGAGGTGGACCAGCCCATTTCGCCTGAGACATCCTCGCAACTCTGACCTCGGAGATGCCGCGCGCGACGTGGTGCAGCCCGTTTCGCCTGAGACATCCTCGCAACTCTGAGCTCTGAGATGCCCTGCTCGAGGTGGTCCGGCCCGTCTCGCCCGAGACATCCTCGCAATTCTGAGTTCTGAGATGCCGTGCGCAAGGTGGTCTGGCCCGTTTCGCACAAGACATTCTCGTAATTCTGAGTTCCCAGATGCCGCGCAAGAAGTGGTCCAGCCTGAGGGCCCAGAAGACCACATGTTACATATCCCTCCTGGCACCCTGGGAGCCCCAGGAGGCCTCAGAGAGCTTCAGGAGGCCACAGGACGCCCCGGACAGGCTCCAGGGGTCCCCAGGAGATTCCCAGGAGGATCCCAAGAGGCCCCAGGAGGCCCCCTATCAGAACGTGTCACGTTAATACACATCCGGTGTCGATTCGTTGATTTTTCCTGCTCGTGTGGCCACATGGTAGACATCCCCCCCTGGGAGCCCCGAGAGGCTTCAGGAAGCCCCAGGTGGGCTCCAGGAGGCCGCAGGAGGCCCAGGAGGAAGCCCCAGGAGGAAGCCCCAGGAGGCCCCAGGAGGCCACCGCAACTCGGAGCTCTGAGACGCCGCGCTCGACGTGGTCCGGCCCGTCTCGCCTGAGAGTTCGTCGCAGCACGTTTCGCCCGAGACATCGTCGCAACTCTGGGGTCCGAGATGCCGCGCGCGAGGTGGTCCAGCCCGTTACGCTGGAGACATCGTCGCAGTTCTGGGCTCCGCGATGCCGTTCGGGATGAAGAGGAGGTGGTGGACAAGGAGGAGGACAAGGAGGAGGAGATGGAAGGGAGAAGGAGGAGGAGGAGGAGGAGGAGGTGGATGAGGGAGCAGGCAGGTTCGGCTCAGTTCCTTCAGCCAGCGCACGCGCGGGGGCGCGTCCGCTCCGATAGGGGCCGGGGCTGTGCCCAGGCGAGGCCGCGGCGGCGGCCCGCGGGCCACGCACCGGCAGCCCAGCCAGGCAGCGGCGGCAGCGGCGGGCGCGCGGGCAGGCGCGCGTGCTGGCGCGGCTGGGCCAGGCGGCTGGCCTGCTGCAGCAACACCACAGCCGCCAGATGCCCCCCCGCCGCGAGGTCGGGCAGCGGGCTCCGGGCAGGGGGCCATGCCGCTCCGACCGCGAGATGCTGGCGGCGGTGCGGAGGCTGCTCGGCGCGCGTGCGGCGGGGGCGGCTGCTGGGGATGGTGGCTCGAAAAGGCGGCAGCGGCAGCCGGAGCGGCAGCGGCAGCGGCTGCGCGGTGGGGCGGGTGGCGCTGCCGAGCGGCTGGCCGGGCCCCGAACGCCGATGCGGAGCTGCCCATGTGGAGTGGCCGACAATTGGGCGTGCCGCGCGGGCGTTGCGGCAGGATCGACGACCGCCTCGAGCGGAGGGCTTACGTCGACGACTTCACTTTTTAGGCGCGCGGCACCGGGCGCGGGGCAGCCGAGGTCGGGGAGGCCGTACGCGAGGCGCTCCGATTAATTGCGGAGTTCGAGACAGCCATGGACTGGCGTCTCAACCGGGACTAGAGCCGCCAGTTCTCGAACAGTGCCGGTCTCCGCCGCTGGCTCCGCTCGCACTGCCCAGGTTTTGCTGCCAGCTGTGGCATCCGTGACCTTGGCGTTGTGTCCACTGCAGGGCGAGGCCGCGGCTGCGCGGTAACTGGCGCGCGGACTCGGGTGGCGGCGGGGCGGTTCTCCCGCATCGTCCGGCTGCCAGTCGGCTTCCAGCAGCGCTGTTTGCTCGGCGCGGCGGCTGGCACGGCCGCCGGCATGCACGGCGCCTCGTGCTGCCGGACTCCTGAGCGCGAGTTGGCCAGCATGCGGTCGGCCGCGCTGCAGGCCGTCTGCCGGGGCGGGCTGCGGGCGGCGGCCGAGATCGTTTTCGGCGTGCTCGGTCCGAGCTGGCGCCTCGACCCCGCCGCGGTCGGCGCCCTTGCCCCGTTGTAGCAGGCGGCGAAGGCGCTGCGCCGCCAGCGCTTGCCGCTGGAGCTATGGCGCGACCTTGCAGGCGCAGTGGATGCCGGCCACGGACGCCAGCAGGAGCCTTTCGCAGCTGTGCGGTGGAGCATGGCCGACCTCGGCCTCGGCGGCGACATCGAGTGCTGGCAGGGCGTGCCATGGGCCCCCGACGGCTGGCGGCCGGGCGATCGCCCTCTGCAGGACACCCGCGCGGCTTTGCTGGACGCTTGGCCACGGCGCGAAGCTCGCGCGTTGGCTTGGCGGCGCGCCGACCTCGGGCACGTCGAGGACGGGTTCGACCGCTGGGCCACCCGACGCCTGCTGGAAAGCGAGGGGCTCGCGCCAGACGCGGCCGGCGCCCTGCGCGCGGTCCTCACGGGCAACGTCGTCACCGAGACGGCGGCCGCGAAGCGGGGCCGCCCCTCGCGCTGCCCGCGCTGCGGCGCCGCGGACGAGACGCGCGAGCACCGCTTCTGGGGGTGTCCCAAATGGCGCGAGGTCCGCCGCACTGAGTTGCGGGCGGGCGGCTTGAGCGAGGCCGCCCTGCTGGGACGCCTGCCCCTGGGGGTCGAGCTCTCCGGAGTGCTGCCCGCGGACGCTCGCCTGGCCGCGCTCGCCGCGCTGGCCCAGCAGCAGCTGCCGCCGCCCCCCCTGCCGCCCCCGGCCGCGGCCCCTGGGCAGGTCCGAGTGCGGGCATGGAGCGACGGCGCTTGCGAGCACCCCTCTGGTCCGTTGCTGGCGCGGGCCAGCTGGGGAGTGCGCGTGCAGGGGCCCAACGGGGTGTCGCGGCGCTGCAGTGGGCCTGTCGGCGGGGCCCAGACCGCGCAGCGCGCGGAGCTCACCGCGGCCGTGCACGCCGTCAGCGAGGCTGGGTCCCCCTTGGAGCTGGTCTCCGACTCGTACGTGTGCCACGGGATCGCGGCGCTGCATGCCGGCGCGCGCCCCCGGGAGTGGACGCACGCGGACCTATGGGTTTGGCGCCGCATTGCCAGAGCGGCTACGTCACAGCGCGATGGGTGAAGGGGCACCTCGACGAGGAGGCCGCGGCGGCCCGGGGCGTCGCCCCGGAGGATCGCGCGGACGCCGACGAGCTGGCGGGGGCCGCGGCGCGCGCCCAGCTCACCCCGTCGGGCCTCTGCACGCAGCTCCAAGTGCGGCTGCGCGCGCTCTGGGTGCTCCAACGCTTGCTGGCGGCCGTGGAGCTTGCCGCGCTCCGCGCGAACCACAAAGCCGCGGGGCCAGGGGGCCCCCTGGTGCGCCGACGCTGGGCGGGCGGGCCGCCGCGGCGGGCTTTCCCTGCCCGCGCCGACCAGCAGCGCGGGCCACCGTCGCAAGCGGCAGCGGCAGGCGCGCCCGCAGGACGGCCGCCCCCCCGCCGCCCCTGGCGGCCGCGGGTTGCGGGGCCAGGGCTGCCACAGCGAGGCGCCGCCGAGGCCGCCAGGGCCCTGTTCGAGAGCGGTGCTTGCGCGCCGCGCGTGGCGTCGCAGGGCCCCAGCTGGGTCGCCTGCCTCCATTGCGGCGCGGCGGCCCCGCGCTGGCCGGCGATGGCGGCCCGGCCATGCCCTGGCTGGGCCGTTTTGCTGCCGCCCCGCGCCGCCGCGCTGGTTCTGGTCCAAGCGGAGCGGGCTGGGGGGCCGGTGGCGGCTTGGCGCGCCGCGCTCCGACGGCGGCTCGCGTCGCAGGCCGGGCCGCCGGACTGAGGCTAACGCTGGCAGCTCCAGGCTCAGCTGCCTCGTCCTGTTTCGCCTCCTCCCTCCCTCCCCTTCTTCTCCGCGTTTCCGCCAAGGGGCTCGCTTGCTCTTGTAAAAAGTGGATGAGGGAGCAGGCAGGAGGAGGGGGAGGAGGAGGAGGAGGAGGAGGAGGAGGAGGAGGAGAAAGAGGAGGAGGAGGAAGAGGAGGAGGGAGAAGGAAGGGAGTTGCAGGAGAGGACCTAACGGGAAGCGAGTGCGACGTGGACTTGTCAGAACGTGTTGAAGAGGTTGTCCGGCCCGTTTCGTTTGAGGCATCCTTCCAACACTGAGTTCCTTAATGTCGCTCGCGAGGTGGTCCAGCCCGTTTCGTTTGAGCCATCCTCACAATGCGAAGCTCGAAGATGTTGCGCGCGAGATGGTCTGGCCCGTTCTGCCTGGGACGTTTCGTAACACAGGGGCTCCAATCACAACCTCTCTGATTCCCTCTCCCGCCTCCCTGATCCCGCTTCCCGCCTGGCTCCTCTTCCCTCCTCCTTCCTCCCACCTCCCGCTGCTGCGCCTCTGCCTCCACCTCCCCCTCCCCGCCGTCGTCGCTTCTGCTGCCCCAGCATCCGTCACGTGCGCCCTGCACTCCGCCCTCCCCAGACATCCGACACATTTTCGTGTAAACATCTCATGCGCAAACATCAGTTTAACATGTTCGAACATGCCGTGCCAGTCCGCACAGGACGGGCACGCAATCGACCTTGAAAACCGCAGTTGGTCTAAAAACCTTGTTTGGGGGTTTTGTGCTCCAGCTATAATTTTCTGAGCTGGTTTGGCGTACCCCTCAGTTGCACGACGCCGCGAGCTTCGCCCGAATGTTGCCAAGCGTAAAATAAAGAGCGTCTGCAAGGACGACGAGGAGGACGAAGAGGAAGACGAACCCTGTGATCCGACGTTGCGCAACAGTTGCAACATCCGACCAGAGCCCTGGAACTGTGCTGCATTTTTCGAGCCAGATCGATGTGTGAGGGTCCCCGGGCCTGAAACTGGGTGAAAACGCCCGCGGTGAAAAAATGGCAACGCAAGGATCTCAGGGATGAGTCTGAGCCAGGTCATGGTGGCGGACTCAGAGCCCGCGGGCTGCGACGCGGCCGCCCCCCCCGCCGCCGGCAGCTTCTCGGCCCTGCTCCAGCGGCTGCGCGGGCTCTGCGCCGAGGCGCACGCGCGGCGCGGCCCCGCGGCGCTGGAGGCCCGCGGGCTGGTGGGCGACGACGACGAGGACGACGACGTCGACGACGTCGACAACGACGATAACGACGACGACGGGAAGAACGACGAGAAGAACAACGTGGAGGAGGACGACGACGACGACGACGACGACGACGACGACGACCTCCTCAGGTCGGCGACGGGGCGCTGCCGGCGCGGGAGCTCTTCGGCACCTCGCCTGGCCGCGGCCGCCAGTAGCACGTGGGGCACGGTGTCGAAGAAGGGTCAACGGCATGACCAGTAAAGTTCCGGAGGTCTTCGACGATGTCTTGGATCTGCGCTGGGGCCCCCTTGGCGGCGACGCCTGCGGCGCCGCCCGTGGCGCGCTGCCCCGCGCCAGGGACGGGGGCCCAGCGCCGAACAGGACATCCGCGCGGAGCTCGGATGGCTTCTGCTCATCACCGTTGGAACCATCCCCATCCCTGCAAGGCAGGGCAGGCCAAGTCGGCGCTCTCAGCGTACACCCTCTAGGTGGGGATGGGTATTCCGAAACCCGGAGGAGCTGGTACCCATCTACCCATCCCCACCCGGGGCGGTCAGATTGCCCAGCTGGGCCGAGGTTTCCCCGGGGGGTGGGGACTTCTCTGCCCGTCCAGATCTGTTCCATGCAGTTGTTCCAGGGAAGTGAGAAGGAGGAGGCCTTCTCAGAAGGCGGCGGGACTTCTCAGAAGCCTCACGCCTTCTGAGGAGGAGTTTCTGTGCCTTCGGGGAAGGCTTAGAATACTTTTGCAGAAAGCAAGGACTCCCGAGCCGTCTGAGA
>CAUYUJ010020693.1:62500-135000 GCA_963575745.1 Prorocentrum cordatum
GATGATGATGATGCTGATGTTGATGCTGATGCCGATGCTGATGCTGATGCTGTTGCTGATGATGAGGAGAAGGAGGAAGAGGACGAAGACGAGGAGGAGGGCGAGGACGAGGACGAGGACGAGGACGAGGACGGGGAGGGGAGGAGGAAGAGAGGAGGGGCAGATGAGGAGCAGGAGGAGAGGAGGAAGAGGAGGTGGATGAGGAGGAGCAGGAGGAGGAGGAGGAGGAGGAGGAGGAGGAGAGGAGGAGGAGGGGAGGAGGCGGAGGAGAGGAGGAAGAGGAAGAGGGAGGAGGAGGAGGAGGAGAGGAGGAGGAGGAGGAGGAGGAGGAGGAGGCGGAGGAGGAGGAGCAGGAGGAGGAGGAGGAGCAGGAGGAGGAGTGAGGGGGATGCGGCGGAGAAAGCGGTGGAGGCGGAGGTGGAAGACTTAGTGAAAACAGAGGGGGAGCGAGGGTTGACGAGGTATGAGGGGGGAGTGATAAGGACGGGGGAACGGGGAGACCGGAGGTTGGGACGGGAATGCGGAGAGGTGGGCGGGATGATATGGCGGAGGCGGAGGAGGAGGAGGAAGAGGAGGAGGAGGAGGAGGAGGAGGAGTGCGGGATCGGCGGGCGGGATGGCGGGAGGGCGGGAGGGCGGGAGTGGAAAAGGACAGGAAGAAGGAGAAGGCGGAGGAGGAGGAGGAGTTGGAGGAGGAGGAGGAGGAGGAAGAAGAAGAAGAAGAGGACACAGAATAAGAATACACCTGGAAATAATAGACAATGCTAATAACAATCAGAAGAATCTGAATAATACTACGGGTAATAATACGACGACGAGTGCGATGCACAATACGAATAATAAGAACACCATGATGTTCATCATATGACTAACACTAACAGTCATACCAATAACAACACTATTATGATACATAAAAATGAGACTAATACCTATCATAATAACACTACCAAGTAATGCCAATAATAATAGTAATAGTAATACGACAAATAGTACGTAGAAGAAGACGAGTACTACGAAATTTAAAAATAATAATACTAGTAATACTACGAGTCATAACGATACTGAGCAGAATAATCGGAGGAGGAGGAGGAGCTGGAGGAGAAGGAGGAGGGAGGAGGAGGAGGAGGAGGAGGAGGAGGATGGAGATGCAGGGGGATGAGCATGAGGTGGAGAAGGATGAGGAGGATGAGGAGGACGAGGAGGACGAGGACGAGGGGGAGGACGAGGAGGAGAAGGAGGAGAAGGAGAGGGGGAGGAGGAGGAAGCGGAGAGGAGAAGGAGACCGGGAGGAGGAGGAGGAGGAGGAGAGGAGGAGGAGGAGGAGGAGGCGCAGGCGCAGGCGGAGGACCAGGAGGAGAAGGAGCAGGAGGAGGAGGAGGAGGAGGAGAGTGGAGAGGAGAAGGAGGAGGAGGAGGAG
Organism: Prorocentrum cordatum; assembly: GCA_963575745.1. Classification (NCBI taxonomy): domain Eukaryota; class Dinophyceae; order Prorocentrales; family Prorocentraceae; genus Prorocentrum; species Prorocentrum cordatum. The sequence continues at coordinate 63,917 of CAUYUJ010020693.1, forward strand.
AGAGGAGGAGGAGGGGGAGGAGGGGGAGGGGGAGGAGGAGGAGGAGGAGGAGGAGGAGGAGGAGGATGGAAAGCAGAAGAAGAGAGGAGGAGGAGGAGGAGGAGGAGAAGGAGGAGGAGGAGGAGGAGGAGGAGGAGGAGGAGGAGTAGGAGGACGGGGAGGCGGAGGAGGAATAAGAGGAGGCGCAGGCGGAGGACGCAGAGGAGCAGGAGCAGGAGGAGGAGGAGGAGAGTGGAGGAGGAGGAGGGGAGGAGGAGGAGGAGGAGGAGGAGGAGGAGGAGGGGAGGAGGGGGAGGGGGAGGAGGAAGAGGATGAGGAGGAGGAGGAGGAGGGAAAGGCAGAAGAGGAGGGAGGAGGAGGAGAGAAGAGTAGGGCGCAGGCGAGCGAGGCGGAGGGGAGGAGAGGAGCGGAGGAGGAGGAGGAGGAGGAGGAGGAGGAGAGAGGAGGAGGAGGAGGAGGAGGAGTGGGAGGAGGAGGAGGAGGGGGAGGAGGGGAAGGGGGGAGGAGGAGATGAGAGGAGGAGGATGGAAAGGAAGAAGAGGAGGAGGAGGAGGAGGAGGAGGAGGAGGAGGAGGAGTAGGAGGAGGAGTAGGAGGACGGGGAGGACGAGGAGGAATAGGAGGAGGCGGAGGATGAGGTGGAGGAGGAGGAAGAAGAAGAGGATACAACCTACTAATGATAATACGAGGCACAATGGTAATATTATTCAGCAGAATGTGGATACTACTACGACTAGTACTTAGACGACGAGTTCGATTCCCATACGACGAAGACGAACACCATACCGTTCATCAAAATACTAACAACAACAACAATATCAATACCAATATTTTCATGGTAAAGAAACGAAAGCGACTATTAATAATTTCGCTACTACGACAAATACTACGAAGACGAAAACGAAACTTACGAGTACTAATAATACGACAAACACTACGACTACTACTAACAACCATACTACCCATACCACAGCGGAGGAGGAGGAGGAGGAGGAGGAGGAAGGGGAGGGATGAGGAGGAGGAGGAGGAGGTGGAGGAGGAGGAGGAGGATGGAGATGCAGGGGGATGAGCATGAGGTGGAGAAGGATGAGGAGGATGAGGAGGACGAGGAGGACGAGGATGAGGATGAGACGAGGACGAGGGGGAGGACGAGGAGGAGGAGAAGGATGATATGGATGAGAAGGGTGAGATTGAGGAGGCGGAGGAGGAGGCGACCAGGAGGAGGAAGAGGAGGAGGAAGAGGAGGCGGAGTAGGCGGAGGCGCAGGCGGATGATGATGATGATGATGATGAGGAGGAGGAGGAGGATGAGGAGGAGCAGGAGCAGGAGGAGGAGGCGGATGAGGAGGAGGAGAGTGGACGAGGAGGAGGAGGAGGAGGAGGAGGAAAGAGGGAGGAGGAGGAGGGAGGAGGAGGAGGAGGAGGAGGAGGAGGAGGAGGATGAGGATGGAAAGGCAGGGAGGAGGAGGAGGAGGCGGAGGAGGAGGATGGGGATGAGGGAGGAGGAGGAGGAAGAGGAGGAGGAGGAGGAAGAGGAGGAGGAGGAGGAAGAGGAGGAGGAGGGAGAAGGCGCAGGAGGAGGCAGCGGCGGAGGAGGAGGCGTATGATGAGGAGGAGGAAGAGGAGGAAGGGGAGATGAGGGTTCGGCCGAGGAAGGGGAATCTGATGTGGAGTAGGAGGGGGGTGGGGGGGGCGGCGGAGGAAGGGCAGCGGGAATGGGAGGAGTGGGGCGACGAGGCGGTTGAGGCGGACGGGGAGGTGGAGGCCCGACGAGGAAACGGTGACGGCAAGGGGAGGGGCGGGGGCGGGCAGCTCCCAGACGCACACGCGCCCCCTCGGCTCCCTCTCCAGTCTAACCCGCATTCGGGGCGGGCGCTGGGGCGGGGGTTCTTGCAGTGACGGGTGTTCTCTTGGGACCTCTTGGACGACGGTTGCCGTCGCTGCACTTCGCGCGGCGCCGCCGTTTCGTGCCGCTCGTGTGCATGCCGTCGTCCTGTCTAGGGCGTCCGGGCCGTGCCCTCCGCTCTGAGAGCGAGAACGGTGGCATGCGAGTGATGAGAACAGAGGGGGACTAAGAGCAACAAGGGTTAGGGGGAGAAGGAAGAGGAGGAGGAGGCGGAGGAGGGGGAGGAGGAGGATAAGCAGCAGCACCAGCAGCAGCAGCAAGAGGAGGGGGAGGAGGAGCAGGAGGAGGAGGAGGCGATATGACGGGGGGAGCTTGAAGTATCGAAGGAGAAAGAGGGCGACGATGATGGGGCAGTAATAACTTGTTATTGCAAGTCATAAGTCGACGCCCCCAGGCGGGAGTCTCCCGCCGTCGGCGCACCGCGCGATGGCGGGCGCCCGCATGTCCACCCGCCACGCGCCGCCGCTACGTCGGGCGGGCCAGGCCCCGCGCGGGCATGCTGGCGTGCCGCGCGGCCGTGCGTCGGGGTCCTTCCTCCCTCCGCTCCTCCGCGCACGGTCGCGTTGTCTCCTCTTTGCCGCCTGGCCACGGGGCGGGGCATCAAGCACCCGGTCATGTCTGCAGCGCCCCACCTGCCTAGTGTGCACTCTTAAGGTGGGGCGGCTGGCCGGGGTGTGGTCCTCTGTCTGCCAGCGTGCGGCTCTGGACCAACCCTGGGGGCGACGCGCGGGGCGTCCGTTCGCCAGAGTGCGTCGGACGCGACCGCGGTCGCGCTTCTTTTCTCACTGCGCATGCTCACTGCGCGTGCCCATTCGGGGCAGGCGCGTCGTCCGCTCTCGGCGCACACCGCGTCGCACTTGCCCCCCCCAGTTGCAAGCGTTCATAGCTGGGAACGCGTTGGCGCCCTCGTATGCGCGATTCTACGCCGCGTACTCTACGCGGCGATCCTTCGTTGCGTGGACGATATGTTCGGCGCCGAAAGGTGGGCCGAGGCGCGGGGTGTCACGCGAGCCGGCCGATCGGTCGCCGTCGCGCGCCGCGCGGCAGGTCGAACACCTGCTGGATTGCATCGCGCGCATCGTAAGATGCTTATTGGGCCGGTCCGCGCTGGCAGACGAGAAGATTTTCTGTGCTGTCCCGCTCGGTATCCTGGGACTTCGCGTCGACCTCTCATCGGAGGGGATCTCGTGCGTTCCGCTGCCCGACAAGATCGCTAAATGGACAGCACGTATCACGTTGGCACTCGATTCGGGCATCGTACGCGCAGGCGTGGACCCAGTTTGCGGCCCGCCACGCAGCGTCGCGGCGCGCGCGGCGAGGTGGCGCGAGCAAACTCGCGGGCGCACTAGCTTGGGCATCCGGTAACATGTTCAACCGCGCGGGGCGCGCCATGCTCAGGTGCGTTTTTTCTGTACCGTGCGCCGGCAGCGCACCCATTTGCCACGCCCACGTTGCGGCAGGCCGATCTACGCCCAGGCACATCGCGGCTCTCCCGACATGCCGCAAGCGCTACGGCTAGTGCTGCGGTGGTGGTTGATCGCGCTGGGCGGCGAGCTGGCACAGTCACGAAGGTGGTGCGACGAAGCGGCGGGCCCCGTGGCCCATCTGTTCTGCGACGCAGCCAGCCGCCCGCCCATGGCGGCCGCCGTACCGTTCGTTGACGACAAATGCTACTGGACGTGCATGTCACCTGCCGCCCGGCACGGCTGCGCAGGTCAGCGTCAGTTTTGGTCGCGACGCGCGCGCGCGCGCCAGGATCTTGAAGGCGTTCCAGCCCAGGGAAGATAATCAAATCATGGGCTCGGAAATGCTGAGCATTGCCCTGGGCTTGTGCTCGTTTGAACACCTGCTCCGCCGTCGGCGCGTCGTAATCTGGTCTGGCAACACAGGCGCGCAGGCCGCCGCCGGTAGCGGCGCCGCGCGCGCGTTCGATCACGCTTGTCTCGCGCACGGCCTCTGGGTCAAGATTGCGCAATTGCGGTGTCCAGCACGTGTGGAGCGGGTGCCGACAGACGAAAATATCGCAGATGATCCGTCCAGGGGTCAGTTCGGGCTGCTGCGGCAGCTCGGTGCAGTGCGAATTGATCCGCACCTGGACGAGGCGTTCTGCACGCCAGCGCCATGGACGTCGATGCTCATCCCGACAAGGTGAGCCAGCGCTCGCAGCACGGCTACGCTGCGAGGCAGCCGAAACTCGCCGCCAGCGATCGGGCATCTCGCGGCGCGCGCCACGGTTGACGCGCGCCGCTCAGCAGGGGCTCGCACCGCAAGGTCCACGCCACCTCGCCTGCATCGCTATGTCTCACGACGATTTCGCCGCTCAGCTGAGCAATGTTCTGCCCAGAGCGTCACGTGTTGCCCGCGGTTTAACGGGATGGCGCGCCGGCAGCACCTCGAGGGTGCGCTGTTTGATGACTTTCTGGGTCGTGAACGCCTTTCTGTCACCGCAGCGACAGCAGTGCGAGAGCTGCTGGCACGCCCGCAAGGTGGCGCGCATCGCGGGCGTGCGGGTCGCGCGCGCGCGCCGCGCGTATTCTTAAGGACGATGGGCGAACGCCAGGCCCAACGGTGGCGAGGCGGCGCGGGCGCGCCCGTCGAGTCAAGGCTCTGCGTGCTCGGCTTCTTCATCGCCCTCTTCCTCGAGTGTGCGGTTATGGGCACCCCGCGTGGTCCGTCGCAGACCGCTTTTCTCCACGCGCCGCACGCGCGCGACGTCTTCGCGCGCGGCCGCGCGCGCAGGGCATCCCAGAGCCGGCGCCGCCACCGGGGCCTCCACCCGCGATGCTCGCGGCCCGTCGGCGGCGCAGCCGCAGCTCGGCAGCGGACCCAGTGGCAGCGGTACGCCGTGCGCCACGCACGGCAACGGAAGGTTTCGAGCGTCAGATGGGCGATCCGCGTTGCGAGATCGCGAAGGCTGCCGCAGCCGCCACGTCGCCCGAGGCGGGGCGGGCGTGGGCCCAGGTTGCCCGTAACAGCGCCCTGCTCGGATCGTGCCCACGGTCACTACCGCAGGTTCGCAGCGGCTTCGAATGTTGGGTGAAGTTCGCGCGCGACGTTTTGCAGCGCAAAGGCAGCGAACTCCCGCCGTCGGTCGACGGTCTTTTGCTCTGGTCTACGACGTTCAGGTGTCGCGCGACGTTCTGCAATTACCTTTCGCATTTGAAGAAGGCATGCCACGTCGCGCGCGTGGCAGACGCAGCGTTCACGCACGCGTCGCTGGCTGGCGCCAGGCCGGCTATCGAGAAGCGTTCGGGTTGGTCGGCACGACCCCGCATGGCGGTCCGGATGCACGTGCTTGAACAGCTACTGGAACGCCCAGGCGCGTTACCAGAGGGATCCGGGCTGGGTCTCCTCTTCGTGACCGCGAGCGCGTTTCTACTTCACCTCCCGTCGGAAGCGCCGGTCATCCAACGGGCCGCCTCGCTCGACGACGCGTCACATTTGCGCGCGGGCCTTTTCATCAGCGAAGAGGCGGCCGTCTTATCGCTCGCCAGACGGGAGAACCGGGAAATACGGACAACTATTGTGCGCAATTGCTGGTGTCAGCGCTCACGAGCCACGCGCCCCGCACACGCTCATGGTGCGCGGTTCAACTCGCAGTCCGTTGGAGAGGCCCCGTGGGCGGGCTGGTTCGCCACGGGTGTGCGAAACGCGCTGCGGTCGGCACTGCGTCACACCGGAGTAGTTAACGCCGACGCCTACGGCACCCACTCGATCCGTCGGGGCCACGCCCAAGACATTGTGGAGTTCGGCGGCCGAGTCACCCACATCCTGAAGGCGGGTGGCTGGCAGATGCCAGCTTGGATGCGCTATCATGACGTTGAGAAGATGGAGCGCCAGGCCGTCGCCGAGGCGCATTTCGGCGCGTCGCCCAGTGACGACGAGGGTGGGGATTCGGAAACCCCCGGCGTCCAGCGACGTCATTCCACGCTTGGTCGGTGCAAGTAACGTCGCGCCAGGCCCCTTCGCGCGCTCGTTCGCCCTTGTTCGGTCCATCGGTCGCTCTCTCGCGGGCCACGCGTCTGCTGCCGTCTCTCTGCCTGGCATTGGGTGGCAGCGTGCCTGCGGGTGCCGCAGGCCCGCTGTGTGGGGCAGCGCTCGGCCTCAGCCCCTGGGTCCGTGGCAGTGGGTATGGTGCCCATGTGATTCGGCCTGCGCCCTGGCGCGCCAGCCGCCTGTGTCGTTTGACGCGGTGGGCTGGCGTGTCGGCTGTTGGCGCACGGCCGCGGCCTCACCCAACGTTGTTTGGGTGCCGTATCCCCCCTCTGGGTGGCATCGCGGTCGAACGTCGCCGAGAAGGAGATTTATGGGGCAGTAATAACTTGTTATTGCAAGTCATAAGTCGACGCCCCCAGGCGGGAGTGTCCCGCCGTCGGCGCACCGCGCGACGGCGGGCGCCCGCATGTCCACCCGCCACGCGCCGCCGCTACGTCGGGCGGGCCAGGCCCCGCGCGGGCATGCTGGCGCGCCGCGCGGCCGTGCGTCGGGGTCCTTCCTCCCTCCGCTCCTCCGCGCACGGTCGCGTTGTCTCCTCTTTGCCGCCTGGCCGCGGGGCGGGATATCAAGCGCCAGGTCATGTCTGCAGCGCCCCGCCTGCCTAGTGTGCACTCTTAAGGTGGGGCGGCTGGCCGGGGTGTGGTCCTCTGTCTGCCTGCGTGCGGCTCTGGACCAACCCTGGGGGCGACGCGCGGGGCGTCCGTTCGCCAGAGTGCGTCGGACGCGACCGCGGTCGCGCTTCTTTTCTCCCACCCACCACCCTCGAGGGGGGGTATGGTGCCCATGTGATTCGGCCTGCGCCCTGGCGCGCCAGCCGCCTGTGTCGTTTGACGCGGCGGGCTGGCGTGTCGGCTGTTGGCGCACGGCCGCGGCCTCACCCAACGTTGCTTGGGTGCCGTACCCCCCCCCTCTGGGTGGCATCGCGGTCGAACGTCGCCGAGAAGGAGACTTATGAGGAGGACAAGCGTGGATGGAGGAGCAGCTGCAGGGAGAGGGAAAGGGGGCGAGAGGAGAGAAGGGACGATGCACACGAGGAGCAGAACGAGGAGGAGAAGTTGGAGGAGGAGGAGGAGAAGGATGATGATAATAATAATAATAAGAATAAGAAGCCGTATAAGCTAGAAGTAGGAGTAGGGGGGTAGCAAGAAAAGGAATTGGAGTTAAGAGGATATAGGACAGGGGAAGCGTAAGGAGCGAAGCGGGAAAGGGGGGGAAGAGGAGGAGGAGGAGGAGGAGGAGGAGGAGGAGGAGGATAAGGAGGAAGAGGAGGAGGAGGAGAGGGGGACGCCGACGCCGACGACCACGACTACCACCGCGATGAGAAAGAGGATGGGGGCCTCTCATCTTCCTGCGAGCCCCCTCCTTCTGGCCAGAGGCATCCTCCCTGCAGGGCCCTGACCGATTCCCGCTCTCGCCCCCAAGTGGCCACGAACACCAGGCCCTTCGTTTTGCAGTTTTGGGTGCCTCTTCATCGGCTTCCTCACCCAGTCGGACGTCATCGGGCTGTTGGTGCTGTTCTGCTCTGCCCAATCCCCTTCATTGTCCTCCCGCCCCCCTCTCTCTATACGCCCCCCTCCTCGCCCTTCCGTCCGCAGCTGGTGTCCGGCCCGCCCCTCGCCCGCCCGCACCCGCGCCTTCGCGGCGGACCTGGCGGTGCGGTGGGGTGGGCTGGGACGCGCGCCATCAGGGGTCAGCGCCAACGGGGGGGCCGGCGGGTTCCCTCTGACCGCCTCTTGGTCGAGCCCAGCTTGGGAGCCGTGTGAGGCTGCAGCCCCCCCTCCTCGCTGGCCGCCGGCCCGGGCCTGTGGGAGCTGGTTCGTGGCCGGCCTGGGTTGGCGGAGTGGCCTTGGCCCCGGTTGGCGCTGGCCCGGGTCGGCGTGTCCCCGCGTGGTGGGCCGATGCGGGGGGAGGAAAGCGCAAGAAGAGAGTGCGGAGGGGGAGGAGGCACGAGGAGGAGGGTAACGACGAATACGGGTAGGGGGAGCAGGAGGAGGAGGAGGAGGAGGAGGAGGAGGAGGACGAGGAGGAGGAGGAGGAGGAGGAGGAGGAGGAGGAGGAGGAGGAGTCTCGTCTCGTCTCGATCCTAATCAGGCAAGCTCCATGCCTGGTATTATCTGCTCTGGGCTTGGGTGTTGGCAATGGCCTCACCCCTTCTCTCGCTCCACTTCGCTTTGGAGCCTGCCTTGCTGCTACAAGGGGCACGGAGGGATGCGCCTTTGTTGGCGCCCGCTCGGGGGACACCATGTGTGAGGCGGCCACAATATGGGAGTTAATTCAGAAAGCATGCTTCACGATCGTGCACAGCAGACGAAACAAATAATCACTACGGCGCGCGCATATCTTTAGCAGCCTCTGCGTCAGCTTCGAAGGGTTCGGGTTCCGCGCAGTCGGGGTCGGGAGCGTTCGGACACAGTACAGTCGAGGCGGGTCCGAACAGGCGACGAGGTCGTGGAGGAGTTGGGGCCCTACTCGGCGCAGCGCTGGCCACGCTCTCAAGCCCAGGAGGCTGTCGAGCTCGATGAAAAGTGGCGGGAGGAGGAGGAGGATAAGGAGGAGGAGCTGGAGGAGGAGGGAGAGGGAGAGGGTAAGCGAGGGGGAGGAGGAGGAGGAGGAGGAGGAGGAGGAGGAGGAGGAGGAGGAGGAGGAGGAGGAGGAGAGGCGGAGGAGGAGGTGGAGGAGGAGGAGGAGGAGGATTGAGGATGGAGGAGGAGGAGGAGGAGGAGGAGGAGGAGGAGGAGGAGGAGGAGGAGGATGGGGGGGGGAGGAGAGGACGAGGAGGAGGAGGAGGAGGAGGAGGAGGAGGAGGAGGAGGGAGGAGGAGGAGGAGGAGGAGGAGGAGGAGGAGGAGGAGGAGGAGGCGGAGGCGGAGGAGGAGGAGGAGGAGGAGGAGGAGGGAGAGGGGAAGGGAAACGGAGGGGGAGGAGGAGGAGGAGGAGGAGGAGGAGCAGGAATGCATCAGCGATGCTCCTGCCAACTCACGCCGACAGAAACAGGCTCGACCTCGACCTGGGAAAACTCGGGGGGCCTCCCCTTGAGAAGGCCAGACCAGGTCAAGATCGCAAGGAGCAGGAGGAGGAGGAGGAGGAGGAGGAGGAGGAGGAAGTCGACTGAAATGTTTCGGGGCGGGCGCTGACAGAGCACTGGGCACTTGGCGTCTGAAGGAGGCAAAGCTTTCTTTCTTTCTTTATTTATTTCTTTCTTTCTCTCTCTCTCTCTCTCTCGCTGTCGTTCTGCTCTTCTTGCCGCCTTTCGTGGGATTCATCAATCATCCAGGAGGCATCGGGGATGCTTCGAGCGAATGGTCTCTCACCGGGTGGGCGTGCCTGAGTGATGCGCGCCCGAAAGGAGGGAGGAGAAGGAGGGCAGAGGAGAAGGAGGAGGCTGAGAAGGACAGAGGCGACGACGACGACGACGACGACGACGACGACGACGACGACGACGACGACGACGCGTGCGGCGGCGGCGGGTGCGGCGGCGGCGGCGACCTCGGCGGCGACGACGGCGGCGGTCGGCACGGGGCGGGGCGGGGAGGCCCCCCTTCGGTTTTTTTGCGACCCTTTCGCCGCGCTCTGAAAAAAATCAAGGCGGGAGGTTTGCTGCTATCTTCGGCCTCTGTAGGCCCTCGCTGGGCCTCGGGACCGTCAAGAAATGACTCTGGATGAAAAGCCGGTCCCGGGGAAAGTGTCCAGACCTCTGGGGGTCGACGTTTTGACAAACATCACGACGTCGAGGGTCTTAGTCCGGGCCTCCCAGATATGTGGTCCGAGTAGGGGGGTCGGAGGATCGCGCCGCACCGCCGATGTATCGGTGGTGCAGTTCGATATGGAGCCCGATGTACCGCCGACGTCGCCGATGCATCGTCGATGCATCGGCGATGCGGCGCGATCCTCCGACCACATCTTCTCGGACCCCATCTAGGAGGTCTCTAGGGGGCGGGTGAATCCCTGAGCCGCCCCTGCGCCCCACCTTCGGTTGCCCTGCAGAAGCAGTTACACCGTTTTTAACCAGGCATTTTTCCTTCTTGGGCCCCTCAATATAAGGGGTGGACGATAGGCCCAACGAGGCCAGCCACCCCGTCGGACGTGGCCATCCTTGCCACCACGTCTTCGGCCGCTCTCTCCCTGGGCGGTGGGGGGTAGGGGTCGTGGTCGCCGTCTTCGTGGGGGGAGCGGTGGAGCGAGGCGGAGTGCGCGGCGCGGTTCGGCCTCACGCCTGAACGGTTGGCGGAGGAGGCGGACCGCCTCCGCAGGGAGGCTGAGAAATAGAACTCCTCCCTGCCGCCCTGGGAAGTAGAAATAGACGAGGACGAGGACGCGGAGGAGGAGGAGGAGGAGGAGGAGGAGGAGGAGGAGGGGAAGAACGCAGCCAGAGCGCCTGCGGGGCGCCCTGGGGCGACCGCGACGCGCCCTGAAGCAGAGCGTCTGGGCCCGCCGGCTCTCTCAAAGATGTCCCCGAGGTTCACTCGTTGCCCTCCGCGACTCGCGAAGTGCCCACGGCAGGTTCGCGTCGTGCCGACCGCCGGCGACCCCGGCGCGTGCGTTCAAGGTTGAACGCCGCCCGTGCCCCAGAATCGGCCCGTCGTTGAACGACCTGGCATTCACGGAACGGCCGATCGTTCAAGTTTGAACGGGCCCCGCGGTGTCAGGAACCAAAGCCGTAGCCGACACGACGCGAATTGGCCGCACTGCGGAGATCCATGCCGAGAAACACCTGGCTTGCGTCCAGGATGCCCGTGGGTCTCTTGGGTTTCGGTGGTTTTGCAATCGAAAGCGTGGCGTTCCCACACCAACAATGGATGGGCCAGAGTCCTATCTACAGTGGAGACCAATGCCAAGAAACATCCTGCTTGTCACCAGGGCGCCCTGGGATTCTTGGGTTTCGATGGTCTTGCAATGGGGAGCGTGACGTTCCCACACCAGCAATCGATGGACGCCCTGGGGTCTCAGGGTTGGGTTTCTTGTAGAAGGTTTCTTGTGGACTGGCCCCCACTGTGCTGATGCAAGGGATCGTCGAGTGCCCGCGGTGGATACAGGCCATTCGCGAGTGTATTCTGCGAGTCGTGGGACGCGCTTGTCCAGATATCGTTCCCCCCTTTTCCGGCTTTCGCTACATCCTGCTTCCGAGTTGCAGTCGAAACCGATAATAAGCATGGGCGGCCTTCCCAGGGGTACCCTTGCATCCTTCGCTCTCCTGTCCATCCTTAACCACATTCGATGGCCAGCCACTCTCGACAGTCTTCGACATGCGCGTCCAAGGGGCGTGCAGCCTGATCGCGCATCCTTACCAGCAATGTTGACGGGGCCCCTCCTTCGGATGCAACTCCGTGCAGGCTAAGCTTTTCTGTATCGCGCTCGCTCTGGCCTCGTTCGGCTTCGGGGCCCAATCCGGCCAAACTGCCCTATCATCCGGCCCGATATCCGCTTCATTACACTCATCCCTGGGCCATTCCCACGGGGCCATCGTAGCCCGGCACCGTCAGCCCACCCTCCAGAGGTGGGGAGCACGCGCGTAGCCCAGCGTCCGGAGGGGCCGCGGCCACCACTGGCCGAGGATCAGGGAAAGGCGAAGCGGCAGCACCACCACCACCCAGGGGAGCCCACAGCCAACGAGGATGGTGTTGAGAATGATCAGGGGCCGCCTGGCCTCATAGTACCACAGATTAGCTTGAGGAGCTCGCCCGGCGATGAACATCAACCGGGTCACGTAAGATTCCAGAGGCACCGCATTCGGCCAGGTGATCAGCACGTTCGCTCAAATATTGCCCAGCATGGCTCTCGACCTCAGCGAGGATGTCCAAGATGCCTCCCCGAGTAGGTGGGGAAAGGGGATGCCTGGAGCGCGAAGGGGGGACCGCCCCCCCCTGATGCGCCTTCTTGTGGTCCCGGGTGGTGGTGTCGCTTTCCCAGACCCCCGACGTCATGATTTGTTCATAGCGTCGACCTCCAGACGTCTCGACCCCTTCCCCAGGACAGTTTTTTCGCCCTGAGTAGTTTTTCCAAACCATCCTGTGTTAGGTCCTCGTTTTGATTAGACAGCGCCCCGCGTCCATCATTCCTTCATCCCCGTGCTCCCTCTTTCCATCATCATCAGCATCACCATCAGCATCAGCAGCAGCATCATCATCATGTTCACAATCATACTCATAATCAGCATCATCAGCAGCATCGTCATTAGCAGCATCATCAGCATCATCACATCGTCATTATTACCATCACCACGTCATCATCAGCATCATCATAATCATGGTCATAATCAACATCATCAGCAGCCTCATCATTATCATGATCATCGGCACCATCATAATATCATTATCATCATCACCATGCCATCATCATCATCATCATCATCATCAGCAGCAGCAGCAGCAGCATCATCATCATTACTGGTACTGGGGGAGCCCGCTCGCCTGGCGGGCCGAGGGCGGCCGCGGAGCCGCTCCCGAGGGCGGCGCGAGGCCGCGGCGTCGTGACAGGGGGGCAAGGGCGCTGCGTCGGGCGCGCGTGGCAGGTGGAGGGTCTAAACCCGTGGTGCCACGCTGGCCCCGTGCGGTTCCTGGGTGCCCGGTGCTCCCCGACGTGGTGCGGGCCTGGGTTGCATCGCGGGCAGGGGTGCCTCCCCCTGCCCGGAGCGGGGGCTGTGCGCCGCACGCCGTCCGCCGAGGGGGGACCATCATCATCATCATCATCATCATCATCATCATCATCATCATCATCATCATCATCATCATCATCAGCATCAGCATCAGCATCAGCATCATCATCATCATCATCATCATCATCATCATCATCATCATCATCATCGTCATCGTCATCGTCATCGTCATCGTCATCGTCATCATCATCATCATCATCATCATCATCATCATCATCAAACTCGCCACGGTCATCGTAATCACCACCGACACGGCTCGTGGCCCCCTAATTAGGGAGCTCCGTTGCAGGCACCAGTGGCAAAGCTCGCATGCGGTTCCCCGCCCATCTCGGCACCACCCTCACACGATTCTTGGCCCAGCAGGGAGCTCCGCCGCCGAAGGCCTCAGTGGTAAAGTTCGCATGTGGTTCCCCGCCCATTTCGCCACACCCCTCACACGGTTCGTGGGCCCATACGGAGCTCCATCGAAGGCCTCAGTGGCAAAGTTCGCATGCTGTTCCCCGCCCATTTCGGCACACCCCGCCCATTTCGGCACACCCCGCCCATTTCGGCACATCCCTCACAAGGTTCGTGGCCCCATAGCGAGCTCCACCGAAGGCCTCAGTGGTAAAGTTCGCACGCTGTTCCCCGCCCATTTCGGCACACCCCTTACACGGTTTTTGGCCCCATAGGGAGCTCCGCCGAAGGCTTCAATGGCAAAGTTCGCATGCGGTTCCCCGCCCATTTCGGCACCCCTCCCACGGTTCGTGGCCCCATAGGGAGGCCCGTCGAAAGGTGGACCAAGAACGCGGTATCCACAATTGCTTATGGTTGGGTCCTTCGTCAGGCTAATTTGACGGTTCCGGGCCCGGGGAGGGTTCCCGGAGGCCGAGGATAGCGACAAACCTTTTGCAGTGATTGTTTCATGGCTCGAGGGGGTCCGGCTTTCCCCCTTTTTCAGCGGATCGATCGAGCGATGCCCAGCGAGGGCCCGGCGCGATCTCCGATGCGCGCTCCGCCGCGGGCGGCCTCCTGGCAGGCGATGGCGCCCCTCGTGCTCGGCAGGCGGGTGGCGGACTCGGACTCGGAGCAGGACGGCGGCTGCTCCGGTCGCGGCTCTCCGCCCAGCTGCTCTCTCCTCTTCACCCCCCCCTCCTCTTCACCCCCCCCAAGGGCTCCAACGTGCTGAAAAAATCAAGACGGACGTTTTTCGCAATTTTTCGGCCTCCAGGGGCCCTCGCCGGGCCCCGGGACCGTCAAAAAACGATTCAGGATGAGAAACCGGTCCTGGGGAATGGGTCGACCCTTTTGGGGACCCCGTGTTGAAAAGATCACGACATCGGATCTCTGGGCCCCCCCCCCTTCCGAGGCGGGAATTTCCCCAATCAGTGCTTACACTGGCGGGGTCTTCGCAGAACTTGAAGGATTTGGCGAAGGTGTCCCGCCGATGTCGGTGGCGGGCTGGGTTCCCGGTTCTGGGTTCCCGTGTTCCTGGTCATTGGTTCCGGTCCGATTTCGGTTGGTTCTTGGTTCCCGGGTTCCTAGTCGATCTCCTAATCGATCTCTTTATCGATTCTATTTCAAACCATCCACTGATTGGGGGGTGTTCTCTGGTGTAATTGTACATGACCGCCGTCTGGAGGATCATTTTTGGGGGACCTCGGCAGACGGTGGATTTGGGCATACGCGGGCCCTCGGGGCCAGCATATATCCATATCCACCGCCCGCTGGGGCACCAGGACGTCGGTTCCCAGGCAGTGGATCTGGATAGATCCCCGCCTCGCACCCCTTCTCCCCAGGTGGAGAAGAGGTACGAGAGTAACATGTGCGTCGTTTCGAGGTTTTTTTTTTTTGTGTTCCATAAGCCCTCGGCGGCTTCCCAGCCTCGGGATGCTCTCCAGCGGCTGCGCCTCGCCGAGAGCGTTCCGTGGGGGCCCAGATCGGCACGAACGGCCGCCGGAGCCAGGGGACAAAAGTACCGATACCGCTACCCTTGCCTAGTTTTTGCCTCGGAGGAACCTCCTGGTAGGCCCTTGTCGCCACCGCTAGATTCGCGTCGATATTCTGGTCAGAACGCCCCCCGGGAGAGGTCCAGGGAGTAGCGGTGTCAGTCTCTTGTGATTCTCTCTTCTCCCCTCCATTCTTCCCCATCCCTCATCATTCCCCTCATCCCCCTCATCCCCGTCCTCATCCTCCCCCTCCCTCCTCCTCTTCTTCCTCCTCCTCCTCCTCCTCCTCCTACTTCTACTTCTACTCCTACTCCTACTTCTACTGCTCCTCCTCGTCCTCCTCCTCCTTCTCCTTCTCCTCCTCCTCCTCTTCCTCGTCCTCTTCCTCTTCCTCCTCCTCATCCACCCATTCTTCCACTCCTCCCCCCCCCTCCTCGTCCTCGTCCCCCTTTCGCCTCCCCTCTGCCTGGAAGAGAGGTATTCGATGAGCAGGGGGAGGCGGAAGAGAGGCAGATGAGGCGGAAGAAAGGAGCATGAGGGCAGGAGGCTGGAGGACGGGGAGGAGAGGGGGAGCAAGAGGCGGGGGGGAGGAGGGGGAGTGGAGGGTGAGTAGGTGGATGGTGATGTGGACCAGGAGGGAGAGGAAGATACTGTTCATCCTCCTCCTCTTGATCATCACCGTTCATGTTTGTCCTTCCCCTCCCTCCTCGCACTCCTCTTCCCCGAACCGCCCTCTGCTCTTTTCTTTATGAGTAATTCCTTTCTGTCGCACCCCGAGGCCGGTCGAAAGTCTGGGCTGGGCGTTTTGCCTGATATTGTCTCATCATTGATAGTTTTGACACTTCCCTCCTTGTCCTCCTCCATCCCCTCCTCCCCCCATGCTCTGCTCCTTCCTCGTCCTACTCCTTCCCACCTGTCCACTGTCTCGCCTGTGCACTGTCCCCCCCCCCCTCCTCTCCCCGCGCTCCTGCTCGCCCACCCTGTCTCGCCTCACTCCCCTCCCCCCCCGCTCCGTCCTCCCTCCCGCCCCTGCCCCCTCTGCATGCCTCCCCCTCCCCACAGCCCTTCCTCCCACAGCCCTTCCTCGCACCCCCTCCCCCCCCGCCCCGGCCTGAGGATGTCCAGCCGATCTTCGCGGGCCCGCGCCCGGGGGGTGGGTGGGAATGGGGCAAACGCCGCTCCGCTTGCCTCCTGATGCTCCCTCCTTATGCTTCCCTTCCTCCCCCCCCTACGACCCCCCCCCCCCTCCCTCCTCCTGCACCTCCCCACCGTCTCCTGATCCCATCCTCATCCTCCCCTGCACGGCACATCCCTGCTCCCTTCCTCCCTCCTCCTTCCCGCCGCCCTCCCGGTCCCGTGCCGCCTTCTGAGCCTCCTGCCGGCACTCCCCCCCCCTCCCCTCCCCTCCCCTCCCCCTCCCCCTCCCCCTCCCCCTCCCCCTCCCCCTTCCCCCCCATCCCTCCCCCCATCCCTCCCCTCCCCCCCCCCTCCCCCCCCCCTCCCCCTCCCCCTCTCCCCCCCCCCTCCCGCGCCTCCCGACCTCCTTCGCCCCCCCTCCCCATCCCAGCCCCCAGCGGCGGGCGCAGTGGGCCTGCCGCCGCCGCGGCTCCCCTCCCGCTCCCCGCCGCGCCCCTCTCCGGGCCCCCTCGGGCCGCCCCGGGGGCCCGGGAGCACGTCCTGCGGGGGGCCTCTCGGTCGGAGGACGCCTAACAACGGGGCTCACTTCGACTCCTCCGGTTCGATCCGGTTCGGTCTCGACGGTTCGACGGTTCCGCTTCGATTCGGCTTCGGATTCCGATGCGGGATCCGATTGCTCGGTGGAGGCCCAGTAGCTTGCCGATGTCTGCCGATTCGGTTTTTCCCGACTCGTCTGTCGATGTCCGTCGATCCGATTCATGCCGATCGCCGTTACGACTTGTCGATTCGACTCGGGGCTCTCCTGCATAGTGGGAGGGGGGGCGGTACTTGGGGGGGCAGCCAGGGCTGCAGGAAGGAGCCCTGCGCCAAAGCCTCGGAGAGCGGGCAAGAGCTGGCGCGCAGGGGGAGCACCTGCTGTCGGGGCACAAGCGACCTTGGCATCGCTCGGACGCGTGTACTGTTTCTCGGCGAGGACCATCGAGGAGCATCCGGGATCGTGGAGCCAACAAAATCAAGCACGACGCCGAAACCTACACGGGGAATGAAAGTCCGAGCGATGGCGAGCGACGGGGGCCCAATGGAAACGGGGGTCAGTCAGAGCGCCGGATCTTGCAGGATCATGCAGAGCCAGGGGTACACTGAACCGGGCTTGCTCGCAGGATCTTGCAAGAACCTGCAGGCAGGATCCTGCAAGAAGGCATGGCTGGCCCGGGGTTGCCTGGACCTGGGATCCGTGCGCACCCGAAACGCGGAGCCCTGGTGCGCGCGCTCCTGGGCTCGCGTCACAGGGCAACTGAAGGAGCTGCGCTATGCTCATGCTGTAGTTCGTGGACGGCAGCTCCACCTTGCGGCCAGACGCGGCTGGCTTGGCCAGGTTCAACGGCGGCATGGCTGAGTTCTGCCACCTGTACTGCAAGAGAAGGCCCCGCCGCTACGGCTGCCAGGGGGGCGCCGCTAGAAGCCGCCGCGTGTGCCTCGGTAGACGGCGTCCCAGTACGAGCGGTGAAAAACTTGGACGTGCTGGGAGTAATCATCGACGCTGAGCTGTCGCTTGAGCCCCTGCTCGCCCATTTGTGCGCGAAGCTCCGCAAGTCATCCCAGCGCCTGGTGGCGGGGCTGATCGACCTCTGTTTGGGGATGCCAGTGCAGGCGAAGCAACTTCCAGCCCGCGCGGATGCTTCGGCTTTCTACGGAGCGGAACTCCTCGCCATCCACGTCCGCGGCTGGAACGAAGTTGCCACCAAATTGACCCGGCCGTCTACGACGTGGCTACAGCCCTGCCAGGCTCACCGCTGGTCGCATCCATTGGCCTCGGGCTGCTCGCTGCGGCTGCCTTCCGATTGCACTGCTACTGTCGGGCCTGACGACGGGGGGACTGGGAAAGGGGGGGTTACGAAATCTGCTGCATGCAGCTGGTTTCGGCCCCACCGAGGGGCCCATTCCTCGATACAGAGCCGCCTCCGTCGCCAGGATGCGCCGGGAAAATCAGCTACGTGAGCTGACTCTCACCCCCCCCCTTGCTATCCCCCCCGTCGCCCGGCCCGAGACTGGCCCTCCGCCACGGAGCGACTGCCCGAGGCGTGCCCGCTGTGCGCTGGCGGGGCGGGCTGCCTCCTCCTCTGCCTCCTCCTCCTCCTGCCTCCTCCTCCTCCTCCTCCTGCTCCTCCTCGTCCTCCTCCTCCTCCTCCTCCTCCTCCTCCTGCTCCTCCTCCTGCCTCCTCCTGCCCCCTCCTGCTTCCTACCTTCTCCTCCTCCTCCCCCTGCCTCCAGCACCTGATGGAGCGCTGTGTCGCCATGGAGGCTCACCGGAAAGCGGTGTTGGCGGGGCGAGGCGCGGGGCTCCAGGGGTGGCGGGCTAGATGCCGGGGTGTTGCCGACTGGCGAGGGGGCATCGGCTTTCATGCACGCGTGCCGGCGCCGCGCGTGAAAAAGCGGGGATGGTGAGTTCGTGTTGTGGAGGACGATCCATGGAGAGGAAGCATGCTGTCAACTAATTTCCAGACGTCTAAAACATGTGTTAAGCATGTATCAAGCATGTTAAAAAGCATGTTGCAAACGTGTTCAGACCATGTTTCAAACATGTTAAACACATGTGTCATTCAATGATCGGGTTGTTAGGGTGTCCACCGTCATGGCATCCACAAGGCTCGTGGGGGCGTCCCTTCCCCCCCTCCCTCCCTCCCCTCCCTCCCTCCCCTCCCTCCCTCCACGCCCCCTGCCTACAGGCACGCCTGCAGCCCCCCCCTGCCTATAGGCACCCCCTCCCCCCCCCCCACCTTGCCCACAGGCGCGCCTAGAGGCCCTCGCCGCCTGCCAGCACTCTCCCGCGCACGGTCCCCAGGAATGCCTACAGGCCCTCCCTTCCCTGCTCACAGACTCTCCCTCCTTCTCCCCCTTCTCCTCCCCCCCCCATGCCTGCAGGCGCGCCCAAAGGCCCTCCCCCCTCCCCTGCCCACAGGCAAGCTTTCAGGGCCCTGCCTACAAGCGCGCCTGCAGACCATCCCTGCCGATAGGCACCCAGGCTCCCCAAGGGCAGCGCCTACAGGCGCTACCCGCTACCCGCGGGGCCTTTCTGGCTGCGAGGGCCCGTAGGGCCTATGGGTCGGAGGCGTCAGTAGAAGGGGGGGCGCCGCGTACACGCGGGAACCATTCCAACCAGTCACAGTACAACTAGTCATCTTTCCTCCCCCGCCCTTTTCTTACTCCTCCTCCTCCTGTTCCTGTTCCTCCTCCTTCTCCTCCTCCGCCTCCTCCTCCTCCTCTTCCTCCTCCCCCTCTTCTTCCTCCTCCTCTTCCTCCTCCTCCTCCCCCTCTTCGTCCTCCTCCTCCCCCTCCTCCTGCTCCTCCTCCTCCTCCTCCTCCTCCTCTCCTTTTCCTCCTCCTCGTCCTCCTCCCCTTCTCCTACCTCTCCTCCCCCCTTCACGTCCACCCCTCCCTCTTCTTCCTCCTCATCCTCCGCCTCCTCATCCTCATCCTCATTCTCGTTGCTGCTCCGCATCATTTCTTCGCTCATAGCCTCCTTCTCCCCCGTCCTTCTGCCCCTCATTCCCCCTTATTGCCCGAGTCTGCATGAGGCGGGTCTGCTGCGGTCAACTCCAGAGAATGGGTCATTATTCCTGCTTCTGGGTCCATCCCTCCTCGACACGGGCCTAAGGTGGTTGTGGCTCCTCACGCGCAGGGTATGCAGAGTCGGCTCTAGGATGGCAGATCTAGACTGCATGCATGCCCCCGTGTCCCCAGCAGGCTCTGACTGTGGGTATCCCCCCAGGGGGGCATCTGTCCAGGGGTGGGCCGAATCGGCACTGGTCGGCAGCACTCAGCCTCGAGGGGCATACCACGCACCATGCGCTCCTTCTCACCCTCTAGTTTTGGGTTCGCGTCTTGGTCTGTGTTCTATGAGGGGTTGGCGGTGTCTCGAACATGTCCAGTGTATGGGAGGCCGTGCATGGCACGCCCCATCGAGCCAGGGACATCGTGCTCGCAACGCGAGGCGCAGGGGACGCACCCCGATGGGGGGGCGGACCGAGGCGCGCGGTCCCTCGACCTGTTCCGTTGTCGCGGAGAGCTGAGGTGTGCGCCGCGAGTCGAGCATGACTCGCGTCCGGGGGGTCCCTTTGGTTGCCTGCTGCCGTCCTGGGAGGAGAGCGGCAGGGTGGACAGGGCGGGACAGGTGGGCCGTCATCCCTCCTCTCGGAGGCGAGCCAGGGCGGAGGGGAGAAGGAGAGGGCCTTCTCGGAAGGCGGGGCGGCGTCTCAGAAGCGCCCCGGCCTTCTGAGAGGTTGCCTCGTCTTCGTGGAAGGCTTAGAAAACTTCTCGGAAAGTCAGGGGACTCCTGGGCCTCCTGAGAAGGCCCGCCCCTTCTCGCTTCCACCCCGGGCTCGGCGCCGATCCTCAGCAGGAGCTGAAGTCCTGCCGTGTAGCTCCTAGTCCTCCTCACGCCCTCCCTCCTCCCTCCAGCTCCCCCCCCTCCTGCCCCTCCCCTTCCCGCGAGGCGAGGCGGATTCCTCCAATGACTTTTCTCGACGAAGTTCTCTAGCTATAGCTTTGAAGCGCCATGTCCTGGCTCTCGGCAAGCCCTCCAAAGGTGAGGAGAGGCCTTTTGTTTGAAGCCCGCGGGGAAGCACAAAGTCGTCATCCTCCCTCCCCCCATCCTACCGAGAGCGGTTCTAGGAAACGACAGGGCCGTTGTTGTATTGTGTTCGTTTTGCCGACTTTCCCCCGCTTGGTTCCGGTTCCCTCTCTCCGTTCGTTTGTTTCCGGGTCGTTCGTTCGTTTGGTTTCCGTTCCCGCGCCATTCGTTTCCGATTCTATCGCTGGTTTTCGGTCGGTTCCATTTTTGGTCGCGATCTTGGAGCCATCTTTATCATGTTTCGGCGTCTCGTTGTTTGCACCGCTCTCATCTTCAAGATCAAGTGTTTTGGAAGCGGTTTTCAACATACATAGATACATGAATCAAGATCAGGGTGAGGGGGCCGAACTGTCATTCATTCTCCCTGGGTACGTGGCTGAGGTGTCGACCCGTGGTGAGGTTTATGTTTGTTGCATTGTTGTTATTGCTATTTTTTGTTGAGGACGGTGTTGTGGTTGGTGGTGTTGTTGTTGTTGTCACATGTGTTGTTGATGATGTTGCCGTTGTTGCTGCTGCTGCAGCTGCTGTCGTTGCTGATGGTGCTAAGATTGATGATGTTGCTGATGCTGTTGTTATTGTTGGTGCAAGTGTATGTGTCAGCGGTGTTATTGTTGTTGTTGGTGTTGGTGTTGCATCTGCTGCTGTTGTTGTTGTAGTTGTTGTTGTTGTTGTAGTGATAGTTGTAGTTGTACTTCTTGTTGTTGGTGGTGGTGGTGGCGGTGGTGGTGGTGTTGTTGTCGTTGTCGTTGTCGTTGCCGTTGTCGTTGTCGTTGTCGTTGTCGTTGTTATGTTGGTTGTCGTCGTCGTCCCACCCCGCGACCCAATCTGCGACCCACCCGCGATCCTACCCACGACCCACTCGCGACCCACCCCACGACCCACCCGCGACCCACCCGCGACCCACCCGCGACCCACCCCGCGACCCACCCGCGACCTACTTGCGACCCACCCTCGACCCACCCGCGACCCACCTGCGACCCACCCGCGACCCAACAGCGACCCAACAGCGACCCACCCGCGACCCACCCGCGATCCACCCGCGACCCATGTGCGACCCACTCGCGTTCTACCCAAATTCGTTTAGCGGAAAAATCGGCGCCTGCGGCGGGCTCGTTATCTAATGTGTGAAGCTTTGGCGCTTGCGGCGGGCTTCTCCACAGTCCCGCAAATTGCCGACGTCCCCACCGCCCCCTCATTCTTATCCGCATGTGCGGGGTGCTACGGTTTCTATGTCATAGAAAAACGTCCTGCCGCTGCCGAGAACCGCGAGAGGGACTCCTGCCCCTCCCCTCCCCGGCGAGGCGAGGGGCAGGGCGCACCGGGGCCCAGGGTGGGCCTGGCCAGCGGCGGTGGGCACGTGGAGCTCTCGCCGCCCTAAGGTCGGGTGCTGCCAGAAGTGCCCCTGTCTATCCGACGAAAGCGTCTAGACACCACCACCGGGCCAGGCCAGGGCCATCCTGGGCGCCAGGATGGTGTATAGACCCTCCTGGCCTCGGCTGGGAGGGCGTACACACCATGCCAGGGCCAGGATGGCCCTGGCTTGGCACGGTGGTGGTGTGTAGGTGCCTTCCGCGTATGCCTAGGCCTCGCAGATGGCGTCAGAGCAGATGGGATCGGAGGATCGCGCCGCATCGCCGACGCATCGGCGATGCGGCTCGACGCGGAGCCTTTTTGTTTCTCCACGCCGACGTCGCCGATGCGTCACCCGCGTCGGCGATGCATCACCGATGCATCGGCGATGCGGGGCGATCCTCTGACCCCCATCTACTCGGACCCCACCCAGGAGGCGTCTACTGGGGGCTCCAAGAGTGAGCGAAAAGCTGAGGAGGAGGAGGAGCAGGAGCAGGAGCAGGAGCAGGCGGGGTAGGGGGAGCATGAGCAGGAGGAGGAGGAGGAGGAGGAGGAGGAGGTCACCTTGGGCCAGGAGCACCCACGGCGACCCCCGATCAAAGCGAGGGAAAGGCCCGCGCTCTCCGCGCCGCCAGGCGCCCGGCGGTCCCGGGCGGAGAAGATGAGATCGGACTTCGGTCGGGGCCTCTCTTTCGCGCCGCCGCCGCCGCCTGCAGAAAGAGGAGGGGGGGGGGGGCGAGGGGCGAGGAGGGGGGGATCAGACACGAGGGGGCAATGCTTGGCGGGGGGTGAGCGGAGGGGAATAAGGAGGAGGAGGAGTAGGAGGAGGAGGAATGAGGGGAGGAGGAGGAGGACGAAGACGAACGACGAGGCGGGCGAGGAGGGAGGGGGTGAGGAGGTGGAAAAAGAGGAGGAGGAGGAGGGGGAGGAGGAGGAGGAGGAGGAGGAGGAGGAGGAGGAGGTCGAAGAGGAGGAGGAGGAGGAGGAGGAGGAGGAGGTCGAAGAGGAGGAGGAGGAGGAGAGGGAGGAGGAGGACGACGACGACGAGGCGGGGCGAGGAGGGAGGAGGGCGATGAGGAGGGGGGTGAGGAGGCGCAGACTTTTCTGCGCTGCTCAGGGGGGCGACCCCCCGCAGCTTCTGGAAAAGGGGGGGGGGAGCGACGCCCTTGAAAGGGAGGGGGGTCGGCGTCCTGCGCCCCTCGCGCTCTGGCCGAGGCGGCCGCCGCGTTCCTGCCTCGGGCGGCCTGCTCCAGCGAGGCCGCCTCGCCACAGGGGAGAGATCGAGGCGTCTCGGCCCCCGCTGAGCAGCCGGCGGCCTGGAGTCCCCGGCATCCCGCCGGAGGTCCCAGGGAGGGGGGGAGAGGAGGCATCCGGGGAGGAGAGGGCCGAGGGCCCCTCGCTTCGGGCGCCGAGCGTGAGAGGGGGCCATTCCGCGCAGCACGGAAGCCGTGCTGTATCTGGGAAAGCGTCCCTGCCAGAAAAGCTCAACGTGATTGCAGTGCCCATTCGAGGGCCTGCCGTGACACTGCCCATGGATCCCCCCTCGCGGGCCTCTTGTGGGAGCCCCGAAAGCCTTCAGGCCCCTCTGGGTCGCTGCCCTTCCCTACAGCAGGCGGCTGGCAGGCTCCAGGGATCGGGAGTCCCAGGGGATGGCTTCCGGGGGAACCGTGGTGAGCCAATCCAGCTCAGCGTGGTCGTGGAGCTCAGCTTTGCTGATATGGCCTGCTGTGAGGCAGCGAAACGGCGCACATTTCGAGGGCAAGCGAGGCACATCCTTTACCAACGTTTGCTGCTCCGACGCTCGGAAAGGTTCGGGCCCCAGCTTGGCCAGCTTGTGCGCGTGGCCATTGCCGCGCCTCTGCACATACTTGATCCCACCCTCCCTCATGGCCGCCTCACTCTGGTGGGCCGCCACCTTCACGGAACAAGCTCCCTCGTCATTGCCGGCCATTCGGGACCACCAGCGGCAGCGCACTTGGGCCTCGTTGGCGGACCTTGGCAGCTTGGCCCCAACTGACACCGTCGCCCTACAGTAGATGCCCAGGAGCTATTGGCCAATGGGAGGAACAAAAGGACCAGCACTGTGAGATTGCCATTAGCAAAGAACGAATGTCTGAAGGAGGCCTCAGCGAAAGCATCGCAAGTTTAACTGGTGAAGCTGCAGTACCAGACCGAAATCGCACTCGCCCACATTCGCCCTGCTTCGCCGACGCGAAAAGCTGCACTACTGCGTGCGGCTGCTACGTCGTCCCCCGAGCGCCCCAGGTCGGCGCAGGGCCGGACTCGTTGAGGTCTCATCCGATAGCAAGAATGCCACGGACACGCCTCGAGCCGGTGCTTGAGCCAAGATGGTTACGGACGGAGGAGGAGGAGGGGGAGGAGTGGGAGGAGGAGGAGGAGGAGGAGGAGGAGGAGGAGGAGGAGGAGCAGGGGGAGGGGGAGGAGCGGAGAGGAGCGGAGACGAGCGGACGGAGGAGGAGGATGCAGCGCAGTGCCACGGGGCAGCTCGCACGGTCAGGCGGCCAGGCGCCCTTTCCAGCAGCAGGTCGGGTTTCGGCCGCACGGCCACAGGGCAGGGCCCTGGAGAGCCGTTGACCATAGAGAACAAGAGAACCCCTTATCCCTGATAACACGATGACGCTGCGGTCTCACTTGGGTCCCTGTTGATTGGTCTGCTACATCTTCAGGAAAAAGGTCCCTCCCCAAAGGGTGAGGGGTCCTTTCACTTGTTATGGGTGGAGGGTCGTTGAGGCCCATGACTTGCTTGCGGCCCGGCGCAATCTGCGTGAAGCGGAGTCCTCCACCGCCCCTCAGGGGGGGAGGCACTGCGTGGTATGGACCGTTTGGGGTCGGCCGCGGAGCTCAGCTGTGCTCGTCGCCTCTTGTCGGCTTATGCCTTCTCGCTCTCCCAGGCCCATTCTCCACTCCAGGCGCACACACCCGCTTATGAAGTGGGGCCGTGTGTCATGGCGTGCGTGTTCGAGCTGAAGGTTCGAAGCCCTGTGGATGGCATGATATCATCCAGAAGCTTGTTTTTGTGCTTGAAGGTGAAGGCGCCGTGCGCACTTCATCGATCATCGTTTCTAAACGTATGTATATTGAAGACGCCTACGGCGAATCACTGCCGCACCCTGCCTTTTGGAATCGCCCATGTGGCCGAGCTTTCTGGCAAGAGCTCTGCCACTCTATCGGGCCATGTGTTTCCCCAGCCGTTGAAGAAACCCTTCGGGGAACACTTGAGGGAGGATTGCGGGGAAGGTCAGGAGGAGGAGGAGGAGGAGGAGGAGGAGGAGGAGGAGGAGGAGGAGGAGGATGGGGTCATCTCGGGATCCTCTGGGGGCACTCTTGGGGCCTCCTGTGAGCTTCCTGGGGGCCTCTTGGCAGCATTTTGGGGGCCTCCTTGGGCATCTTGGGGGCCTTTGGGGGCTTCTCGGGGGCTTATGACCCGTGTGAGGCATGTTCCGAAACAGGCGGGGGGACGCCATGTGAAGCTGCCCAGTGGTGGCACAGGTGGAGCGTTGGGGCATGTGTTGGCATGGGCTGGGGGGGAGCTGTACGAACTTGGTCTTTGGACCTTTAGATGGTGCTCCTTGTGGGCGCGATACGCATGATGGGATGTGCCGAAATGGCCGGGGGGGGCGCAGTGCGAACCTTGCCTCTGGTGCCGTGGGTGGAGATCTTTGTGGGCCACGATCCGTGTGAGAGTTTTGCCGAAGTAGGGGGGGGGGGGCAGGATGCGAACCTTGCTTGTGGGGCCGTCCGTGGACCTCCTTGCGGGCCGCGGTCCGTGTGAGAGGTGTACCGAAGTGAGCGGGGCGACGCTATGGAGCTTTCCTCTGCTGCCGCACATGCAGATAGTTGCGGGGCACGGTCCGCGTGATGCGGCTTGCCACTGTGCGAACCTTGTCTCTGGGACGTGCGTGGAGCTCCCTGTGGGGCGCGATCCCTGTGAGGGGTGTGCCGACATGGGCGGGGGGCGCTGAGCCAAGCCTGTCTTTGGGGCCGCAGGGGGAGCTCCCTGAGGGGCACGGTCCGTGTGACAATACATGCCCCCCGATACCGAATGCTTCGTAGACCACAACTAGAGATTGCTTGAACCTAAGCGCGCGAGAAGAGCGCGCGTGGTTCTAGCAGGTGCATATATACTTCGTATACACATGCGTGTGCATGTATGTATGCATGTATGCATGTATGTACGCATGTGTTATACATGGATATAAATATGTATGCATACATATACGTGTGTAGATGTGTATGCATGCATGTATGTGTGTATGCGTGAATGCCTTTAAGTACGTGCATAGGCATGTATGTATGTCTGTCTGTCTGTCTGTCTGTCTGGCTGTCTGTCTGTATGTATGTATGTATGTATGTGTATATATGTATGTATGTATGCATGCATGTATGCATGTAGTCATGGATGTATGTATGTATGCATGTATGTATGCATGCGTGCATGTATGTATGTGTGTGCATGTATGTATGTATGCATATATGCATGTATTCTTGCATGCATACATGCATGCAGGCATGTGTGCATGGATGGCCTGGGTGTATGTATATGTGTGCGTGGGTGCGGATGTGTGAATGATTGGTTTATGGGTGTATGAACGTGTACATGCATTCATATGTGTATGTGTGCATGCATGTACGCAGTCATGCATGTATGCACGCATGCATGTATGGATGTGCGTATGTATGTATGTGTGTATGTACGTGCGTATGTATGTGTATACGTGTAGGTGTTTCTCGTATGTAGGTTTGTGTGTATGCATGTGTATATATGTATGGATGCATGCATGCATGCATGCATGCATGTATGTATGTATGTATGTATGTATGTGTGTACATACGTATGTATGCATGTATGTATGTGTGTGTGGATGTATGCATGCATGTATGTATGTATGTATGTAGGTATTCATCGATGTGTGTATATATGGATGTAGGTAGGCCTGCATGCATGCATGCATGTACGCATGTATGTATGTTATGATTGTGTATATACATATATAGGTGCGTGTGTATGTGCGTGTATGCATGTACGTATGTACGTATGTCCGTATGTACGCATGTACGTATGTATGTATGTATGTATGTATGTATGTATGCACATGTATATATATATATATGGATGTATGCTTCTTGGTGTGTACGTGTGGAGTGGTGTATTCATGTATGTGTGTGCATGTACGTATGTATGTATGCATGCATGCATGTATGTGTATGCATGCATGCATTTACACATGTATATATACATGTATTATATCTATATATTATATATTATATATTATATATTATATGTATGTATATGTCGTTAGATGTATATCCTTACACACGCGTCTATCCTTAGCCCCCTCCCGCCCGCCCCGCGGCGCACAGCCTAGCTACCCCCCCCCCCCACACGCACTGCACAGCAACCAGGGCTCGGCCGACGCAGGCCTGCCCTTCGGCTGCGCCGTCCTGCGGTCTGCCTCCTCCTCCTCCTCCTTTTTCTGCTCCTCCTGCACCTCCCCCTCCTCTCCTTCTCCTTCCCCTCCTCCTCCGCCTCCTCCTTCTCCCCCCCTCCTTCTTCTCCTTTTCATACTCCTCCTCCTCCTCCTCCTCCTCCTCCTCCTCCTCCTACCCCATCCTCTTCCTCCTCCTAATTATCGTCCTTCTTCTCCTCCTCTTCCTGCTCTTCCTCCTCCCCATCCTCCCCTTCCCATTCCTCTCCCTCCTCCTCCTCCTCTTCCCCCTCATCCGCCTCCTCCGCCTCCTCTTCCTCCTCCTCCTTCTCATCATCCACTTCTTCATCCCCACGCCCGTCCAGGCCAGGCGCCTTCGGGGCGTCCCCATGCTCTCTCTCTCTCTCTCTCTCTGCCGTTGACGGCGCCGCCGCCCGCCCCTGTGTCCAGACAACGACTCCGATTCCGTCGACATCATGGCCATGATCATCCCGAACTCTTCCAAGGGAGTCATCAGAATGACGGTCGCCCCACGGGCGGCAGGGGAGGGGGCAGGAAGGTCGGAGAAATCCAATTTTCCTCCATTGTCCCCCGTCTGCTGCTGCCAAGCCTGCCTCTGCACCCCCCATCTCTCCTCACCCCAGTCTCCCGTACCTCGTCTTCCCCCCCCATCCGCCCCTCCCGCCCTCCAGAAGAGGAGAAGGCCTTCGATTCCTCCCCTTCCCCATCCCCCCCTCTTCCGCCGAGGAGGTACAACTCCTCGGTCCCCTCGACGCCCTCCCTCGATTCTCCGAGGAGGAATCCTCGGCCTCCAGTTGGCGCCCCCCCATTACTCCTCCCCCGCTGGACCAGTCGGAAGAGGAGGGCGAGGACGACGACGAAGAGCCGGAGGAAGAGGAGGAAGGAGAGGAGGAGGCGAGGTAGGAGGAGGAGGAGGAGGAGGAGGAGGAGGAATAATACTAATACTAACACACAAAAGAAAACGAAATGGAGGAGGAGGAGGAGGAGGAGGACGCCGAGTGCAGACGCAAGACTCGCCACCGATATTGCAATACACCCTCCCTCCAAGTTCCCTCTTCAGAGGCCCCTAGAAGGATTCACTCTCACTGCAGCAAAAAGCCCCACTGGAACACAACCACTTGGACATCCTGAACTGTGCACGAACACCAGTTCTTAGATTTCACGCCACGGATCGCCGTTACAGGTGCGTCGTGACGATCCTGAAATGTGACCATGATTGAGACTTCCAACGTAACGACTCAACAGAATTGCTGCGCCCTGAAAGTCCGTCACCGTGCCAAAGCACCATGTTTGGGGGACAGTCGCCGTGATAGTATTCGAACTTGTACCTTGTGACAACGAATGAACGCGACCCTGATGCGAGAACCTCATGTTGAACAAGAGCCCCCTCCATCCGTGAAGCTCTTGCACGTTATGAAAAAAAGATGGATGTGTGCGGCGCTGAGGCGGGAGCCGCAATCTGAAAGCGGCCCGCCCTCAACCCGTGAAGCTCTTGTTTTTTTTCTCAGGGAATCCACGTAGCAGTCAGGCAGGAAGCACACTCAGAGCAACACGAGCTGCTCTCCATCCGTGAAGCTCATGCCGTGTGTTTTAGACGGGTGTGCGCGGCGCCGAGGCGAGAGCCACATTGTGAAACCGACCCGCCCTCCAGCCGTGAAGCTCTTCAACGTTTAAAGGAAGTCGGTTGTGCGCGCTGCTAAGGCGAGAGTGACACCCTCCCTCCATCCGCGAAACTGTTGACATGTCTCGTCTTAGGGCCATAGGTGGTTAGGAAGCCCCGGGCGAAACGCCAAGCCCGCCCTCTCGACCGGCCTCGGGTTGTCACAGTGAGGAGTGATGACAATCCAGGAGGACTGGAGGAGGAGGCGGAGGAGTGAGGAGGAGGAGGAGGGGGAGGAGGAGGAGGAGGCAGGAGGAGGAGGAGGAGGAGGGAGGCAGGAGGAGGAGGAGGAGGAGAGGAGAAGGGAGGAAGAGGGGGGGAGCGGGGAAGGCGGGAGGGGGAAGCAGGAGGAGATGTGAGACGGCGACGGGACGACGACGCCGAGATGCGACGACGTCTAGGGGGTGGGGGGGGGGCGATCCCCCCGGCAGGCGCCCGTGCGGCTCTCCTCGCCCCAATCGGTATCTCATTCGTGCCTCCCCCCTCCCGCCCAGCCATCCTCCACGCGCTCCCCCCTCCCCTCCCCCCTCTGCCCTCTCCCTTCCCGCCCTCCTCCCTCCGAAGCGCTGTCGCCATCCTCGCCGGTTTCTCGGTCCGGCTCTTCCTCGCCTGGGTCGTCTTCTACGCGCTGAGGTTCAGAGTGTGCGGTGGGCCTCGCGCCTGCCAGAGGGGTACGCAGCCACGGTGCTCGCCATTCGGCCGCGCTCCACCTCCCCCCCCAAGCGCAGCACGGGGAGGCGCCCCGCCGAGGCGGCGCCCGCTCCTGGCCAAGACGTCAGAGCGAGTCCCCGCAGGCAGCGGGGCGGAGGCGACGCAGCGCTTCCTCGCGCACGCGTCCTTCCTTCCCCTTCGCGGCCGCAACTGATTCGGGGTGGGGACGGGCCCTGGCCTCCAACGGCATCACCACCACCACCACCTCCTCCGCCTCGAGGATCTCGCGTCGGTCCGACGCCCCCGCCGCCCTGCCGTTCTCATCCGTGGCTGCCCGTCTCTCGGCGATCTCCGCCAGATGCCCAGGCTCAACGGCACCTGTCTTTGGCGGCTGCGTCCATCGAGCCCCCCTCCTGCCCCCCCCTCCTTCTGCACGGGCAAGCGATGCGCCTTCGCCCCTTTTTTCCAAGGCAGGCCGCGCGAGAACCCTCCGAGGACTCGGAAGGGCACGCCTCCCCGGCCACAGGGGGGGACCCCTGAAGGCCAGGGGCGCCCACGAGGGGGGCTCCACAGGACGGGAGGCCAGCCTCCGCGGTGGCCCGCCGGGCCCGTTCTCCCTGCGAGGTCGCGGCCACACCGTGGTTTCTCGGCGAGCTCCAGCGACTTCCTTGTGCACATCAAGCAATACTATCGACCCGCTGATTGAGGACGAGCGACTTTCCAAGGTTGCACTTGCATCCTGCCCCTTCGGCCCACCCTCGGCCGCCTTCGCTGGCCGCGCCCCGCTCGCAGAGTGTCGACATGGCCATCCAAAGCCCTTGCATCTGTGTACTGCTGCGTCAATTCTTAGTGGCGTTGATTGTATGAATTCTACTCCCCTCTCTCCCCCGAAGACTGCCCGAGAGTCGCCCGCCCGTTCCGCGCAAGGTGGTTTTGCGCAAAACGGGGCCGAGTTGATGTCTCTTTACGCGACCGTCCAGTCCGGGAGTCCCCGGTCCTTCCGCAACGGTGCTCCCGCTGCAGCGTGGACCTTACCTGGGGATCTGGGCTGTTCTCCCTCCGTTCAGGAGGGCGCTCTTGCTCCAGCGCGGGCCACTCTCCTGGATCAGAGTCCGTCCTCATCGTTGTCGCCCCCCTCCTGTCCTTCCTCCGGCTGCCGCTGGTCCCCCTGCCCCTCCAGACCCCTCCACTCCAATTCCACATGATGCTGCTCTTCGTCCTCCTCGTCCCTTCCCTTCCTCCTCCTCCGCCTCCCTCTCTCTCCTCTCCTCCTTGTTCGTCTTGCTCATCCCCCACCCCAGCCCTCCTATGTATGTACGCAGCTCCACCTTTCCGATTGCGCCCTCACGATGAAGTCTTTCTAGGAGTTCTAGGCCCACTGTGACACGCGTCCGCGGACGAAAACAGAAGTTACCCATGAATGAATGCAAATTGGAAAGGGGTGGGTAGGACGAGCAGGATGTCAGACTTGGTGCGTGCGCACACAATTGGCCCTCCTCCTCCCTGCTTCCTCCTCTCCTCCTCTTTCTCCTCCTCCCCTCCTCCTCCTCCTCCTCCTCCACTCCCCTCCCTCCCTCCCTCCCTCCCTCCCCTCCTTCCTCCCTCCCTCCCTCCCTCCCTCCCTCCCTCCCCCCTTCCTCCTCCCTCCCTTCCCTCCTCCTCCTGCCTCTCCTCCTCCTCCTCCTCCTCCTCCTCCTCCGCCTCCTCCCTCTCCTCCTCCTCCTCCTCCTCCTCCTCCTCCTCCTCCTCCTCGCTCTCCTCTCCTCCTCCTCCTCCTCCTCCTCTCCTCCTCCCTCCTCCCTCCTCCTCCTCCCTCCTCCCTCC
Organism: Prorocentrum cordatum; assembly: GCA_963575745.1. Lineage (NCBI taxonomy): Eukaryota > Dinophyceae > Prorocentrales > Prorocentraceae > Prorocentrum > Prorocentrum cordatum. Next base: position 95,116 of record CAUYUJ010020693.1, read on the forward strand.
TCCCTCCTCCCTCCTCCCGCCTCCTCCTCCTCCTCCTCCTCCCCTCCTCCTCCTACTGCCTCCTCTCCTCCTCCTCCTCCTCCTCCTCCTCCCCCTCCACCTCCTCCCTCCTCCTCCTACCTCCTCTCCTCCTCCTCCTCCTCCTGCCTGCCTCCGCCTACGCCTCTCATACCCTCCTCCTCCCCCTCCCTCCTCCTCCTCCTCCTCCTCCTCCTCCTCCTCCCTCCTCCTCCTCCTCCTTCCTCCTCCTCCTCCTCCCTCCTCCTCCTCCTCCTCCTCAGCCTCCTCATCCTCCTCCTCCTCCTCCTCCTCCTCCCTCCTCCTCTCCCCCCCTCCTCCTTCCCTCCTCCTCCTCCTCGCTCCTCTGGAGGATCCTATCGACCCCTCCCAAATGTATCTCAGATATTGGCCCCATCCTTTTGGGGAGTATATAAGCACCTAGATAATCGTGTTTATCTTGCCTGGTGACGCTTTGGAGGACCTGACACACATAATCACACCCACACACACACACACACACACACACACACACACACACACACACACACACACACACACACACACACACACACACACACACACGACCTTCGGCTTCGCCGTGTGGGGGTGGCGGTGGTCGATTCCTCTCAATGGCGCTCTCCGTCCTACCTTTTTCGGACCCCTACCAGGGACCCCCCAGACAGTTGCTAGGGGCGAGTTATATGCGCTCGCCACAGCCATTCGTCTTTCGCGGGCCCCCCTTGCTTTTGCAACCGATAATGATGCCGTCTGCTCGAGATGGTGGGATGACGGAAAGAGCGAGGTACGAGCGAGTGACGTTGAGTTGGGGGCGACGCCCTTCGTAGGGGGGGTGCAGGGGGGGGGGCGAGGGGCCGGGGGGGGGGACGGAAAGAGCGAGGTACGAGTGACGTTGAGCAGGGGGCGAAGCCCTTCAGGGGTCCAGGGGAGGGGCGAGGCGCGCGGGCGGGGTTTAATGGATTTGGGATGTTTTCCCTAGGGTTTTTGAATGTTTTTCGGGTTCTCCCTCCAGACGGCCGAAGAGCGCTCCAAGAAAGCCCAAGACCGCCCAAGAGGCTCTCCAGAGGCCCCCAAGAGGCCCCCAAGAGGCGCCCGAGGGGCGTCCCAAGAGGGCCCCAAGAGGCCCAAATCATAGATTTGCCCGATGCAAGCGTAGATTTTTTGCATCTACGGCTTTTCGCCTTTCATGGCGTAGACGACGACCCAAGAGGCCCCCCAAGACCGCCTCAAAACGGCCCAAGAGGCTCCCAAGAGGCCCCTGCAACGGCCCAAGAGGGCCCCCAGACGGCCCAAGAGGCGCCCAGGACGGCCCAAGCGGGCCCCAAGACGGCCCCAAGAGGGGGACCACGAACCGAAAAGTCTAGCCTATCGCCCCACGACGCTCCCGGGAGGCCCCCACAGCCCCCAAAGAAGCCTCAAGAGGCCCCCAAGAGGCGTCCGACGAGGCCATCAGGAGGCGAAAATCATGGATTTCAGATCGGAAAACGTACATTCCCCAAGACGGCCCCAGAGGGCCCCCAAGAGGCCCCCCAAACGGCCCAAGAGGGCGCCAAGACGGCCCAAGAGGCGCCCAAGATGGCCCAAGATGGCCCCAAGACGGCCCCAGAAGGGGGACCACGAACCCGAAAGTCTAGCTTTTCGCCCCAAGACGCTCCCAGGAGGCCCTCACAGACCCCCAAGAAGCCCCAAGAGGCCCCCAAAGGTGCTCAAAAAGGGCCGCAATAGGACTCCCAAGAAGGCTCAGAGAAACCAAGTAAAGAGCGATCGGTAACGCAAAATGCTTTTCACACTAAGGCTCCCAAGAGCGAACGGTGACGTAAACAGGCTGATAAGACCAAGGCTCCCAGCAGGGAGCGATGACGTAACAAGTTCCTGACACCAAGGCCCAGCCAAGGCTCAGGAACGGGTGGCAACGCAATAATCTCTGAACACCAAAGCTCCTAAGAGCGCGGGGTGACGTAACAAGCTCTCAACGCCAAGTCTCCCAGTACGAACGGTGGTGAGAGTAATTGCGGTACCTTTGTTTGAGGCGCTCTTTCCGTTTCCGTGCCGGCCCAGGTCGTTGCTACCTACGCCCACCCCAGAGGGACTAATGTCGATGAGTGGCGCATGGTAGGTAAAGTCTTGTCGGATCAGGGTCGTGACCCTGGTGAGATCGTCGTTTTAAGGGTTCCATCCCACCTCGAGGCGGAGGAAATGGTTGAGCAAAACGTGCCTCGGTGGATGATCGAAGGAAACACGTTTTCCGACTGTCTTGCAGGAGAAGCGGCCAGACAGGCTTGCGTTCCCCAGGCCCTTCGCCACAAAGTCCTCTTGATCGAAGACGAGGCCTGCCGTGTTCGTCATAGGTTGTTGAGGGCGACCCTAGAGGTTGCCGAACAGGAGCGTCAGGGTAGGTGGACACAATCGTCCCTCTGCTGCTGCTGCTCGTGCGACTTGTCCCCCTCCGCCGACCCCCGCCACGGTGGCCCTTTTCCCGACCTCCCATTCCATAAGCGACTGCGGGTTCAGGTGTGTTGTTTGTCATGGATCCACGTCTGTGGCGGCGAGGGGAGTTGCTCTGAAGTCAGACTGTTTCCGCCCTGAGCGGTGCACCAGTCACACGGTTCGGATTCCTCAGGGGCGTCATTTACATTTCGCTGGGGGGGGTCCATCCTTCACATCAGATGTTGTTCCATGAGCCTCTCGCCTTGCGGTTCTGTAAGACCGGCGGATCCATAGGCCAATCCCGTATAGTTGGCCTGGCCCAGGAGTGCAAGCCACCTACCCGAATTGGCAGGGAGTATCTTTACCGTATCAGCCGAGGCCTCACGCCCAAAGCTCTCGGCAAGGCTGAGAGGTCGGTTAAGCCCGAACTTTATTTGACACGCTTCGCGAGGAGTCTGAATCTCTGAACTTCCTCCTTCTCCTCCTCCTCCTCCTCCTCCTCCTCCTCCTCCTCCTCATCCTCCTTTTCCTCCTCCTCCTCCTCCTCCTCCTCCTCACCCTCCTCCCCAAGCAGGGGCAACGTCAAGGTGGAATGGGCCCAGGGGGGGGAAGCCTCGACGCACCGTCGCCCATTCATCTCCGATCGGTGCCCGGGTGCCCCGCCCGCCCGTGAGCGTGCGGTGTCGCTCTCCAGAGCCCATCGCCGATTTACCGGGGACGTATCGCCGATTCCCAAGTGAAAGTCTCCCCTGCTTTACCAGCCTCGAACGTGTCCCTATCCCCAAGATTGACACGCCAAAAGGCGATAACAATCTTAGGGATTCGCCATCAAAAAATAAGGGAACCCCTAAGATTGGCATCGTGATGAGGAGGCGCCCAGCATAGGGATAGGGATATGTTCCAGGCTGGTAACCACTCCCCTTGGCCAGTCCTCCCCTCCTACCGTTCCCCCTGCGGAGTGGCGCTCGCGCTTGCTCTGTCATCGAGATTTCACCCAGTTTGGACGGCGGTTTCTAGGCCATAGCGCGCGCTGTGCTGCCCCCCCTTCACGTAATACTCCCCTCTCCCTGCCAGAGCGCCCGCTATCGCCGCAACCAGAAAATGCTCTCGACGATGAGCGCCTCCCCCTTCCTCTAAGTCATCCCTGCCCTGCCCCCTCCCCCCTCGGTGGGCGCTCGCGCTTGCCCCCGATCGACGTTTTCCTGCCCTGGGCGAGGGGCGCCTCCTCCTCCTCCAAGTCCTGCAGCGCGTCCTCCCCCTCTTGCGCGTCCTCCCCTGTCCTCTCCCTCCTGCGCGTCCTCCCCCTGTTCTTGCGTGTCCTCCCCCTCTTGCGCGTCCCCCTCTTGAGGGTCCTCCCCTTTGCTCCCCCGCTCGCGCGTCCTCCCACTCTTCCTGCGCGTCCTCTTGCGCGTCCTTCCCCTTCTGAACCCTCGGAAGTATCCTCCCTCTTCTTCTGTCTGTTCCGCACTGTGGGACAATACCGATACCGCTGCTCCCCGAACCTCTCTGGGTATGTTTCCGAGGCGAACGCACCCGTGGCGACAGGAGTCTCCGAGGAGGCCCAGCAAAAAAGCGAAAGTGAGGCAAGGGTAGTTGCAGCGGTAAGTACCTCTACCTCTGGCTCCTTCCTCGTCCTCTTCCTTGAGAGTGCCACTCTCCCGCCCCCCGCGGCGGGGCGCTCGCGCGGCTGTCCTTGATCTCCTGACTGCTCGGGGCCTCTTCTTGGAGCTCTGGACCTCTCTCTGGGGGCCAGCTCTCTACAGTGGTGGCCCATGCCAAGAAACACCCTGCTTGCCTCCAGGGTGCCCTGGATTTCTTGGATGTCGACGGTCTCGCTATGGAAAGCGTGACGCTCCCACAACAAAACTAAATGAACCTCCTGGATTCTCAGGGTTGGGTTTCGTGTGGAAGGTTTCTTGTGGACTGGCCTCGACTGTATCTTGGACATTCTTGGGCTGGGTTTCTTACGGTCCCAGGTCGGGGTGCACGCAACCGGGTTCAGCGCTTACGGGGGTCAGCCAATCCCCTCTGGCTGATCCGGTTTTGGAAACCACGGTGAGCCGATTCCCTGTTTCTTCCCTCCGCTGAACCTTGTTTGCGCTGACCCAGGTTTGCGCTGACCCGGGTCAGTGCGTCCCCGCCCAAAAGTGCAGAAAAGCATCTGCTTCGATGTTTCAATACGTGGGAGGTCTGGATTCCGCTTCCTCGAAAAGTCCCTCACCCCCCCCTTGCGGAGAGGCGCGTGCTGCTGCCCCCGATATATTTCTCGCTGCGGACGCCGCACAAACTTAGGATCGGAGCCTCAGACCCCATCTTCCTGCGAAACCCGGGCCCTGGAGCCCGAAACCATGCGAAACCACCAGCGGCGAACATTCAGGATTCTGCGCATCTTCTCAGGGACTGTCCCCCACCGCCCCTCAAACCGCGGATCCTCCTCCTCCGCCTTCTCCTCCTCCTCCGCCTCCTCCTCCTCCTCCTCCTCTCCCTCTCCTCGCCTCCTCTCCTCCTCCTCCTCCTCCTCCTCCTCCGCCTCCTCCTCCTCCTCTCCTCCTCCTCTGCCTCTTCCCTCTCCTCTTCCCTCTCCTCCTCCTCCCACTCCTCCTCCTCCTCCTCCTCCTCCTCCTCCTCCTCCTCCTCCCCTCTCCTCCTTCCTCACTCCTGATCCTCCTCCTCCTCCTCCTCCTCCTTCCTCCTCCTCCTCCTCCTCCTCCTCCTCCTCTCCTCCTCCTCCTCTTCCTCCATCCTCCTCCTCCTCCTCCTCCTCCCTTCTCCTCCTCCTCCTACCCCCTCCTCCCCCCTTCTCCTCCTCCTCCTCCTCCTCCTCCTCCTCCTCCTCCTCCTCCTCCTCCTCTTCCTCCTCCTCCTCCTTCCCCTCCCCCCTTTTGGAGAGGCGCTCGTGCTGCTGCCCCCGACTGCTGCGGACGCCGCGAAAAATCACGATCGGAGCCCTAGACCCTAGACTCCATCTTCCTGCGAAACCAGGGCCCGAAGCCAGGCGAAAAGGACCGGCGCGAACAATTTGCAACGCCCGGATCTCAGGAAAGTCTTCCGTCCCCTCCCGCGGATCCCCCTCCTCCTCCTAGCTCTTCCTCCTCCTCCTCCTCCTCCTCCTCCTCCTCCTCCTCCTCACTCTTTCCTACAATCCCCCTCCTCCTCCTCCTCCTCCCCTCATCCTCTCCTCCTCCTCCTCCTCCTGATCCTCCTCCTCCTCCTCCTCCCTCCGCCGCATCCATCCATCCCCCTCCCCCTCTTGGATGAGGCGCTCGTGCTGTGCTTGCTGCTGCCCTCGATCTTCTTCCTGCTCTGGACGATGGGCGCCTTCTCGGGCAGCGGGCGCGCGCCTGGGCCCGTGAGCCCGCCGTCCCCGCCCAAGGCCTCCCGGGGGGCTCGGCAGGGCCTCCGCGCGACGTCTTCGTCGTCGTCGTCGTCGTCGTCGTCGTCGTCGTCGTCGTCGTCGTCGTCGTCGTCGTCGTCGTCGCTGGGGGAGGACGAGGAGGGGGAGGAGGCGCCTACTCTCCTTCCTTCACTCTTTCCTCGCCTCCTCTCAGCCTGCCTTCTTCTCCGTAGGCGCCGCCCTAGCCCTTCGTTCAACTTTGTGTCTCTTTCTGCTCCTGGAGTGGACTCGGGACCTGTCAGTGCATCAGTGCATCAAGGCGAGACGGAGGAGGAGGGAGAGGAGGAGGAGGAGGAGGAGGAGGAGGAGGAGGAGGAGAACAAGGAAGCGGGGGAGAGGAGGAGATGAGGAGGAGGAGGAGTAGGAGGAGGAGGAAGAGGAGGATGAGGAACGAGGGGAAGGAGGGGTAGGAGGGGAGGAGGGAGGGGAGGGTGACGAGGAGGAGAGGAGGGGAGGAGGAGGAGGTAGGCGAGACGGGGAGAGAGGAGGAGGCGGCTAGGAACGGAGGATGAGGCGGCGTAAGAGAGCGTAAGAGGAGAGGAGGAGAGTAGACGGAGGAGAGGGGGGAGGAGAGGAGGGGGAGGGAGAGGGAGGAGGAAGAGGAGGAGGAGGAATAATGAGGGTAGAGGAGGGGGAGGGGAGGAGAGGGGAGTGGAGGAGGAGGAGGAGGAGGAGGAGAGAGAGGAGGAAAAGGGGAGGGGAGGGGAGGGGGAGAGGAGGAGGAGGAGGATGAGGATGAGCAGAGAGAGGAGTAGGCGAGGCGGAGGTGAGGAGGGCGGAGAGGAGGATGGAGGGGAAGAGGATGAGGAGGATGACAGAGACGAGGAGTAGGAGGAGGAGGAGGAACAGGAGGAGTAGGAGGAGAAAAGGAGGATGCGGAGGAGGAGGAGGAGGAGGACTAGGAGGAGGAGGAGGAGGAGGGAGGTTGTCCAGACCTCCGGGGATCCAGGCCTCGGAACAAAAACTGGAGCGCCGGATGCCCGGGTATGCAACTGAGATGTTGCCCTCCCCATGGCCCTGGCGCCGCGCACCGTGGTGCGAAGGTAGCAGAGATGTTTTAGCGCGGCGTGTGTTTTTTTCTTCGCCGCTCTCATCGGAAGTGCTCGGACGGGGCTGCGACGAGGACACGAATCCGTTCCAGAGCGTTCTGGAACGCTCTCAGAGTTTTTGGGGGGAACGCTCTGAGAAGGCCTCGGCGCCCGATATACCCTCCAGAGCCGCCGAATATCACTCCTCCTCCTCCTCCTCCTCCTCCTCCTCCTCCTCCCCCTCCTCCTACTCCTCCTACTCCTCACTTCCTCCTCCTCTTCCTCCTCCCTCTCCTCCTCCTCCTCCTCCTCCTCCTCCTCCTCCTCCTCCTCCTCCTCCTCCTCTTCCTATCCTTACCCAATGTTTATCCTTCTCCCAGCTTCGTCCTAAGTGCATTCCGGACGGGAGAGAGGGGGGGGGGGGGGGGGGGCACATGGCGTTCTCGCCGCAGTGCCGCGCGGGTTTTTTTTTCTGAGGATTCCCTCCCGCCTGCGCGCGGCCCCGCGTGGCTGCCGCCCCCGCCAGGTCGTCGGAAGGTGGGCTACGCGCGAACGCCTTCCGCTCGCCGCCTCGGAGCGCGTTCTGGGAGATCGTCCACCCTGTTCCGCCCCCCCGCCCCTCCCCCTGTCATCCCTTCCTCCCCCTTCCCCCTCCCTGGCCCCCTCTCCCTCCCTGACCCCCTCTCCCTCCCTGGCCCCCTCTCCCTGGACCCCCACTCGCCCCCCCAGGCCCTCTCAATCCCCGCCCTGTCTCTGCTCCCGCCGTCCTCCGCCTCCGCGCCCCGCTCGCCTCTCTCTGTCTCGCTCTTCCCCCTCGCTGCTGGTGGCCCTCCCGGGTTGCCAAGTTCTGACGCCCTTGGCCCTCCTGTTTGTGGGCCAGGGGGGGGACTTCGCAGGCGATGCTTCTCCCCCGACCCTCGACTGTGCGAAGAAAGATGAAGCCGCTCAGGAAGGGGGGGGGCCCTGGGATGCACCCCAAGGGGGCTATTCGGACGCACCCCTACCGGGGATAGACGCCACCCCCCATCCTGTATCCCCGAGTTGGGCCCCAAATTTCGGGTCGATCCGAAAACCCTACGAAGCCTGGGATATGGGTCGACATATCCCCTGCTGGGAACGACCGGGGTCCACGGACTTCCTCGATCTGGCTACAGGTTGATTCCTCTGCCTCCTGCTCTACGTCCTCTCCCTCCTCCTCCCCCTCCTCCTCCTCCTCCTCCTCCTCCTCCCTCCCTCCTCCCCCTCCTTCCTCCCTCCTCGACCTCGTCCTCCTCCCCTCCTCTCCTACTCCTCCTCATCATCATCAATCATCATCATCAACATCATCATCATCATCCTCATCATCATCATCACTCATCAATCATCATCATCATCATCATCATCATCATCTCATCATCAGCATCATCATCATCAGCGCATCATCATCATCATCATCATCATCATCATCAGCATCATTCCCCCTCCGCCTCCTTCTTCTCCTCCTGCTCCTCCTCCTCCTCTCCCTCCTCCCCCTCCTCCTCCTCCCCCTCCTCCTCCTCCTCCTCCTCCTCCCTCCCCTCCTCCTCCTCCTCTCCTCCTCCCTCCTGCACCTCCCCTCCGGGCCTCTCCTTCTCCTCCTGCTCCTCCTTCTCCTTCCTCCTCCTCCTCCTCCTCCCTCCTCCTCCTCCTCCTCCTCCTCCCTCCCTCCTCCTCCTCCTCCTCCTTCCCTCTCCTCCTCCTCCTCCTCTTCCTCCTCCTCCTCCTTCTCCTCCTCCTCCTCCTCCTCCTCCTCCTCCTCCTCTCCTCCTCCTCCTCTCCTCCTCCTCCTCCTCCTCCTCCTCCTCCCGCCCTCCCCTCTCCTCCTCCTCCTCTCCTCCTCCTCCTCCTCATCATTCATCACGTCATCTCATCAGGCAGCTAAGCATCATCAGCACATCACTTCATCTTCACTTCATCCTTATCCCCCCCCCCCCAGAGGCTGGTACCAAGTCCAGCAGGCCCGCTGGTGTTCCTGCACCCGCGGCCGCTGGCGAGGAGAGCCTGTCCTCGTCGTCGTTCTACTCTTGTTGCCCCTCCTCGTCCACAAGTTGTTGCTCCTCCTATTGCTTCTCGTCCTCCTTCCCCGATTCCCCCCTCCCTCATCTTCCTCCTCCTGGTCCTTCCGTCCTCTTCGTCTCGGTATCCTCCTTTCTTCCCTCTCCATCTCGTGTTGTTCCCTCCTTCTTTGTCCTCTCGCATTTGTTCTCCTACTTCTCCCTCCCCATCTTCTGGTCTCCACGGTGGGAGGGTTTATGGTAAGTGTGTGTGTGTGCGTGAGTCATGGTCCATGCCGGCCGTCGCCGATTCGCGAGGATTGTCCACGAATTGACGCTGACCAAGATAGACGGTGGAGATAGTCTCCGTCGGCCCTCGGTGGCTCGGCGGCCTTCAGCCTCGGGATGCCCCTCAGCGCCCTCGCCTCGCCGAAAGCGCGTCGAGTGTGTGTGTGTGTGTGTGTGTGTGGATCATCCTGGACGGCCGCCAGAGAGCTGAGTTCTGGCCTGGAAGCCAGGGGGGCAACGGAGGGTGGGGGAGAGGTTCAGGGAGGATTCGTCGACCCCCAGTCGCCAGTGTATCGGAGCGTGCGGACTTGTTGTTGGGGTTCTCGCCGATCTATCGACGATGCATCGCCGATGCCAGCTCGATATTTCCCCTCCGCTTAGGTGGTCTTCCCCTAATTAACTGTTTCCCTCGCCTGATTCCCAGACCTCCAACATGACCGCACAAGCGCATCCAGAAACGATGCCCAGACGAGATGGCCTAATCAAGGATGGAGGATAATGCAGTGAAGCAAAGGGTTGGGAAAGATGGGAAGGGTGGAGAAGGAATCGGAGGAGGAGCAAGTGGAAGAGGAGGAGGAGGAGGAGGAGGAGGAGGAGGAGGAGGAGTCGGAGTCGGAGTCGGAGGAGGAGGAGGAGGAGGAGGTGGAGGAGTAAGGAGTGGGAGGAGGGGGGATGAGGAGGAGAGGAGGAGAGAGGAAGGAGGAGGCAGTAGAGTGAGAGGAGGAGGAGGATGAAGCAGGCTGCATGAGACGGGGATGACGGCACTAGGAGTATGATAGGAGCAAGGTTGAGGAGGAGGGAGGAGAGACGAGGAAGGAGGATGAGGAGAAAGAGGAGGAGAAGGAGGAGAAGGATGAGGAGAAGGCGGTGTATTGGGTGCCCCTGGCGGGGGCTCTGGGAGCCTCATGGGGGCTTCTTGGGAGCCTCTTTGGAGCTTCTTTGGGGCATCGTGGGGTCTCTTGGGACCGTCTTGGGGCACCCTTGCTGGCCGTCTTTGGGCCATCTTGGATGAGATCGGGGGGTCCTCAATCAGGGTCCCCCCCCAACGAGACCAACATGCGGCCAAAACCTTACGCAGTAATATAAGTGATGTTGGCGTATTGGGTGCCTCTGGGGTTCATCTTGAGGCCTCTTGGGAGTCTCTTGAGAGCCTCTTGGGGACATCGTGGAGGCCTATTGGGAGCCTCTTGGGGCCTCGTGGACACCTCTTGGGGCCGTCTTGGGGAAGCCCGGCTGGCCATCTTTGGGCCATCTTGGAGCATATTGACCAAAGCAGAGTAGCTCCCTAATTCGGATCCCCCCCAGGAGACGAACATGTGGCCAGCACCGTCGTAACATTACTGATTTGGGCTTCCTCCCCGAGGCCATCTTGGACGCTCCAACGACCCGCGACCCCTCCCCTCCAGACCCAGGGGGGAGGGGGAGAGATAAACCCCTTCCCGGAGGGGATGAGTAGGAGGCCAGATGGGAACCCTACCCCACCACTCCACGATATCTAGGGGGGAGGTGGGGTTCACTTCGCTCGGGAGGTCCCGAACGAACTGAGGCCCACATCCCCCCTTCGAAATCGTGGGGTGGGGGAGTCTAGTTCGCATGTGGCCTCCCAGTGGGGGAAGCTGTAAGAGGAACCTCGCTAAACCGCTCACACCTAGAGGGCTGATGGGACTCAGCTTTTTTGTCCACATCCCTGGGTCTCGTCAGGGGGCGCCTGGTCCCCGTCAGCCTGACAGCCCATGTTCGAAGCCTCCTATCGGGACGATCGGAATGGGGACGGAAAGAGAGGATACGATGCGCAACAGCAGTTTCGGTTCATTTTGAGCAGGACTCGCTGTCCGCGCCGCCGCGGACGTGGTTGTGTGAAGTCAGAAGCCGCCTGCCCAACAGCGTCCGCTGTCCGTGTTGGACAACCTTTGTTGTTGGGCATTGTATACATTCCTTCCGTTCCCATCTCGGGCGTCCGAATCTTAGATGGGGTCCGAGTAGATGGGGTCGTCGGATCGAGACGCATCGCCGATGCATCGCTGATGCGGCTCGATGTGGAGCCCGACTTTCTCCGCGCTTGCGTCGCCGTTGCACCGCTGACATCGCCGATGCATCGGCGATGCTCCGACCCCCATCTGCTCGTTCCTAATCCAGGAGGCCTCTACATGGTGGAGAAGCGGCCCTGGGGCAATCGGGACATCCGAGGACCGCATGCTGCAAGAAAGACATGCGTCGCACTGTTCGCTTGGCACGTCGCGCCGCCGGTTCTGGTCCATCACGCTTCGGCGCGGCAGCCATGAATGTTCAGGGTTCTCCACGCATAGCGCTTCGCAAGAGGGTTCCAGTGGCGGTAAGAGGATGACATAGAAGTCCCGCATAGGGAACGGGGAACCCGAAACCACCCTTCTAGATCGTTTGGTCCAGCAAACGTTCCGCCAGAGACTTGCTCACACTAGTTTCAGGGATCGTGGTCTCGCTTCAATGCTGGCTACGCTGTTGATTCGGACGACCACGATCCCTCCTTGTGTAAAATGCAGTACAGTGCATATGGCTGTGCTCTCCCCCCTTCCAGCCTACCAACGTTCCCGGCAGTCCCTGGGAATACCCAGGAATGCATGTTCTCATCCGTCGACCTCATCCTCCTCGCCCCGCCGCTTCCTCCACCTATGCTCTTATCAGGGTGCGTTGCCGGGGTAACTCCCAGCCTCCCGTCCCAGGAGGCAGAGCGACCCGCCATCGGGTTGCGAGGCATCGCGCGTCGCACTGCCTGCCGCCACGACGCGCCGAGCAAGAGAAGGCTCCTCGCCGCACGCGCCGCGCCCCAGCCCCGTAGGACGAGGACGGCAGCGGCGCCGTCGAGGACCATATCCCGGCGTGGGGTGGCATCGAGCCCAAGGATGCGGCGCCGGGCGGCCTCGTGCCGTCGTCGTCGTCGTCGTCGTCGTCGTCGTCGTCGTCGTCGTCGTCGTCGTCGTCGTCGTCTGCGGCTGCGGCTGCGGCTGCGGCTGCATCTGCGTCTGCGTCTGCGTCTGCGTCTGCGTCTGCGTCTGCGTTGTCGTCATCGTCGTCGTCGTCGGGGGTCAATGCAGACGGGAGTCAGCCACAGCGCTGGATCTTGCAAGATTCAGAGGGGGGAAATCTGCTCATACCGCTACCCTTCGCCCGTTTTCCTTTTTCTTTTTTTTCCCAACCATGTGAGACCCTCGTCGCCACCGCTGGATTCGCTTCGACATTCTGGTCAGGACGCACCCCGGGAGAGGTCTGGGGAGTAGCGGTATCGGTACCCAAGGATCTTGCAGAGCCGGGGTTGCATTGACATGGGTTTTCGTGCAGTATGCTGCTGGATCCTGAAGGATTCTGCAAAGCCCGACTGACCCGGGCTTGTATTGACCCAGGTTAGATTGATGCCGTTGTTGATCCCTCGTGTTCGTTGTCCTGTCAATGCTTGTGCTTCCTCCCGGAGGTTGAGGGGGAGAAGGAGGAGGAGGAGGAGGAGGAGGAGGAGGAGGGGAAGGAGGAGGAGGAGGAGGAGGAGGAGGAGGAGGAGGAGGAGGAGGGGGATGTAGACCTCCCAGAAGGAGTCCGAGCAGATTTGATCGGAGGATCGTACCGCATCGTCGATGCATCGCTGATGCGGCTCGATGTGGAGCCCGATCGCCGATGCATCGGCGACGCATCGCCGATGCATCGGCAATGCGACGAGATCTTCCGACCCCGTGTGTGCTCGGACCACATCTACGCTGATGATCCGATTCTTAAGCGTGTAGTTGGGAATGCGTCTATACACGCTAAGTGCTCCGCACTTAGCGTGTATCCTGCGTGGTTGGTACTTAGCGTGGACGTCCAGTGTTGTGTGTGTTTGCCAGTGTTGCGAGTTGAGTGTTCGCCGCGTTTTTTTGCGCGTGTGCGTGACTCTGCTTTGCGTTACTGGCTGCACTTAGCATATGTCTGCGGTTGCCGACACTTAGCGTGTCTGGGGGTCCCCAGCGCGCCGCGCGCGACATGCGCTGGAAATACGGGAACTGCGGGACGTGCGAGATTTGGGATGTTGTGGGGATAGTGAGCTCTCTGGGACAGGCTGGACATGCGGGACTACTAGGACATGTGGGCCTTGGGAGACCAATAGCGCTGCGAATCCACGTTACTGCTGAGTCCTGACGATCCTGGGCCGTGCCAGAATACCACTCCTCGGAATTTCAGCACCGCGAATCAACGTGACAGTTGCGTCCAGATCATCCTAAATCTTGCCAGGACAGTGTTCCTGAGACGTCAACCATGTTATTTGTAACGGTTGGGAACTTTAAAGATGAACTAATGAGCGCGGCGCTAAGGCGAGAGCCACATTTTGAAAAGGGCCCGTTCTCCACCCTTAAAGCTCCTACACAGCGTTTCCGGCGAATGCGTGCGTCGCTGAGGCGAAAGTCACATGTTGAAACCACTCGCCCTCCATCCGCGAAGCCCCTGCAAACTTTAACACAGATGCGCGCGACATTGAAAGCGAGAGCCACATGTTGACCAGGACCCGCCCTCAACATGTGAAGTTCTTGCCAATTTTGAAGACGAAAGTGCGCGGCACTCATGCGAGATCGACATTTCGAAAACGGCACGCCTTCCATCTGGATACTGCGCGCCGCGCTAGTACGAGAGCCGCATGTCGAAAACCACTCGCCCTCCATCCGCGAAGCGCTTTCAAACTTCTGACACGCACGTGCGCGTCGCTGGGGCGAGGGCCACATCACATGCTACAGACCACCCGCCCTCCACCCGTGAAGTCTCAGCAGACGCGAAGAGAGGAACGCGCGCAGCGCTCAGGCGAGACCCACCATTTGAAAAGCACCCGCACCCCATCCGTGGAGGTGCTGCAGACCTGCGGGCTCCAGGAACACGGGCGGTGGAGAAGACTCGGGCGAAGCTTCCGGCCCGCCCCACCGGCACGCCTCGGGACACGGCAGCGAGGCCGTGTTTTTTTGTACACCGGAGCCGTGTGGTGCAGGACAGCGTGGTGGCCTCGGAGCCCCGAGAGGCCTCAGCGCGCGGATCGTCGCCTCACGGTTTTGTGACCTTTGTTTTTGTGACCCGATATATGCATATTTACACATATACACACATACATATATATATATATATATAAATATATATGTATATATGTATATACACATATACATATTTATATATACACATATCATCGGGGAACGACCCGAGTCCCAAAACCGCACGGTGACACTGCATCCCCACTGACTCACCACGCGGTGCGGTCACCCCACAGTTTTGGGGATCCCCCAAGGGAGGGAGAGGGAGGAGGAGGAGGAGGAGGAGGAGGAGGAGGAGGAGGAGGAGGAGGAGGAGGAGGGGCAGGTGGAGGGGCAGGAGGAGGGGCAGCAGGAGGGCAGGAGGAGGGGCAGGAGGAGGGGCAGGGGGAGGGATCGGAGGAGGAGAAGGAGGAGCAGGAGGAAGAGGAGGAGGAGGAGGACGACGATCAGGATCACACGTGGTCCTCCCGCAGAAGGGCTGCACATCCAGGAGCCCCCCTCCCCCCTCGCCCGCAGGACGAGGGCCTCGGAGGCGACCAGGAGGACCAAGAGGGCGACGGCGACTTGCAGGGGGGGGACCAGCTGGGCGGCGCGCCTGCGGAGGCGAGCGCTCCTCGCCAGAGGGAGGGGGGGGGCAGCGCTCAGACTGAGGAGTTCGGTGGGTTCGGGCCCGCCTGCAGCAAGACGTAGGGGCTGGCGTAGAACAGGCCAGCTCGGTTTACCTTCAAGCGAGATCCGCCGGCTCTGGCTGCACCCCCAGCGGCCCGACAATATGAGCCAGACGGGTGGGAGGTTTCAAAACAATGGGTGAATTAGCGGAGCCTGGGAGTGGGGGGGCAGCGGGGAGGACGTGGGAAAGAGGAGGGAAGACGGGGAGGTGGAGGTCTGAGTAGGAACAGATGCCGATTTCGACTATTTCTGGCATCTTTCGTCGGCCTGAGGTTGTCTTCGCTGGTTTTCGTCGGTTCTTTCGACGGTTTTCCAGCCTCCGGATGCTCTCCAGCAGCCGCGCCTCGCCGAGACCGCTCCGTGGATGCCTTGATCGCCCCGAACGGCCGCCGGAGGGCCGAGCTGTGACCCGAAAACCGGGGCCCGTGCCTCGTTTTCGCATGCCTGGGCCTCCTGGGAGGCCTCGTCGCCGCGGCTGGATTCTGCTCGAAATCCTTGTCAGCAGCACCGTTGCAGAGGTCTGGTCAGTAGCGTATTGGTAGACGGGGGCGGCCAAGAGGGGTGATGACTAGGGGCCGGTGGACATCATTCGGGAGGAGGAAAAGCACAAACACAATCAGTCATGTATTCCCAAGTAAACATGAGAAAATATGGGAAGTGGGGGGGGGAAGACGAATCTCTCTCTCTCTCTCTCTCTCTCTCTATATATATATATATATATGTGAAAATACAGGGGATCCTGGGCCCCTTCAGTCATGGCCAGGGGCCACGATAGCTCCCTGGATCTCATGACCCCGCTTCTTAGTTCACTGCGTCCCCTGGCCCAGCACCCATGCCTGGAGCCATGATTTGCCATCCCCACTCTTGGACGCCCCTCGCTCACCACCAGGGGATGCAACGGGGGAGGAGAAGGGGATTGGGAGGCGTGGGGAAGAGGAGGAAAAGAGGAGATGTGGAAGGAGGAAGATCAGGAGAAGAAGCCGAATCGTGTTCGTCGGCGTCGTCGTCGTCGTCACCAGGAGCAGGGCGGCGCCGCCCCCGACGCGCCGGCCGAGCTGGAGGGCGCCGCGGCGGTCGGGGCCGAGCAGGGCGGCGCGGCGGAGGGTGCCGAGGACGCCCGCTGCACCTGCTCGCCCTCGGAGAGGAGGAGCAAGAGGAGGAGGAGGGCGGAAGGAGAGAAACTAGGGATGGAGGGAGGGAGGGAGGGTGGGGGGGAGGGAGGGAGGGAGGGAGAGAGGGAGGAGTAGGAGTAGGAGTAGGATTAGGAGTAGGAGTAGGAGTAGGAGTCAAGCTAGCCAGCTCGAGCGAGTCAAGCATGGCATGCCCAGTCCCACCCGCCCTCCCACAACATAAGAAGCAAAGCTGGCACAACTGGGGGCCGAAGTCACACCGGCCAGCCGGTTTGGTACAGCTGATGCGGCCGCGATGGCGGTTGCCGACGGGAACTGGCGAGCGCGTGTTGAATGCCGCGCACGCATTGCCAGACGAGTCGAGAATGGCCCGGTACACCGCAGGAAGCCAGAGGTGGCCGGAGGAAGCCCGACGGTCTGACAGGACACCCCAAAGCATTTTTGTGAAAAAGCATTGGGTTTTTGATGTTTTTATGTTGAAATGCTTGCAAACACACGGTGTTCGGTAGGATTCTGACATGAACGCGCGAGTGTGCTCTTTGTGGTATTTTTTGCACAGGATTCGCGGCCTGGGTGCATGACAGAGCATCGCGAGTGCACCGCGCGATGACGTGAAATCGCTGGGTTTGACAGAATTCTTAAGATTCCTATGGTTTTCCTATGATTTCAGCAAGAGAGCCCGGGCGGGAAATTTGTACAATTTTTGTGAAAAAGCATTGGGTTTTTGATGTTTTTATGTTGAAATGCTTGCAAACACACGGTGTTCGGTAGGATTCTGACATGAACGCGCGCGTGTGCTCTTTGTGGTATTTTTTGCAATGGATTATCGCCGTGGACGACAGGACGTCCATGTCGAGAGGAAAAAATAAGAAAAATGTTGATTTTGTATTGTTTTTTACAGGTTAGGATGGGACCACCCGGATGCGCCCGCTATCTGCCGGCCTGAGGGGGGAGTAGGAGTATATTCTAATAAGGAATAAGGATAGGAGTAGAGTAGGAGTAGGAGTCAAGCTAGCCAGCTCGAGCGAGTCAAGCATGGCATGCCCAGTCCCACCCGCCCTCCCACAACATAAGAAGCAAAGCTGGCACAACTGGGGGCCGAAGTCACACCGGCCAGCCGGTTTGGTACAGCTGATGCGGCCGCGATGGCGGTTGCCGACGGGAACTGGCGAGCGCGTGTTGAATGCCGCGCACGCATTGCCAGACGAGTCGAGAATGGCCCGGTACACCGCAGGAAGCCAGAGGTGGCCGGAGGAAGCCCGACGGTCTGACAGGACACCCCAAAGCATTTTTGTGAAAAAGCATTGGGTTTTTGATGTTTTTATGTTGAAATGCTTGCAAACACACGGTGTTCGGTAGGATTCTGACATGAACGCGCGAGTGTGCTCTTTGTGGTATTTTTTGCACAGGATTCGCGGCCTGGGTGCATGACAGAGCATCGCGAGTGCACCGCGCGATGACGCGAAATCGCTGGATTCGACCGAATTCTTAAGATTCCTATGTTTTTCCTATGATTTCAGCAAGAGAGCCCGGGCGGGAAATTGTACAATTTTTGTGAAAAAGCATTGGGTTTTTGATGTTTTTATGTTGAAATGCTTGCAAACACACGGTGTTCGGTAGGATTCTGACATGAACGCGCGCGTGTGCTCTTTGTGGTATTTTTTGCAATGGATTATCGCCGTGGACGACAGGACGTCCATGTCGAGAGGAAAAAATAAGAAAAATGTTGATTTTGTATTGTTTTTTACAGGTTAGGATGGGACCACCCGGATGCGGCCCGCTATCTGCCGGCCTGAGGGGGGAGTAGGAGTATATTCTAATAAATCATAAGGATAGGATTAGGAGAGTAGTAGTAGTAGTAAGTAGTATAGTAGTAGTAGTAGTATAGTAGGAGGAGGAGGAGGAGGAGGAGGAGGAGGAGGAGGAAGGAGAGAGGGAGGAGGAGAAGGAGGAGGAGGAGGAGGAGAGAGAGGAGGAGAATAGGAGAGAGGAGAGAGGACGGAGGGGGGAATAGGAAGGATGGATGAGGAAGGCGGAATGAGGAAGGAGGAAGGAGGGAGGAGGAGGGAGGAGGGAGGAGACGTAAGGAGGAAGGAGAAAAGAGAGGGAAGAGGAGGCGGAGCAGGAGGAGAAGCGGGAGGAGGACCAGGAGGGGGAGGCGGAGGGGGAGGCGGAGGAGGAGCAGGAGGAGGAGGAGGAGGAGGAGGAAGGAGGGAAACCGGTAGTTGTTCGGACGTTCTTGTCGGTGGCTTTCTTCAGATTCGAGATGCGCTCTACCAGCTTCGCGTCGAGAGTTTTCCGCGGATGCCAGAATCGTCCCGAACGGCCGCCGGATGCCTGAGTTATCGCCCGAAGACCACCAGGGGCGGAGAGCGAAACTTGGGTTCCCAAGTCCCACCATTTTTTGCAGGCTTGCTTAATGGGGTGACACCCGAACCGCCATTTGGCCATCGAGGGCGAAGGATAGGAGGAATCGGTCGGGGGGGAGGGGCGGGAGAGGGAGGGAGAACGGCAGCAGGAGGTTGACCAGGAAGGAGAGGAGGACGGAATTGTAGCAAAGGGAGGGGAGGAGGAGGAGGAGGAGGAGGAGGAGGAGGAGGCGGAGGGAGGATTGATGGAAGGTATTGCTGAGAAGTGGAAAGGAAGGAGCGGAACGAGAGAGGGGAGGGAAGAATGAAGAGGAGAATGGGATGGGGGAGGAGGAGAAATCGGAGGGGGGGGAGGAGGTTACTGATGGGCTGGCCGCAGGAGCAGGATCGCTGGTATGTCTGCTCCAGGGTCCAGGGTCTCTACGCCTACCCCTGGCCCCCCACCCTCGTCCCCGCGTCCCCCCCCAATACAAACAACATATCGACGGAGGCGGAGGTTGTGCTGTAGCCGCCCGCTCCACGAGGCATCCAGGCGTGGAGCCATCAGGACGTTCATGCATGACGCACCGACGCATCACGACAACAATCCGTCACAGCAACGCTGCATCCGTACATGTTGGATCAGCACACCATTCAAATACCAGCACAGCGATTCCTCCTTCTCCTCCTCCTTCTCCTCCTCCTCCTCCTCCTCATCCCCCTCCCTCTCCTCCTCTTCGGTCTGTCCCGAGCGACCCCCACCCAAGAGCGCGAGGCGGGACACCCCAGAGAGCGCACGCCGCACTTTGGGCCCAGCTGCCGTGGCATGTGGCCGCCATCCGTCGAAGACGCGAGGCGGGATACTCAGTGAGCGCCGGCACACTTTGGCCCTGGCGGCCGCGCTACCGAAAGCTCCTACGTTCCAACAAAAATTTGGGCGCCGGGATTTTGGCCGTTTTCGGCCTCGGGGGGCCCTCGTCGGGCCTCGGGAGCGTCAAACGACGGCTCAGGACGAACAACCGGTCCTGGGGAAGTGGTCTGGACCTCTGGGGCCCGCGCACCGAAAAATCGGAGCAGCCGGATGTCTGGGTATGCAGGGTATGTTAGGCGGGCTTGGATTTGCTTTGAATGTCTAACCGCTCCAGCAGATGTCAATGCATCAGAACACGAGTACATACCGGTCCCCGCTCATCATCTCGTCCCGTCACTCCCTCGATCTTCCTCTCCCCCACCTGTCGACCCTTCTATAGCCTGCGAGCCCATCGTGGGGCGCGGGGGGGGGGAACCCCATGCACCCATGGTAGGGGGCAGGGGGGCCGCGGTCCGCACCATGCGTGACGGCCTGACGCGGGTACCCGCGCTCAGAGGCAGCGCGCAGGCTGCTCGGGCAGCGGCCCAATTTCGCGGCCGCTGAGTCGCTGTTCGCAAAAGCTCCGTGACAGCCCGACGCAGGAATAGTGGCGGGCACCCCGGGCCGCATCAGAACCATAGTGACCCCACAGTCAGGGCATGGAGCGACCCGACGACGGACGAGGAGGAGAACGCGTGCGGGACGGAGCGCGAGAGGTCGCGATCCAGGCGGCTTCGGCACGATCCGTGCCGCGTCTTGCCTCTTCGCTCCTCACATCCCTCCCCCCTCCTCAGCCTGGGACGGGCACCGCTGCGACGCCGACGCCGGGCAGCCCCGGCGTCGGGCAGCGACCGCGCCAAGGCAGCGCGAGCGCGGCAGCCCGCGCGCCGCGAGGAGGCCATCGGCCGTCCGGAGCCTCCGAGCGGCAGCTGCCGCGCGGGCCTCATCCCACGCAGCACGTTCGCGAGGCCGCGGCCCCAGCGCCGTGCCCGAGCTAGAGGGCCACATGCGAACCCTACTCATCGGTCGTTGAAAGTAGGTATTTTTGGACTCCCATATTTCAATCTACTTTAAGCGCCCCCTACCTCAATGATCGAGTGGCTTACCCTTCTCCCTCCTCTCCAGGGGGCGGGCGGAGACCCAATCTACTTCCAACGTCTTCTTACATCATGTTTCTACCTACTTCTTCCCGCACGAAATCGAAACGTGCACGGGGAATGGACGTCCGAGCGAGGGCAAGTCTTTTGCAGAGCGTGCCGGAGTGTTCCAGAACGCTCTGAGAAGGCCGCGGCGCCCGAGACGTCCTGCCTACCCGCAGGGTCTCAGAGGTTCACGATCTATGCTCAACCGGATGTATCCCCGTCCTGGTTTCGACTCGGCACTGGGGGCAGGAAGCTCCACTCGCGCGAGGGGCCCAACGAGGCCCTCGCGGGGGACAAATCGCGGTGGGGCCCCTCTGTGCGGCGCCTCCTCCGTGCCTTGGCCAGCCGCCGAGGAAAGGGCCAGGCCCCGGGCGTGCAGCGGACGGCCGCGTAGGGCATCGGAGGGCGCACGCACCCCCCTCTCCTCTTCCCACATCTCCCCTCCTCCCTCCTCCCCCTCCACATCCCTCCTCTGTCCACCACCCTCCGCTTCCCACATTTCCAGTACTTTGCATGGAAGTTCGTAGTATACCTCCTCCTCCTCGTCCTCCTCCACCTCCTCCTCCACCTCCTCCACACCGCCCTCCTCCTCCTCCGCCTCCTTCCTTCTCCTCCTTCCTCCCCCTCATCCTTCTCCTCCCCCTCCTCCCCCTCCTCCACGCCCTCCTCCTCCTCCTCCGCCTCCTCCTGCTTCTCCTCCTTTCTCTCACCTCCTCCTCTTCCTCTTCCCTCCGCCCTCCTCTCTCCACCACCTCCTCCTCATCCTCCTCCTCCTCCTCCTCCTCCTTATCCTCCTCCTCCTCCTCCTCCTCCTCATCATCATCATCATCAGCATCAGCATCAGCATCAGCATCATCATCATTGCCATCATCATTATTATCATCAGCAGCAGCATCAGCATCAGCATTATCAGCATCATTACCATCATCACCATCATCATCATCATCATCATCATCATCAGCATCATCATCATCACCATCAGCATCATCACCATCGTCATCATTATCATCAACAGGAACATCCTCACCCCCTGCTCCATCCTCCTCCGACTCCTCCTCCTCCTTCTCCTCCCGCCTCCTTCTCATCCATCTCCTTCTCCGCCTCCTCCTCTCCTTTTCCTCCTCCTCCTTCTTCCTCCTCCTCCTCCTCCTCCTCCTCCTCGTCGACCCTCCTATTCCCCTCCTCCTCCTCCTCCACCTCCTCCTCCTCCTCCTTCCCTTCCTCCTTCCTCCTCCTTCTCCTCCTTCTCCTCTCCCTTCTTCCTCCTGCCTCCCTCCCCTCCTCTTCCTCCTCTCCTCCTCCTCCTCCTCCTCCTCCTCCTCCTCCTCCTTCTCATCCTCCTCCTCTCTCCTCGACCTCTCCTCCCTTCTCCCCGTGATCACGTCTCTTCGGCAATACCATTTTCCGCCGCCGCCGCCCTTCTCATCCCCATCCCCCTCCTCCGCCCTCCTCGGCCCTCCTTTCCCCACCTCCTCCTCCTCCTCCTCCTCCTTCTCCTCCCTCACCCTCCTCCTCTCCTCTTCCTCCCTCCTCCCCTCCTCTCCTTCCTCCTCTTCTCTCACCTTCTCCTTCCCCCTCTCTTCGCCATCATCCGCCTATCTTCTCCTGCTCCTAGCTCCTGACTCCTCCTCCCTCCTCCTCCTCCTCCTCCTCCTCCTCCTCCTCCTCCTCCTCCTCCTCCTCCTCCTCCTCCTCCTCCTCCTATCTTCTCCCCCTTCTAGCTACTGGTTTCTCCTCGTCCTAGTTCCACCTCTTCTTAGCTCCTGGCTCCTTCTCCTCATCGTAGCTCCGCCTCCTCCTGGCTCCTGGCTCCTCTTCCTGGCTGCCCCTCCTCCTCCTCCTTCTCCTCCTCCTCCTCCTCCTCCTCATCCTCCTCCTCCTCTTCCTGGACGCAGGCTTGCGGACAGGTTGGGTCCTGCCCGCCTACTGTATGGATTGGGCATTGCCCACCCCGCGATCACCTGGAGCTAGCGACCGCCACGCCGACGGGGCCCGAGGAGGAGGGAAGGACGAGGAGGAGGGGGGGGAAAAGAGGAGGCGCCGGCCACGCACGTACTGCTCGCTGAGCAGCACGGACCACCGGAAGTGGCCAGCCCCCATGCCTCCCTGGTTCTTCCTGCACCAGGGGACACAGGTTACCCCACGACACCGTGCGGGGCACACGGCGCGTGTTACCGCACATGGGTAACCTGGCCCGCCCCCACAGGCCCCCTTGCCCAGGGGGGGCCATGCGGTACACGTCTTGAGCCGTACTCTCCACGAGAGTCGACCCCCCTGGCCACATCCGACACCCCGACGTCAGGGGCGGGCCCCAACAGTGGCCACAGCCAGCCCCCGCACAGGCTGGTACCACGCAGGCCGACGCAAACTGGCAAACCGGTTTGCGCCAGCCCTGGGGGGTTACCCACGCGGCCCCAGAACGCTGGGTCCCCGGGGGGCCTGAGACGGCAGACCGGCTCCGCACGGGGACCACCAGGCAGAGTCGGGGGGCCGCCCCAGGCCCGCCAGGGGACCACCGCTCCAGGGCCGCGACGCTGCAAGCGACGTCTTGGCGGACTTCAGTTCCCCCAGGGGCCCCGATGCGCCGCCCGCGCATCGAGGCCGCCCCCTGGGGGCCCTCCTCCTCCTCCTCCTCCTCCTCCTCCTCCTCCTCCTCCTGCTCCTGCTCCTCCCCCTCCTCCTCCTCCTCCTCCTCCTCCTCCTCCTCCTCCTCCTCCTCCTCCTCCTCCTCCTTTCTCCTCCTCCTCCTCCTCCTCCTCCTCCTCCTCCTCCTCCCTCTCCTCCTCCTCCTCCTCCATCTCCTCTCCTCCTCCTCCTCTCCTCCTCCCTCCTTCCTCCCTCCTCCTCCTCCTCCTCCTCCTCCTCCTCCTTCCTCCTCCTCCTCCTCCTCCTCCTCCTCCTCCTCCATCTCCTCCTCCTCCTCCTCCTCCTCCTCTCCTCCTCCTCCTCCTCCTCCTCCTCCTCCTCCTCCATGCTCCCCCCCTGCGGCAGCAGGACGCCGCCGATCCCGGGGAAGGCGCCGCCGGCCCCGAAGAGGGGCAGGCGGGCGCCGCCCCCGAGGGCGAGGGGGGCGAGGGCGACGCGGAGGACTGCCGCCGCCAGCCCTCAGCCGCCCAGGGAGCGAGGAGGTCGAGGAGCGAGGAGGAGGAGGAGGAGGGTAATGGAGGAGGACGAGGAGAGTAATGGAGGAGGAGGAGGAGGGAGGGGAGGAGGGGGAATGATGACTTTGATGTGATGATGATGATGAGGATGGGATGAGGATGTGATGTGATGATGATGATGAGGAGGAGGAGGATGAGGAGGAGGAGGAGGAGGAGAGGAGGAGGAAGATGTGGAGGGGTCAGGAGGGCTGGGGGGAGCTTAGCTGGTAGGGTGGGAGGAGGCTGGAGGAGCAGGAGGAGGAGGCTGAAGAGGAGGAGAGTAGGAGCGAGGAGGAGGAGAGAAGAGGGAGGAGGGGGGCAGAGGAGGAGGAGGAGGAGCAGGAGGAGGAGGAGAAGGAGGGGGGGAAGGGGGAGTGCCTACGTAGGCGATTGGGCGTGAGCGGCGGCGAGGTTTTGTCGCAGTCGTTCGACGCTCGGGGCCGTACACTAGACCCTCGGGAGACTTTTTGGGTCCTCTGCGAGTGTCCTGTGGGCTGCCTCGCGGCTGCCATCGTCGTCGGGAAGTTGGCCTCGGAGGGAGACGGGTCATCCTCCTCCTTCTCCTCCTCCTCCTCCTCCTCCTCCTCCTCCTCTTCGATCCTCCTTGCTCCTCCTCCTCTTCCTTCTCCTCCTCCTCCTCTTCGGGGGAAGTTCGCGTCGGGGGAACTCGCGAAGGCACTTCAGCGACGCAGAGAAGTGGGGTCGACCGCGCCGACCTTCGCTCGTAAGCTTCCCGCGTAAGGTCGCGCGTGAGCGTTCTCGTTTCCCTTGTGGCGTGCCGCGCTGGCGGCCCGCGTAAGCCACCGCCTAAGTTCGCTACGACATCCTGCGTAAGATTCTTCTTTTTCGTCGCCCACATGCTCAGCGGCGGCCTGGCGCACCGAAGACGTGCATGTGCGGGGCCAGACACAGGTGTGCATCATCATCGTCACGACCGTCGGGACGGGTAAGCTGCCTCTCCCAGCGTACGGTAGGTGCGCGTTGTGTCGACCGGCAGCGACCCCGCCGCTGGCGTTCAACGTTGGACGCCGCCGGCGACCCAGAATCGGTCGATGTGGCAGAATCTGACGTTTCGGAAACGGCCGATCCTTCAAGGTTGAATGGCCCCCACGGTGTCAGGAACCAACGCCGAAGTCGGCACGACACGAGCTTGCCGTAGCCCCTCTATGTGGGAACGGGCGCCCCGAAGCCCGCAGGAGATGGCACCGATCCCCGTCGAGGACCCAGCGGTAGGGATTTCGGTTACCCGGCGGGGCGACGAATCCCCCAGTGCGGGTGGGGATTGATTTTCTCGTCCAGAATACAGTGGAGGCCCATGCCAAGAAACACCCTGCTTGCCTCCAGGGTGCCATGGGTTTCTTGGGTTCCGATGGTTGTACCATGGAAAGCGTGACGTTCCCCAGCCAGAAATCCATGGGCGTCCTGGGGTCTCAGGGTTGGGTTTCTTGTGGAAGGATTATTGTGGTCGGGCCTCCACTGTACTCCCCAGTCTTGACCGCCACAGCTGTATGTGGAGGCCCAGTGTCGTTGATCATCCTCTCTCCGCAGACGCCATATCATTGCGCTGGGCGAGGCCGTCCAGGTGCTGGACTGGCGGCTCGTATTATGATAATCCAACCCTTTCTTTTGCCGTGACCACCCAGAAGAATTTCGAGCACCAGGAGAGAGGAGAGTAGCGAAGCTAGGGGGATTTCACATGTCGGGCCCTGGAATGCGATACTCGATCCATACTTGGCTAGCGTGTCGGGCTGATACTTATGTGGGTGCTCGAACTCGTGCCTTGGATGTGGCCCTTCAGTACGATGGGGACAACAGAAGGCTTGTACTTCGCGCGCGAGCGTCTCAGTAGCGACCCCGGAAGAAGAGGAGGTGGAAGCGCCGGGGCAGCAGGAAGAGACGTCCGGCGAAGAGGAGGAGGCTGAGCAGACGGAAGCAGGGGAGCAAAGGGAGGGGGAAGGTGGGCCGTGCCTTCGCGCCCCCGGCGAGGGGCGCGGGTCGGCTCGGCCCCGCAGGACGAGGGCGGCGCCCAGCCGGGCGGTCTCGATGCCCCAGCCCCCGTGGACGGTGGCGCCATGGAGCTCCAGGACGAGCGCCGGCCGGCCTCGAGCTAGCTGGTTGCCGCTGCTCCTCGCTCCTCCTCCTCCTGCTGCTGCTGCTGCTGCTGCTGCTGCTGCTGCTCTACTCAGGAGGAGAAAAACACACAGACACAATCAATTGTCGATTCCCCAGAAAATATTGGAAAATATGGGAAGTGGGGGGGCAGACGAAAATCCAAAAGATATGGAAAAGTTGGGGAATGCTGTTATTTGTGAGAATTTCTTTGTGTGTCCCTGGGCCCCCTCATCTACGGCGAGCTCCGAGAGCAGCTCCTCCTGCTGCCGTTCCTCGACTGCTCCGGGCCCTGTTTGGCTTGGCACGAGGGGGGGGTGGCCCGCGAAGCAAAAGAGCTGTGCAATGACGCGCAGCATCATCAACATCATACGTGGTGTAGGCGCGCTCCCCTCACACCCACGGGGGGTGCACCGAAGGTGCACAGGCAGGCTGCGCGGCAAGGGCGCGGGACTGACGACGGGTGGTGTTTCACAGATCGGATCCGAGGCCCGGCCCCCGCCCTTCAGAATCAAGAGCTCTCCTGCCATCTTGCCCCGTCGATGTTCAAGCCGTCTGGTGATTCGTTGGCGGTGTCCGTTGTGTTTTTCTTTGCCCGTGTCTGGATTTGCTTTTGCAAGTCCCCGGTGCTGTTGCGAGCGGGCCTCGTTGTAGTTCGACAAAGTTGGACGTCGGATAGAATGGCCCCCGCCGATCGCATTGCTCTTTATATATATATATACATACATATATATATATATATATATATATATATATATATACACATGTTCGCTTTTGACAAGCTGAAGTGACGTGTCTGTGCCCCGAGGGCTCGCCGCCTCGACGCCTGCCGTCGACGTGCCTGCTCAAGTCTTTGAGGGGCTCAGCCTGCCCCCAGCCCGTGGTCGTGCGCGGCCTTGGCTTCTCAGTCCGTTGCCACTTGAGCGCCATAGGCGTGGCGCGCTGGTGGTGGCAGGCTGCGCCGAGGCTGCCACCCTCCGCTCCCGCGGCGGCCGCAGGTGTTGTCCAGCCCGAGTTCTCGGCGCTGGAGCGGGAGGAGCCGCCCGAGGTGCTGGTCCCGCTGTCGGACTGTTTCCGTGTACCCCTTGCCCGGCCTGCCCAGAGGCAGGCGAGTCGTCGTCACCTTCTTGGACGCTGCAGATCGGGACCGGGCTCCTGGGGCTGCTGTTCGTGGAGAGTGCCAAGCTCGTGCTCTCATTGAACCGTCGGCTCGGGAACGTGCTGCGCCAGGTTGTCGGAGGCGAAGGGCCGCGCCCACGCGTCGCCCTCGGTGACCGCGCGCGCCCCTCGCCGGAGCCCGAGCGTGAGTCAGCCGAGGCGGTTGACTTCCACGCCCTCGCGATCGAGCAGGCGCGGGCCAGTCAGCTCAGGCGCTCGCTGGTTCAGTGATGGCTGGATCTTTCTACCTGGTCAGATACCGCGTTCCCGGACCCATTCTCTTCCATGAGAGATTGACGTTGGGCGAGAGGCGAGAGGGGTGCGTTGTCCTACATCTTGACTCCTGACGGCGACAGCTACGATGAGGGCAACGCGCCGACGCCGGACATTGCAGAGGTCATCAGGCTCGTCGGCCAGGGCGGTGCTCCCGCTGGCACTGGCGGAGCTCACGTGCATCGGTTTCGGCGTCTGCCGGGTGCTGTTGAGGCTTGGGCTGCTATCAGGCGCGGAGTCGCTGCGGGCTTTCCACGGCCAGCTGGCGACACCCTCAACCTCGAGCTCGCCGCGGGAAGCGTGCTCGGGGTGGCCGCCGGCGTCCACGCCCTTGTCGACCCGAGCGCACCTGCCGCAGCCCCCGCTGCCGTGGCTGCTGACGGCGCCCCAGGGCTGGGCGGGGGGGTCGGCGCCTTGGTCGCTGCCCTGGGTGGCGACGCACCCCCGCTTGCCACCCCTGGCGCCGGAGCGCGTCCCGCAGCCGCGCCAACGGTCCCTGGGGCTTTGGCGATTCCTTCGCCGGCCGCCGCGGCCGCTGCTGCTCCGGCCGCTGCCCCTGTGGCGCCCGTCGTGGCGCAGCCTGTCCTGGCGCCTGTGCCTGGGCCCCCGGCCGCTGGCGCTGGCGCGGCCCCTCCCGACCCGCGGGTCTTGGCAGCCTCTTTCGACATTCTGGGGCAGCGGCACATCGAGTTCAGGGCGTGCTGAGGTTGGTCGAGCATCCCTGGCCAGACTGGAGGCTCTCTGGGCATAGGACGTGCCTCTGGGTCTGCAGATTCATCTGCGAGAACGGGGGCACGCCTCTCGGTCGGCATCAGATGTTCAAGACCACCTTCCGCCTCACCGACTCGGACGTCTGGGTCGTGGAACATGAGGAGTGCTGCCGCATCCTGCAGGAGGGCGTCTGCTACGACCAGCTCAACGTTGCGTCGCTGGCCTCCTTCGAGGCCGTCAGTCGGTCTCTCCAGGTGCAGGAGGAGAGGTACCGGCGCCGCCTGAACGACCGGAACGATGACGAGGGGTATGACCGGCACCTCTTCCTCGGGAACCAGCACTCCCGGGGGAACCTCTGTGTTTGCCCGCTGCTGCAGTCCTTCGTGGCCGCAGAACTGGCCCGCGAGGCCGCACTTGCCAAGGGCCGCCGCAAGGCGCGCGAGGAACGAGCCCTCCCGAAGCCCTCCGCCAAGAAGCATGGCAAGAAGGGACAGCGAGGGCAGGGCGGCGATGCGTGATCGCCCCGCGGCGGGGATCCTGGGCGCCCCCGCCGCTCCACCAGCCCAAGGCGCTCTCCGCTCCTCTCAAGCCATGGAGGAGGCCCGCCAGCGCGACCTCTTCCCGCTGCCCGCCTTGGAGCTTGAGACCGACAATTTTGACAAGGCCCCTGTCAGCCGCTGCGTTGCCCGCCGCCGTCTTCGCGCTGCCCATGCTGATCGATGGGCTGCCGAGGGCGTGGACGCGTTGAATGACTTGTGCGGCAGTTTTGTTTCCAGCTCCGGCGTCAGCCTCAATGCAGGTCAGCGACTGGCCCTGGATCGCGTTCGCCGCAGCTATCGACGTGTCGGTCAACCTCCTGCAGACCTCCTTTTAGGACAGGGAGCCCTTAGTGCGCTCCTGTCAGGCGCGCCGGGCTACACCAGTGGTGGCGGGCCCGTCGCTCCCTATGACGGCGACAAGATGGCCTGGCCTTCCACCTCCAGCAAGCCCATCCCGTTGACCGACTTGCTTGGTGAAGTGGACGCCTCGTGGCTTAGGGATTGGAAGGAGCACGTGCTGCGACCGTCTCAGGCTGCTCGGAGCCTCCGCGCGGAGGCCTGCCCTCGGGGCGCATGCGTCGACCCGGCGCTGAAGCACAACGTTCGTGAATATGCTACCTTTCTGAGAGAGGCCTGGCGCCGTGGGATGCTGACTTGGGGGATGGGCACGGCGGCGACCTCGGATTGTTTTTCGTCAAGCGCAAAGACGAGCGCCATCGGATCATCTTCGGCACGCGGGTCATCAACTGTGACTTCGTGTCTGCCCCTTCGACGCGCTTGCCTACTCCTTCGGCTTTCGGCGCGCTGGGGGCGGATCAGAAGGTCTTCATCGCCTCGGGGGACTTGGAGGCGGCTTTCTATCATGTGCTGGTTCCGCCTGACATGGTCGGGCGCTTCTCCTTGCCGAGCCTGGACGCGAGGCTGCCGCTGAACTGCGGGGTCTCCGACTTGCCTGCTGGCGCGGGGCAGCCGATCGCGCCGTGTCTGCGCGTGCTGCCCATGGGCTTCTCGTGGGCCCTCCACCTGTGCCAGGGCGTCCTTCGGCGAGGCATCAGCCTCGGCGGCTTCCCGACGAGCAGCCTCATCGAGGACGGTCAGCCCGGGCGGCAGGCGCGGCATGGAGAGCCCCCCGCGGCCGCCGGATACGCGGGCAACTTCTTCGCGATGGGCGCGGAGGCCAGCAGCGCGGACCGCCACTGCGACAGCGTGCGCTTCCAGCGCGAGAGGCTGGGACTCGTTGTTCACGACCAGGAGCCGGCCATCCACGACGCGGAGTTCCTGGGCCTCAGCCTCTCGGAGGGTCGGTTCTTGGCAGTCCGGCCCAAGTGCCTGCGGCGTCTACGGCTGTCGATCGAGAAGCTCCTCCGCATTGGCAACTGCAGCGGGCTGCTCATGAAGGTCCTGCTTGGCCATGTCACTTGGTCGGCGCTGCTCAGGCGTGAGGCTCTGCGCCTGCTGCGTGCGTCGCACGCGTTCGCCGCCAAGGCCGGCAGCCAGCCACTAGCGCTGTGGCGCTCGGTGCGCGAGGAGCTGTGACGCGTGAGGTGCTTTCTTCCTCTTCTACAGGCCGACGTGCTCGCTGGCTGGCATGGGCAGGTGGTCGCGCCCGACGCAGCCGAGTTCGGGCTCGGGCTTGTGCGGCGGCGGCCCCCGCCCGACCGAGTTGCGGAGCTTGGGCGCTATCGAGTCGAGGGTGGTTCACGAGCCCGTGGAAGAGCTCTGCGTCACCTCGACCCTTCGTCACCTCCTCTGCCTAGCTCATAATCATCCACATATCCTGGAGGCCCCTTCCTGAACGTTTCGGAGGCCGTCTTCGACGAGATCCCTGGATATATTCTCGAGGCTTCGTCTTGGGCTGGCGCGGCCGCGGCGCAGATCTCGGAGGGCCCCAACATCTTGGAGCTCGATGGGGAGGCTCTGGTGTTAGCAGTCCGTCATGTTCTTCGGAGCTCGCAGGCTTACGGCGAAAGCATTGTCGCTCTGGTCGATAACCTGCCCCTGGCCCTTGCGGCCACCAAGGGGAGAGCACGGTCTCGTCATCTTAGAGGGCCTCTTCAGAAGCTAGCAGCTCTCAGCCTGGCCTCGGGATCTCGGGTCTACGTTCGGTGGATCGCCTCAGAGCTCAACCCCTCTGACCCGTACTCACGTCGGCTCAGAGGGTGGCTCTCCGGCGCGCGCCCTTTGCGCGCCTGGGCCGAGCCTTCTCCAGCAGCCGAGACAGGCAGCTCCGACTGCCCGACAGCTGATGGCACGGCGAGCTCCCCGGGCTTTGGGCGGCAGTCGGCAGTCGCAGACGCGCGCCCCACTGGCGCGGAGCCTGCTGCAGGGCAGGAAGCCCGTCACCGGGCTCACCTCGTTGGAGCAGCTGGCGACCAAGGAATCGACCGAGGAGCTCTACCGCTCGGCGTGCCGCAAGTTCACGGATCACTGCATCCTCCACCAGATTTCCTGGGCCACCCTCCGCGAGCTGGACTTGGCAGTGCTGTTCTTCCTCAACAGCCACTTCCACTCTGGCGTGGCGGCGGCCGAGGGGAGCCAGCTGCTTGCGGCCCTGGCGCACTTCCTGCCGGAGGTGCGGCGCGCTGGCAAGTCGGGGCTTTCGCAGAGCTGGCGCGCGGCGGTGGCTTGGAAGCGTCGGGTGCCCAGCTTCACACGCTGCCCGCTGCCGCGATCGGCGACCTTCGCGATCGCGGGCGTCCTGCATGCCCCCGGCCAGTCGCGGATGGCGCTGTGGATCATGGTGTCCTTCGTGTGCTACCTCCGCCCGTGCGAGCGCTTCAAGCTGCAGGCGCAGCACTTGGTGGCTCCTTCCGCCAAGGCGGGGCCCGCCCACCAGGCGCGGGGGCCCCTGCTCCACGACGCGGCGGAGGCCCAGCCGGGCAAGACGGGTCTCTTCGAGGAGCCGGTGCTCGTGGACCTGGACGCGTGGCTCAACCCGCTGCTCGAGGCGCTCTCGAAGGCAACGCCGCCCGGGCAGCTACTGTGGGCTTTCAGCCCTGCGGATCTCCGCAAGGTGTTCGCCCAGGCCGTGTCGCTGCTGGGCTCGGGCAGCCTCGGGCCTCACCTCTACCCCCTCAGGCGCGGCGGGGCGTCGGACGACCTCCTGTCCAATCGGAGGACAGTGGAGCGGGTCCGTCGTCGGGGACGCTGGAAGGCAGCCTCGTCGATGGCCAGGTACGCCAAGGAGCCCAAGCTGTTGCGCGAGATCGGCCTCGCCCCGGACAGCACCTACTTGTTCGGGACCCTCGTGGAACAGAACTTCCAGGAGCTCGTGGGCAACGGCTTCATCCACACGGGGATCATCGACCAGGTGCCCGACCCGCTAAAGCTGCACGTCGCACGCTTGGCCACGGCGACTGCTGCTGGCCCGCCGAGTTTCGCCTTCCTGAGCTCCGCCCGAGCGGCGCGGAAGCGGCCAGCCAGCGCAGGCGGCGCAAGGCCGGCCGCTCGCCGCCGCTGAGCCGCACTACCGCAGGCATCCTGCGCCGGCTGCGGCAGGAGCTCCAGGTTGCCATGCAGAGGGCCACGCGGCGGCGCCACTGCGTCTTTCTGGAGCTGTTCGCAGGCTCGGCAGGGATTTCAAAGAAGTTGCGAGCTGCTGGCTACGGCGTCGCTTCCATTGACATTCAGTACGGTGTTCATGGGAGTTTACTAGTGCGGTGTGTTGAGCGTCTCATCAAGGGGTGGATTAGCTCCGGCCTCGTGCTCGGCGTTTTCCTCGGCACGCCTTGTACGTCATGGTCTCAGGCGCTCCGGCAAACGCTGCGGAGCGTAGATGCCCCCCATGGGCCTTGACGTGCTCACTGACTCACAACGCCCTCGTCTGACTTTGGGTAACGCCACGTTTTCCGTCACCAGCAGGCTCATAGACGCGCGCAGACGCGATCGTGTCCCAGTTTTCCTGGAGAACCCAGACAGATCGTTGATGTGGCTGGCTCCTTGTCTGATCAGTCTGACTCGTGGCTCTGACTTCTAGCGCTCGTTTTCATCAGTGCCAATTCGGGACGCCGTGGAAAAAGTGCACTCGCATCGTTCCCTGGAATGGAGGTTGTCTCTCGCGGCTGCAGCGCTGGTGTCACGCCAGCGGCAAGATCTGTGGTAGAACTAGCCTGCAGCATCAGGAGCTCGCAGGCAGGGCTCCAGGTGGAAAGCGCTGGACCGCCATTGCCGCCGCCTATCCACCAGCGCTCTCGAAAGCTATTGCCACGTCAATGATAGAGGCTGCTGAATCTCTTAGGGTTTCGACGCTCTGGATCAGGTTTAAACCTTGAGTTTTTGTTTCGGCCTTCCTGGCCATTCGTTTTCCTGTTCGGGTCTGGGAGTCTCTCCGAGTTGCGCTGGAGCGCTAATCATTTGCCGCTGTGAATGATGTGCCTTGCTCCAGACACGGTTTTTTTATGTTTAAAAAAGTGTCTGGCGACCCCGGGGGGGCTGAGGGCTAAGTCTCTGGTCGCTTTTGACAAGCTGAAGTGACGTGTCTGTGCCCCGAGGGCTCGCCGCATCGACGCCTGCCGTCGACGTGTCTGCTCAAGTCTTCCCTCCCTCCTCTCCCTGTTTCGTCTCGCCTCCCCTTTTCGCTCCTGCTCGTCCTGTCCCTTCATCGGCTGGTCGCTCTCAGAAGGTTTAAGTTCACGTGCGCGTTTTTGCTGAAGGGGGTCTCTCCGAGTTGCGCCTGAGCGCTAATCATTTGCCGCTGTGAATGATGTGCCTTGCTCCAGACACGGAAAAAAACAGTGTCTGGCGATCCCGGGGGGGCTGGGGGCTAAGTCTTTCCACGTGCACATATATATATATATATATATATATATATATATATTCACAGGCGTTCATGTTTAGAGAAGCTCGTCTACAACTGGACGCCGCCGCGGGTCAGGTGACCTCGTCGCCCCGGCAGGGCGCGCGGCCGCAATGGCAGTGGGCTCAATCGGGGGGGCGGGGGGCACAAACGTATTCGGTGAGTGTGCGGCGTGGGAATAATTGAAAGTTTCACGTGCGTTAGCAGCCAGGAGGAAGATGCACGGTCTGCGCGGGGTCAGTGCAGGTGTGCTCCACGCGAGGGTGCGGATCGAAAAACGCTGTCTCCGAAGAGTTCCAAGCTGGGTTTGGCCTCCAATGTCATTGGTGAGTGTTTGGGTTCGGGGGCGCGCCTTCGGATGCATTGAGGTTCGTTCGGGGCAAAGGGTGGGTCGGCATTGGCCCTGGTCGATCGTTTGTCGAGAGGGGGAGTGGGTGATTAACGATAAGGAGCAGTGATGAGCCAATCCCCACCCCCCGAAAGGGAAGACGGGTTCGGGAAGAAAAAACGCCCTAGATCACCTCAGCCGAGAGGGCTGGCCGGATTTTCTCACATGTTGCGGGGGATCGCCCCTAGTGTGTTTAGCGGCACCGCATGGTGTATAGCCATCGTTTGGACACTCGCGGTGCAATCCAATGCACAGAAACACCCAGCTCGATTTCTCCGGTTTTGCCCTCTGGCGCCCTCCATGCAACTCCAACTTGCCCCTTCTCTCGCGTTCGCTTTCTACTCCCACGTGCTGCCATCAACTAGTTCGTGCGTGTCGTGCCACCTTCAGGCTTGCACATGACCACACCTGCCCTGTGGTGTCACGTCTTGCTCGTGACTGCAGCATGCGCCGCCATCAGATGCCCTCATGGGCTAC
Source organism: Prorocentrum cordatum (assembly GCA_963575745.1). NCBI lineage: Eukaryota > Dinophyceae > Prorocentrales > Prorocentraceae > Prorocentrum > Prorocentrum cordatum. The sequence continues at coordinate 129,024 of CAUYUJ010020693.1, forward strand.
TCTGCCCCTCTTTCTGTCTCTTTTTTTTTTTTTGTTTTTGTTTTTTTCTCTCTCTCTCTCTCTCTCTCTCTCTCTCTCTCTCCCTGTCTTTTTGCCCGTAGTGTTGTGGCGTGGCCGCTGTTGCTGTTACACGCAGAGGTCAATTGCCGATTTATTTCGATGGTAGCTACAGCCTCGCACAAGGCACGGCAAGGCTGTTGAGCTGTCCCCCCTTCTTGTCTATGGCATCTCTCGCTGCAGATCTTCTCATATGCGAGTTTCGTGGCCGGCCGCCTCGCTCCCCCGCGCCGTTGCTGCAGGGGCCCGCCGAGGGCATCGGCCAGATCGCTCGCGTGCTCAAGCGACGCCGGGCCATCTCCAAGTCTACGGCGGCACGCCTCCTGCGGCTCGATGTCGCGCTCCACGTGCCCAGAAACATACATGCGCAGAAGGCCGACGTCGCTGTCGACACAGCGATGAAGGGGGTGGCGACCAATCTGGAGCGGCCCCTGCCCACGGCCTCGTAAGGCCAAGGACTCCACCGACGCGGATTGTTCAAGTCATGGCGATGGCGCCTCGACCCCGACGGTTTCGTTCCAGAGCCTGACGGGGATGACGATGAGGCGTCCGATTGCACGACGTGCGCTCCAACGTCCAGTGCGACAGCAAAAACCTTGGCACAAGAAGGAACCTGACAAGGATACTGACATCGCGACGCAAACAGAGCTCAAGCTCAAGCTGACGGCAAGGAGACTGGCATCGCGACACAGACGGACCTCAAGCTCCGCCCCTTCGCGGAGGCTGACGGCGCCATGATGGACAGGGACGACGTGGCGGCCTACGACCTTGACTACTTCGGGGGGGCGGACCCTGCCTGTTGCGTGGCCAGCAGCTCGGAGCAGAGCGCCGTGGATTTGGACGTGTCCACCACCACCACGGGCCCGGGCGGTTCGGAGCAGAGCGCCGCAGACGTGGCCATCCTCACGACCCTCACGGACCAGCGCAGTGCGGTGCAGTTCGACAGGCAAGTGGCCCCGCTCGTCACGCTGCCCGACGAGCCGCCCGAGCCAGAGGTGCGGCCCGACGAGCACGGCCAGGGCTTCGACAGCCAGGGCTCCGAGACCGAGGACGCCGACGATGACGTGAAGTCAGGGGGCCTCGAGCTGCAGTGGGAGTGCATGTACGCGCGCGTCGCGACCCAGGGGCCATTCTCCCAGGAGCAGATGAGAGAGTGGTTCGGGGCGCGCGCGCTCCCCAAGGACTTGCCGATGAGGACGAAGCGCGACGCGCCGTTCATGACGTCCGGGCTGCTCTTCCCCTCACCGCTGGCGTCGTTCCTAGAATGTCCGGGGCCTTTGGCTACTACTACGGCCACGTTCACGTGGGCTTGGTCCAAGACCTGTGAGAAGGCGGACGAAAAGCTGGGGCGGGTTGCCTGCAATATGATTTTGCTGGCCTGGGACCGCCCCCTCTCTTTGGAATGCGCGGCGGCCCCGCTGACCAAGGGCAGCGAGAAGATGGAGGAGCTGGCGCGGGCCATGGGGATTCCGAACTTCGCGAAGGCCGCGGTCCTCATGAAAGGTCTGGCAAAGGAGGCGGCGTGCCTCTCGCTGTGAGGTGCGGCGGTGGATCGAGCCGCGTGGTTTACGAGTTGGTACCTTGTGGGCCGACGTACTATTGGCACCGCAGCTTCAGCCACATAGGCCATCTGGCTCTCTCAACTCCATGGATGGGACGGGTGCGAAAATGTGCAGTGGCGTACAATATGACGAGGCGTGCGCGAGCTATTCCGAGTGCGGCAGTGCTGGATCACATGATTAGCGTCGCCGAACTAGACTACGAACTCACCTCCAGCGCGCCCCGCGCGTCAGGCATCACTTGAGACTACTCAGCGCTAGGAAGAGCCATGATTGACGAGCAGGAGGCGCAGTAGTTCAGAGACGAGGTCGAGGGGGCGCTGGCACACCAGTTGAGGAGCGACGGTTTCCTGGAAGTGGATGCATGGATGCGACAACATGCTCTCGAGACGGCCTGGGGAGCGGTGGTCACCACTATTCAGTCCACTGCAAGGGGGCGGTGCAGTGCGACGCGGCGCAACCGACTACAATGGCACGTGGATATGGCGAGGGAACGCGAGGAGGCACTACGAGCTCGTACGCGAGCACGAGACACACTAGTTGACGATCTGCACAGTGCAAGGTGGCTACGACAGTGCACCCGTCGATGCAAGCAGGCGAGGGCGGCCATCAAACGCGCGCGACAGCAAGAGTTGAACAGGGACTTGGAGCAGACACTATGCACCGACCGCGAGGACCTCGCCTGGCGCTTCAGTTTCCAGATGACAGGGAATGGCTTGGGCCCGCGAAAGCGGAATCACTACATCTTACCCGGCGCTCGACCCGACTTCCAAACGTTGACGGAGGATCTGGCTCTGCCCGGGCGCGAAGGAGGGGCGGCGGCCACCCCCATTCCCACGTCCAACTTCATGGGGGAGGCGGCGGCGCAGGACTACCCGGACTACCCCTTCCATCCAGATATGGAGCGCTGGGGACGTGCCATTCGCGATCTCGATGGGATCACAGCGCAACTTTGCAGTGGGAGACGTAGGCGGGCTGCTTCAAACTGGTCGGTGCCGGCGGAAGTCTGGGGCGCGCTACTCTCGCGCAGAGCGCGCTATCGACACCAGGGGGGCCGAGCACGAGTGACAGGCCCAATGCTACAGGAGTTCCTGCTTGCTCGGCTGGCGGTGTCAGACAACATGGGCGACTCAATGCGTGGTGGAGCCTGCCCCAGACGTGCCAGGTGAGCAAGCGGAACCACAGGGCTCGGACACGGAGGGCCAGAGTCTTACACGGACTGTGCAGTTTTGGGAAAACATGGGTTGGAGCTAGGCAGTCTCGAGAAGGATTGAAGATACCTGCTGAGGACCACGGTTGCGTGCGAGGACGTTCTCGAGTGGGTGCGCTGACAGTGGGCGACGTCCTACAGTGGAGACTACAGAAGGCAGGGCTGAGCCACATTACGACCAAGCACGACACGACGCATGCCTTCGCCAGCGTGTGTCACCAACACCTCGACAACCCGGTCAAGCAGCTCTACCGCCCAGAGGATGTCGACATTATGAGAACGAGGCACCGCAGGATTGCTTGTGTGGTTGACGCTTGTGACGGTACATGGGCGTTTCAGAACGGTGCGGGATGCTTCGTGGGCGACGCGGATGCAGCCGCTAAGTTCCGGATTGCGTTCGAGGCCCCGATAACTGAATGGCGCCAAAACTTTTTTCCCTCCTCAACCGTGCATGAACTTACGGCGGGTTGCGCGGTTACAAGGGGGAAACTGCGACCTGGGAGTGAGAAAGTACGCCGACGACCTCACCTGCGCACGCATCGCCCCAGATGCGCGCAGTGATGCGCGACGAGCTTCCACTTCCGGTCGGCATCTAGACGACGCACTGGTACAAGTCGGATTGGCCCAGAGCAAAGAGCAAAAAACAGTCAGCCCGTGTTTCGCGGGCAGGGGGCCCCAGATGTCTGCGAGAGCTTTGCGCTGCCACAAGGTCGCCATCTCGGGGGAGGTCCAGGCTACTTCGGTGTTCGTGGGAGCCCACGCTCAGACCTCGGGGCGTAACGATGAGGAGCTCCAGGCGCGTTGTGCCGCGATCCGTGCCGGCTGGAGGGGGGCGGGGAAGTTTTGGAAGGGCTGTCGGAATTTCTGTCAGAAGCGCCTGGTGTTTCGGGCTCGTATTCTGGGAGGTGCGCTCGCGGGTCTCGAGGCTCGGACGCTGTCTGAGGAGCAGGCCAAGCGGCTGGGCACGGCCGCGACTGGATATGCTGCTGCGCTATGCAATGGGACCGCCATATACACGAGACTGAATTCTGGGGGCGAGGAGGAGGATGGGTGGAAGATGACGACTGCGTGTGCGGAAGCCGTGTGGAAGTATATCATGATTGCCCCACCCAGTGTCGAGCTCCGTGCCCGACGGCAACGCCACTTTCAAGCTCTCGCCCACCGCCCCCAACGGCGCGTTCAGGAGCTGGCCGCTGTTTTCGGGAAGGTTGCCTTCGAGAGCGCCGAGATCGGGACTTTTTCGTGGGCGCCGCACTCTGCCCAGCAAGTTCCCCCAACGGACCGCGCGAACCCATGGGCCCTGCAGTTCAAGAACGACTTGCTTCTATTGGGTAAACTTAGAGGTGGCACTGATGTCCTGGACGACGTTGGGGGCGGCCACATGAGGGTCTTCCTGGATGAGGGGTTAACGGAGAGGTTTCTCGGGTTCAACGTCGCGAAGCTTCGAACAATCTGGCTTGCCAGTCCAACTGGCGCGCCGACGAATCCGCGCGAGGATCAGGAGTTTTCGAGGGCGGGTCTCCGTGCTCGCTGATGGACGGGGAGGGGATGGAGTGCAACCGTAGGTTCAGGACTATTGGTGCTCTGCGCGCCCATCGGACACAAACGGGAGGAGGCGAGCACGGACGTTTGACTTTTCTGCGCGCGCATGACGGCGTCGAACCAGCGCTCTTCGCGTCAGTCGTCGCTTGCATGGTGGAGGGCAACCACGCCGCGCCAGCGTATCGGAACGGACGATGCTTTTCAGAGTGTTCGGTATTCAATCACCCAGTCGTCCCTCCGCTGCTGTTAACCTGCCCAGAGACCGATTGCGGCGCCGACTTTGAGGGCCTTCCCGCGCTCCAGTCCCACATCAGGGAGCGACGCCTCCCATTCCCTCGGCCGCATGTCGTGGATGCAGGGGGCCCCAGATATCTCGGAGGGCGACAGCGAAGAGCGCCCCCGGAAGACCGCGAGGGGTGGGGGGCACAAAACCCACGCTGCACGAGCGGCCAGCTCGGCAGGACAAGGAAGCACCGAGAAGGAGAAGGCGGCGCCGAGGGAGGACACGGAGTTGGTAGATTTGAGCGAGTTAGACGATTCGGAGATCGATGTTGGCACAATGAGGAAGTTCTTCCCAGTAGTGATGCGGTTGTTACTGAATGTGGCCCTCCGCCAGAGACAGCTAGAGTCGATCGAGATGAAAACGTTCATCATGTCGTCGGGGCTTCAACCAGCGGTGAAAGCGAGAGGTCGAGTGCGCGCGTGGATCAGGGCGGCAGAGGAGATCAGGAACGGCCAGCCGAAGGAGCAGAGCGACGTGAGGATCCGCGAGATGGGGGCCATCTCAGTGGCGTGCTACGCGGGCGTGTTCGAGGGGTTGCTCGCGGAGGGCGCGAACCAGCGGCAGCTATCGACGCTTGCCGAGGAGCAGGCGAAGCTGACGGCGCAGGAGATGGGAGAGATTGCACTGCTTGCCAAGATCTCAGATTGCTACGAGGAGGGGAAGGTGATGTTGGTGGTGGCCTTCAGCGGGAGGCTCAACTTGCACCCAGTGAACGGCCCCGATGGGCCATCTCGAGAGGCTGATCCAAACGGGGCTCCACGAGCTCGGGGGCGCCATGATGGACTAGGAGGGCCAGAGGAATGGGTTCGAAGGCAGGCCCCAGAGGACCCTGAGGCGAGACGGCGACGACACTCTGAGATCGTGAGAAGGCTTTGTGAGGCCGTCTCGAGAGCCCAGGAGACCCCCACTCCTCCTCGTCTGCCTGGTGTTTCTTCCGTTCCCTTTCACTCTCCTCCCCGAATTTGTCGTAGCCGCGATGGCCTCACTAGCGAGTGTAGACAGGAATGTTCTCAGAACGTTCCGGCGGAGCGTTCCCGGAGCGTTCTGGATACAGACGGGACGAATCCGAGGGAACCCCCTGGTGCTTCTCGCCCGAGGAGGCCTCAGAAGCCCCACTCGGCGCCTGGGGTTCGCGCTGATTTCGAACACGACGTTTCGACTTCGAAGCGAGCCCGCGCGGGCTTAGGGGGCTCTAGGTTTTCAGAGCGCAGGAGAACGGCCGACCATGCTGTCGTCCTCCGGCTTCTCTCGGGTGCATCGCGGCAGTAACTGCGTGCAGTTGCGAGCCGCGAGATGCAAGGTCGCGCATCGCAAGCTTAAGCTCGG
>CAUYUJ010020693.1:137500-212500 GCA_963575745.1 Prorocentrum cordatum
GAGAGCAGCCCCCTCAAAGCTGACAGTAGCTCTGCGCGCCTCCAGTCATCTGTTCGAGCGAGTCAAAGGAGCGTGGAGATGCAGCGAGTGCAAGGTTGTGGTGCCAGCGTCTCGCTTCATCATGGCTGCCAATACCCAGTGCCGTGGGCTCCCTGTCTGTGCTGTTGGGGCGGGAGGCGTTGGGTTGGCGGCCGGGCAGGAAGTGCATCCAACCCACACAGTCCAGCCGTGGGAGCGGTTCCTCATGAGTTTTGCACCATCTGTGGCAAGTACGCCACGGTGGACGGTCGCCATTTGGCGACCAAGTGTGCGGACATCTCCCGAACGGGCCGAGAGAGTTTAAGTCGCATCGAGGAGGGCAAGTACCCCCGCAGAGAAGGGGTGCCGAATGCCCTGCAAGCTGCCCTCGATGCGCGTGACCTCGGAAGCCTGGCGAGGGCGTACGAAGAGGGCTGCTGTGCCACAGGGTGGGGACGGAGGACCGTCCGTCGCTGCTGGGTAGTTGGCCCTCCTGCGGAGGGCTAACTGGCCAGTAGCGGTTGCGGAGGTGTGGCGGTGAGGCGGGGTTCTGCCTGCCTTGCACCAACGTGTTTCCGTTTGGGGTTCTGCCTTCCTCTCCCTCTCTTCCCTCCTCCCCCACGTCCCTGTGCTTGGTCAAGTGGTCCAAATGGTCCTCCTCCTCCTCCTCCTTTTCCTCCTTCTCCTCCTCCTCCTCCCCTGCTCATCCTGCTCCCGCCACCTCCTTCTTTTCTTGTTCCTCCTCCTCTTCCTCCTCCGCCTCCTCCTCCTCCAACGCACTCTGCCTGCTCCTCTTCCTCCTCCTCCTCCGCCTCTTCCTCCTCCTCCTCCACTTCCCTGCTTATCCTGCTCGTTCCTCCTCTTCTTCCTCCTCCTCCTGTTCATCCTGCTTGCTCCTCACTCCTCTTCCTCCTACTCCTCCTCCTTCTCCTCCTCCTCATCCTCCTCTTCCTCCTGATCCTCCTTTCCTTTTCCTTACACACAACTTCTCCCTGTCGCACCTCGAGGCCACTTGTTAGTGCTGGCTGGGCGTTTCGCTTGAGCTTTCTACACCATGTATTACCCTTGAGCTCCAACATTGCAACAGTTTTACAGGTGGAGGGCGGGTCGTTTTCAAAATGTGTCTCTGGCCCTAGCGCCGCGCACATTCGTGTTTTTTGTTGTGTGTGCTTGTTTCACGGATCCAGGGCGGATGATTTTTAAAAAGTGGTTCTCGCCTCAGCGCCGCGATTTTTTCCCGGAAAGGGCGCAGGGTTCTCTTGTAGTTGGTAAACCTGTCCCCGGTGCTTCAACTGGGGTGGGCCAGCGGATTCTTTCCCTGATAAATATCGAGGTCGAGGTGGGCCGGCAGATTAAAATTTGAGGATGTCTCAGGCGAAACGCTTGTTTTTGAAATCCCGATCGATAAATCACAGGGTGCGGGCCACTCTTTCGTGTGTTGAGGATGTCTCGAGCGAAATGCTTGCTCCGCAGAGTTACCGAGGATGTCTCGAGCGAATCGCTTGTTTTGTAGAACTTGAGGGATCTGGGCGCCCCAGAGATTTGCCTTCTCCAGGTGCACGAACACATTTGTTTTTACGTATGTGCTTGTAGATTTGCCCTCTCCAGGTGCACGAATCCATGTGCTTTTACGTATGTGCGTATAGATTTGATTTAGATTTGCCTTCTCCAGGTGCACGACCACACCCCGGCACGACCACACCCCAGCACGACCCCACCCCAGCACGACCCCACCCCAGCAAGACCACACCCCAGCACGACCACACCCCAGCACGACCTCACCACAGCACGACCACACCCCAGCACGACCACGCCCCAGCACGACCACGCCCCAGCACGACCACGCCCCAGCACGACCACCCCCCAGCACGACTACCCCCCCAGCACGACCACCCCCCACGCACGCACGACCACACCCCAGCACGACCACTCCCCAGCACGACCACACCGCGTTGGTTGAGTGGTTGCCTGTCGTCGTGGAATGTTTTGTGGGGTGTCTCGTGGACTGTTTCGCGGGGTGTCTTGTGGAATGTTTCCAGGAAAACGTTGAAAACGGTCGCCCGTGTCTCGTGGAATGTTTCGCGGGGTGTCTCGTGGAAGTGCCCGTCGCCCAATACGGTGTCGTGAAAACGTTTCCATGCATGCGGTTCTACATACTTTCCGGGTTCGTGGGTCCATCATGTTTAAATGTGGTTCTCGCCTCAGCGCCGCGTACATGTCTTTAAACATGCGCAAGGATTTCACGCATTGAGGGGAACCCGTATTCAAGATGTGGCTCTCGCTTTAGCACCGCGCCCATTCGTTTTAAACATTGCCAGAGCTTCACGGATTGAGGGCGGCTCAGTTTCAATATGCGGTTTCCGCCTCATCGCCGCGCACATTCGTTAATCACATGTGCAATAGCTTCAATGGTTCCCATGGTCAAATTACAAGAAATCATGTGTTTGAAGGGTTCTGGGTTATGAGGATGCAACAGTTACGTTGGCTCGCGGTGTTGAAGTCCTAAGAATGGCTTTCTGGCACGACTTAGGATCGTCAAGGCGCAACTGTCAGGTTGATCCATGGCGTTGGAATCCCGAGAACAATAGTTTGGCACGCTTGAGGGCCTTCAAGCGGTTGCCTTCCAACGAGGCAGTTCCCTCAATGGAAATGATACGTTGTAGGGGCCTATGAAGAGGGAACTTCGAAGAAGGGTCTATTCCAACATCGTTGATGACTCTTGGGTTTGCACTGGTCCTCCTCTTCCACTTCCCGCCTCCTCATCCTACCGCCCACTCCTCAGCCCTCCTCCCCCCTTCCCCCCCTCTCTTCCTCCCTCTCCTTCCTTCCTGCTCCCCCTCCTCTATCATGTCCTCCTTTTTCCCTTCGCGTCGCTGCGTTCGCTCGTCTGTCGTCGCTGTGGCCGTTGCCCTTAGACCGCGGGCGCCCACAAGGCAGCGTTTGCCCCCTGGTGGCCGTGGCATCGTTCGGACGTGTGCATTTCCTGTTCGGCGAAGACCATCGAGGAGCATCGTGGCTCATCGTGCGGGAAAAGAAACCACGAAACCGAGCAACGCACGGGGAATGGACGTCCGAGCGATGGCGAGCCCCTCGTAGCGTTCGAGGAAGAAGCATCTACATGAAACACAAATGCTCGACGGTCTGCGCGGATTTCGTGGATCTGCGATGGAGCCCCCTGGCGGCGCCTCGGGCATAAACGGACACTGTCGACGGTCAGCGCGGATTCCTTGGGTCTGCGCTGGAGCTCCTTGGCGCTCCGCGCGCCAGGGACGGGGAAGTCCAGCGCAGATCCAAGAGCTCCGCGCGGATCGCCGAGAAACCCTCGATGTGTACGCAGAAATTATGTGTTCATGCCGCTTTTCCCGGAAAGGGCGCCGGCCCAGGGTGGGGAGCCAGAATTCAGAGGATGTCTCAGGCGAAATGCTTGTTTTCACGTCCCGCGCGCAGGAACTTTTGGGGTTTTGACAGGATGTCTCGAGCGAAACCCCCAGCACGTTCCGTAGCGCGTCCCCTTGGCAGGTCCCGCGGTGCGTCCCCATGGCGCGTCCCCTGGCACGTCGCCTGGCGCGTCCCTTGGGACGTTCCGCGGGGCGTCCTCCTGGCATGTCCCCTCTGTCGATTAGTTCTGGGGCAGCTACTATGTGTTCAGGCAGCTCGAGCTTAAGATCCAGATCAGTTCGGTCATGACTCGGATGCAAAGAGGACTCGATCCACAACGTTATTTAGAGCACAATCGCGGCATGGCACATCGCAGTTCAGCACGCTCAGCACAGCGCAGCCGTCGGCACGGTACATCAAGATCGATACATTCAGCATTGCATTTTGGCACGTTCCTTGGCGCGTTCCTTGGCGAGTCCACCTGGCACGTCGCGCGGCGCGTCCCCTGGCACCTCCCGCGGCACGTCTATTGGCACGTGCCGTAGCGCGTCCCTTTGGCACGTCCCGCGGTGCGTGCCCATGGCACGTCCCCTGGCACGTCGCCTGGCGCGTCCCTTGGGATGTTCCGCGGGGCGTCCTCCTGGCATGTCCCCTCTGTCGATTAGTTCTGGGGCAGCTACTATGTGTTCAGGCAGCTCGAGCTTAAGATCCAGATCAGTTCGGTCAGGACTCGGATGCCAGGGAGGACTCGATCCACAACGCTATATAGAGCACAATCGCGGCATGGAACATCGCAGTTCAGCACGGTGCAGCACAGCAAAGCCCCTGGCACAGTACATCAAGATCGATACATTCAGCATTGCATTTGCCCGTCGCCCAATCAAGTGTCTTTGAAACGTTGCCATGCCTTACATTTCTATATTCCTTTCCGGGTCCGTGGGTCGATCATGTTTGCGCAGTTGTGAAGTGATAACAGAGCGGGTACGGAAAGGATGGGGATGAAGGCCGACAGCAGTTCCTTTCCATGTGACCAGGGCTCGCTGTCGACGTCGCCGCGGGTGCCGTCCACGTGAGACACAGTGTGGCTTGCTCAACCGCGGCCGCTGCCGTGCACGGCGATTGCACAGTCAGTACGACTGGCAGGTCGACCCGGTCAGACCGAGGGCGCCCTCGTGCCTTGCGTGTTCGCTTCCCGCGCCCGCCGTGCTCCTGGCGGCGGGGTCTCGCGTGTCCGCTCGCCTGCCTTGTCCCATCAGGGTCGACTGTGGGGTGAGCTTGCCCGTTCTTCTGAGCGGTCGGGCTGCCCCGCCGAAGTTTCGCCCACCTCCCGCCCGTGGGCGCCTCGTGGGCACTGCACGGGCGCCCCGTGGGCTCTCGGTCTCGGCCTCTCGGGCCGCGTCCGCGGGGGTCTCTCGCCACACCCGGCCGCCCGAGACCGGGGTTTGCCGCCCAGGGAGTGTGCTTCCCCCTCCCCCCTCCCCTCCCCTCGCGGCCAGCAAATTATGCTACTTTGGCGGCTGTCGGCCAATGGGGTGCTCACGTAATCCTCGGACTCGTGGTTTACGTTCCGCATTGACCCGCCGCCTCCGATGTCAGCTTGGATCCGCATCTGGGTTTGCCGTGCAGGCACTGATGAGACGAGCACATGACCTCGTCGTCCTTCTCCTCTTGCTCATCCCCTCTTTCCCCCTCTCATCCTCATCATCATGGGCTTCATCCTCATGCTCAGCCTCGGCCTCATCGGCGTCCTCATCTCATCCTCGGCCTTGTCACCTCGCCCTGCTCTGCTGCCCCTCCCCGTTCCCTCCCTCCCCCTTGCATCTCCTCGCCTCGTCCTTCTGTTTCGTGCCATTCCCAATCCCACCCACCGAGGAGCAAGACGAGGAGGGCGAGGACGACCTCCATCCCTCCCTCCCTCTTGCCGTCCCTCGCCTCCCTGATCCGCTTTGTGTGATTCCCCCCCCCCCCTTCCCCGCCGAGGAACAAGACGAGGAGGGCGAGGACCAGGGGGACAGCGAGGCCGAAGAGGGCCAGGAGCAGGAGGCTGCGCTCGCGGCGCCGGAGGATGCTGCCGCGCAGCCCGCTGCCGCTCCCGTGGGCGCCCCGGCCGAGCAGGCAGCCGCGCCCGAGGGCCAGGACGGGGGCCCGGACAGCGGCCCAGAGAGATCCCACGCACGGAACAAAAGTCAAGACGGAGGTGTGGCGCCGGCTTCGGCCTCTGGAGGCCTTCGCCGGGCCCCCGGGCCGTCAAACAACGATTCAGCGGAGGTCTGTCGCTGGTTTCGGCCTCTGGATGCCCTCGCCGGGCCCCATGGGGCGCCAAAAGAGGATTCAGGATAAGAAGCCGGTCCCAGGGAATGGGTCGAGTTTTCTGGGGCCAGGACGACGAAGCCGACGTCAGAGATCCGAGTCATATCAGGGCTGGGGGCAGCCAGGGGTAGCCACAGATTCGCGCCTCGGGGGCCCAGACCAGAGTTACCCCAGACAGCAGTTATCCCGGATAACTCGGGCGTCCAACCATCCCGAATCATCAGGGTTGGGGGGCAGTCAGGGATAACTACAGATTCGCGCCTCGGAGGCCCAAACTGGAGGTACCACGTAGCGCAGCTATCCCGCATGATTCGGGCGTCCAAGGACGAGGATGAGGACGAGAATGATGGCCAGGACGAGGAAGGCCTTAACGAACAGCCAGCAGCGCCCCAGGCGCCGGTTGATGCTGTTGCGCAGCCAGCTGCCGAGCCAGCAGGAGCCACCGCTGCGCAGGCAGCCGCGCCCGAGGGCCAGGAAGAGGATGGCCTGGACGACGGAGAGGACGAAGAGGAGGACGAGGAGGAGGAGGAGGAGGAGGAGGAGGAGGAGGAGGAGGAGGAGGAGGAGCAGGCAGCGCCCCTCCAGCCGGTAGCTGCTGCCGCGCAGCCATCCGCTGATCCAGCAGGCGCCCCCGCCGTGCAAGCAGGTGCACCAGAGAGCCAAGACGAGGAGGGCCAGGGCGACGATGAGGGGGAGGAGGACGAGGAGCAGAAGGAGGATATGGCAGCGCCTATGGATCAAATTAACACTGCTGCGCAGCCAGCAGCCGCCGTGCCGGCAGGAGTCGCCGCCGTGCAGCCGGTCGCGTCCGAGGGCCAGGACGACGAGGTGGACGAGGACGAGGACGAGAATGAAGGCCAGGACGAGGAAGGCCTTAACGAACAGCCAGCAGCGCCCCAGGCGCCGGTTGATGCTGTTGCGCAGCCAGCTGCCGAGCCAGCAGGAGCCACCGCTGCGCAGGCAGCCGCGCCCGAGGGCCAGGAAGAGGATGGCCCGGACGACGGGGAGGACGAAGAGGAGGACGAGGGCGAGGAGGAGGAGGAGGAGGAGGAGGAGGAGGAGCAGGCACCGCCCCTGGAGCCGGTAGCTGCTGCCGCGCAGCCATCCGCTGATCCAGCAGGCACCCCCGCCGTGCAAGCAGCTGCGCCAGCAGACGCCACTGGCGTGCAGGCAGCTGCGCCCGAAGGTCAAGAAGGGGTTGGCCCAGACGACGGTGCGGACGAGGAGGAGGAGGAGGAGGAGGAGGAGGAGGAGGAGGAGGAGGAGAAGGAGGGCGAAGAGGAGAAGCAGGAGCCCGCAGCGCCCCAAGCGCCAGTCGACGTCGCCGCGCAGCCAGCCGCGGGGCCAGCAGGCGCCCCCGGCGAGCAGGCGGCCGCGCCCGAGGGCCAGGACGAGGAGGGCCCGGACGACGGGCCAGGCGATGGGGAGCCAGCAGCGCCCTCGGCGCCGGTGGATGCTGCCGGGCAGCCTCTCTCCCCCGCCGTGCAGGCGGCCGCGCCCGAGGGCCAGGACGAGGAGGGCCAGGGCGACGAGGCGGACGGGGAGGAGGACGAGGAGGCGAAGGAGGAGCCGGCAGCGCCTCTGGAACCGGTCGGTGCTGCTGCGCAGCAAGCCACCGAGCCGGCCGGAGTCGGCGCCGTGCATGCAGCCGCCGCCGAGCCAGCCGGAGTCGCCGCCGTGCAAGCAGTCGCCGCCGAGCCAGCTGCGCCCGTGGCTCCGGTCGACGTTGCCTCGCAGCCAGCGGAGCCAGCAGGAGCCACCGCCGTGCAGGCAGCTGCTGGCGACGGCCAGGCCGACGAGGGCGAGGCGCGTCGCGGTTTCCTTTGAACAGGGTATGATCGGGTACAGCCAGGAGCCCCTAAATTGGCCAGAAACACTGAGCCAGGTTTGCCGTAGCTGGTGTTTTTTTTTCGGGTGACGGCATTTCCGTTTGGTGGAGATGGCGGGGGGGGCGTCCCCCAGTACACATCATTAAACCAGGTCCCTTTAAACCCAGTTTTGCCAACGCCCGATATGAGGAACTTTCTGGAGTCCTCGCGCGGCACGCAACACTTGTACGATCCATTCTACGTGTCCGCCCCGTGAGGTGTGCGTGTGTGAGGGGGAGGGGGGGGGCGGCGTTCGCGCGGCGATGGTCCAGCGCAGCTGCGAGGGGGAATCCGACGTAAATTGGGTCTCGAGTTGCCGTGCGAGACCTCTGGGTGCTTCCTCACAAGAATCAGTTGGACGTCAGCCTGGCAGCCGCCTCCCACCACTTGCCTGGAATCGAAAACCCATATCGCCACGGACAAACGGTCCCCCAGCAGACTCGTCCTGTAAGAATGCGTTGCGAATGGAGCCCATGACCAATGGCTTCCCTGTCCTCGAGACGCTTTTCCGCTCTGGGCAGGACGAAAATGGCTCGGCCTATCACCTTTTGTCTCCAGGGTGAGTCTCTCCATCCTTGGATACTTCGTTTTTTGTGGATATGCGCATGTGTGCATGTGGGTGCTCGCGCGTGCGTACGTAATTATGGACGTGTGAGTGCGAGTGCATGCGCATCAGATGTGTTGCTCTTCTTCGCTTGCTCCACATCACGTTCACGTCTTTATTAAGCTGGACAAGGTAATTAACCATGAGTAATAAAGAACTCGATGGGACACCACAGGAGTGTTTGTTTCAAACATGGGCGATAGCGGGCTTTACCAGGGGGGAGGGGGGGGGCAGGGGGCCGGTAGCGTCATGTTTCGCGGTGGTGCCGTCTAGTAATCTTTAGGTCGGGAGTTTGCAGCGGGGGTCAGTGTAAGCAGGGGTCAGCCAGAGCGCCAGTCCTTGCAGGATCCTGAAGAGCCAGGGGTGCATCGATCCAGGCTTGAGCGCAGCATCCTGCAGGATCTGGCAGGATCCCTGCAGAGCCTGACGGACACGGCCTCGAACTGACCGGGGTCAGCAGACCCCCCACCGGGACGAGCCCAAGGCCCACTCGGAGGTCGGCACGAAGCGTGATGTTGCCTTTGGGGGGGGGCGGGAGGGGGGCGGCCGGGGCCGGTATCGGCCGCTGCCGCGACTTTGCCGCTGCCGCGTCTCTTCCCTTCCTCGCGGCGAGGACAAGCAAAAACAGAGCACGCACGAAGTTCAGAAGTGCACGGGGAATGGACGTCCGAGCGATGGCGAGGCGAGAAATCATGTGGAAGTGTCCCACTCCTCAGGAGAGGTCGACGTGAAAAGACCAAGCTCGGATGTAGCCAAGACCCCAGGTAATGGGACCCGGTCAGTAGTAGGGCCCCAGAGCCCCTAAATGGGCCAGAATGACTAAACCAGGTCTGCCGTAATTGGTGTTTTTTAGGGTGACGGCAGTTCCGGTCAGAGGAACGGGGCGGGGGAGGGGGCGTCCCCCCAGTACACTTCACTAAACCAGGTCCCACTAAACCCAGTTCTGCCAACGCCCGACAAACACAGCGTCAGCATGGCAGATCGCAGCAGGGCCCAGGGCAGAGGCCACACAGGACGTCCTGCCGCCTGCGGCCAGTGCCGTCATCGTGCCAGCGCAGCTTGCTGTGCAGCGGTCCCGCGGGCGCCGCATGGAGGGTTTCTCCGAATGGCTTAGGCGACCCGTCCTCCTCCTCCTCTTCCTCCTCCTCTCCCTCCTCCTCGTTCTGCTCCTCCTCCTCCTCCTCCTCCTCCTCCTCCCTCCCCCTCCTCCTCCTCCCTCCTCCTCCTCCCTCCTCCCCCTCCCCCTCCTTCACCTCCTCCTCTTTCTCCTCCTCCTCATCCTCGGGTCGCCGACGGCCCAGGGGAAGCCGTGCATCCCGCGGGCGCCGCACAGAACGCTGCAACGTGTGTCACCTCTTGTCCCTAGCCTGGGTCCAAGTACCAAGCGCAGCATGAACATCCTTTTTCGGAGCTCTGTGCGGATGTCTTGGAACGGCGCTGGGACCCCCCTGCGCCGGGCGAGCTCCACGCGCCAGGGAGGGGAGTCCAGCGCCGATTCAGGGAATCCCCGCGGACCTCCGAGAATTGAAGTTCATGCCGTTCGTGGTTCCTCGACTTGGGAGAGATGGGGGAATCGATTGTGTCAGTACAGCTCCATCTACGCATCTGGCACAGCACGACAGATTGAACTTCGTCGCACGGGACAGCCTCACATGGCGGACAATCAAGGCACAAACACTGGACAGATGTGGGAAACATGCGCCAGCTGGGGGGTAGCTGATCCAGCCCCTAGGTGGGGCAGGGCCTCTCTCGATGTTGCGCAGCCTCGGCCCGCCCACATGCATAACACGAAGCAAGCCGAAACCGCAGCCGACTTCGGTGGCGGCTCTCAGATCTATGCCGATGCCAGATGTCGCATCCCCCACAGGTGATGCAAATCATCGCGCACCATAACATAGCCGAACATGCATTCGCTTTCGTAGCATAGCATGGCATCACGTGGCATATAATCACATGGTATAGTAGTATAGCACAGCACGGCGCAGCAGGTCGGCACAAGGAGCAGCAAGGCGCTGCACACCACTAGACGGCACCGCGCGGTGTTCTTCGCACACTTGTACCGCGCAGTTGCACCCTTGCGCTTCCGCACTCGATGATGAGGATGGTGTTGTTGCTGCTGGTGATTATCTTGGTGATGGTGCTCTGAATGGTGATGTTGATGCTGGCAATTATGATAATGGTCGTGATGGCGATGCTTATGCTGCTGCTGATGATGATGATAATGGTGGTGGTGATGATGATGCTGATCCTGATGAAGATGATCCTGATGATGATAATGTTGATGATGATGACGACGATGATGATGACGATGACGATGGCGATGACGATGCTGCTGATCATGATGAAGATTTTGATGATGCTGATGATGACGATGATGCTGATGATGAATATGCTGAGGATGATGATGCTGACGATAATGATGCTGATGATGATTATGCTGATGACGACGATGATGATGATGATGATGCTGATGATCATGATGATGGAGGTGGTGAAGACGACGATGTCACTAACGATGATGATTATGACGATGACGTTAATGATGCTGGTGATGCTGTGGTTGGCGATAATGCTGATGAGGAGGATGGTGATGGTGAGTGTAATGATGATGGTGGTGATGATGATGGCGATGATGATGGTGGTGGTGATGATGACTAGGACGTGTTACGCGTAACGTCGCGAGGTCGATTAAGGCAGGAAGAACGACTGGGGCCCCCCTTTACCACCCCCGCCCGCCACGTATTGCCGCCATACAAACATGACTGGACCCACAAAGGCGGTGCTCACTCTGCACAGCACTCGAAGGGGCCGTAATAGTCGTCCGCCCTTGCGCTCACAACCTTTGGCGCAGGGGACGTCGCGGGCCGCCGCGGCGGCACGGTACCACCAGGAGGCCATTATTTTTCCACCCTAGGGATAACGCATGTTACCCCCCCCTCCCCCCCGTCCCCCTTCCCCTCCGTAGCGGTAACGCCCCGGCCCCGATCCAGCACGCGATCCCCGGCAGCTTAGGGTATGTTGTGCACGCGGGCGTGCATTGTCAGGTCTTGCGCCCCCCAGGAAACAAAACCGAAGCTCCGACCAAATATTTCGCATTTTTGTGAAATTTGTTTTGGTGGCGCCGAAGGACGGCGTTATCGCGCGCACGTCCCAACTTGGTCTATAGGGCCAACCGCCACCCATGAATCGCGCGAGTGTCTTTGTTGCCATCACTTTAGCTGTTCCAGCGTTGTCATAACGCATGCATCAGATCTTGTCCCTGAGGCCCAAACCGCGCAGATTCAATGCGCGTGTCGCAACAATCTCACATATCATGCGTGCCAAAAGCGGCGCTCCGCAGTGCGCCGTGACGTGAGCCTTTGCATTGCGCAACGTTGCATCACGTGGACGCCCACGGCGTGGGCCCCTCGGCCGTGTCGCAGGCGCCTGGAGGACACCCGACCCCCACGATTTTTGTGCCTGCTCGCAAATCGTGCCGTCGACTGATTTTAACATCGTCCAATCTTACCCCCGGCGTTTACGATCCCTGTGCCCGGTCACGGATCGTGCCACTCGGCGAATTTTTAACATCTTAGCATGGTCACGTATTGTTCCCAACCGTCGCGATATCTGTGCCCGCGCGCAGGTCGTGCCCCGTGGCGTATCTGAACATCGTACTTGCTCCCAACCCTCACGCCCTTGCGCCCGCGCCTGGATCGGGATGGGGGCAAGGCGGGCAGGGGGCGCAGGGGACAAGCCAGGGGAAAGGGGGAAAGGAAGTGGATGATAACGACGGGGATTGAACAGGAGGGCATGGGAGAAAGCAAGGACGACGAGGGGGGGGGGGATGAGAGGGGGGAGGGGGGATGAGAGGGGGAATTTGGAGTAAGAGGAGGAGGTGGGGGAGGGGCAGGATGGGGAGGGGAAAGAGGGGGGGGGGGGGGGGATCACGAGGGGGAGGCGGGGGTTGTTGGCCGCGTCTACCTCCCCTGGACCCATCCGGGCCATCCTGCGGCGACTCGCTGCCCCTCGGGACGCGCTGAGCGTTCTGCGCCCTATAAAGGCGAGGGCACAAACGCGATTTCCATCTCTTATGTCTTGGCAGTCTGACGGGGTCCAGGGGGCGCCTGCGCTGACCGCGTTCATCATGTTTGCGGGCGCCCGCACTGTTTTCAAACGGGCCGGGGTACTATTGGAGCCCTTGGGCGATCGCATCGTGTCTTCGACCTTCGCAGATGGTTGCGTTCAGCCACGTCGGCCGTCTGTGCGAGTTCTGAGAAAAAACCGGGCGTAGAACATTGGACGGGTCGAATTATTGACAGTTTCCGAACGTGGAATCGCTGTAATTCTGATGCTTTTTAGCGCGATGAATATGGTTGCTTTCCGCGCGCCCGGCGACCAGCGACCCTGACCGCCGCCCTCGTTGGCATCGAGATGCTTGGTCACGTCGGTCTTTGGGGCTTCCCTTGGCCCTGGGGGCCCTCTTGGGGCGCTCTTAGGCGCCTCTTTTGGGCGGCGTTGGGGCCCTCTCGGGCCTGCGAGATTTGCGTGGGCTCTCCTGGAGTATGTTTGCTCCTCCCGTTCCTCCTTGCTCCTCATGCGCCGTGCGCGCGCGCTCCCCCTGCCCCTCCCCGCCGCCCGCATTCGCCCCCCCCCCCCCCCCGCCTTGCGCTGGGGGCGCTGCCCGCGCGGGGCCAACGACAGAAAGAAATCAAGCGGGCCGGCAGAAAACAACACGTGTACCGACAAAAAAAAACGCGCCCGACAAGAAAAAATGACCCCGACAAAATGGGTCGACACAAAAAAACAGGCCTCGACGAAATGGTCCGACACAAGTAAGCACTGGCCCGACACAGAAGAACGGCCGTCGTGACAACATGTTGAAAACACGTGCAGCGACGCAAACATTCTGGGCATCTGCGGCTGGGCGGATGCATTGTAACTTCGCAGCTGCGGCGCTTGCCCCTGCGATTTTGTCGGGCGCTTTGACGGGCAGTCTCGCTGGGAATTTTTGTCGAGGCAATCCAGTTCCGCCCCGCGCTGGCGCCGCTTTCGCTTCGCGATGAGAACCCCCGAGGGCCGCCCAGTTGCAGGGGGCGGGAAGGGGGGGCGGGGGGGGGGCGAGGGGCAGCGGGGGCGGGAATTGATCATTCCCGCGGCATCTCCCAGAGGGAAAGCGGCGCGACGATGCCGACGCCGATGCCCCCCCGCTGTCGTTATTCTGTCTAGTTCCACAGGGCGGTGCTCTTTGGCACGGCTGAGCGCGGCTTGAAATTCGCGCCGTAATCCGAGAGGGCCCAGCGCGGTCCCAGAGGCCGTTCGCATCGCCGACAAACAGCCCAACAGGCCCCCAGGAGGCCCCTCGACGCGACGCCCCAAACGGACCCCAAGACTGTCCAGGAGAGCCCCAGAGGCCCAAGAGGACCCCATCACCGCCCCAGGAGGCGCTTAAGAGAGCCCCAGGAGGGCCGCAAGGGCCCAGGAGAGTTCCAGATGCATGCCGATGCGAGCAGGACATCTTCAGGCCAACGAGGGCGGCGGCCAGGGTTGTTGGTCGACGGAAGTATGGGCATAAACCACGCTCGCGACGCTCGGAAGGGTCAAAGTCACGACGATTCCATTATAAGAAAGGTCAAACATTCGACCCTTCCAATGTTCATCGCTGGTTATATTCAGCGCTTCCAGAGACGGCCGACGTTGCTCAATATGATCATCTGCAAGGGTCGGAAGCTTGATGCGGTCGCTCAGTGTTACCAGTAGTGCCCCAAACTGCTTGAAAGCAACGCGGGCGCCCGCAAAGATGTTGAAATTGGTCAATGAAGGCGCCCCCTGGGCGCCACCAGACTGCTCAGACTAAAGAGAAGATGGAAGTGGTATTCGCGCCCTCGCTTCTACAGAATGCAGAGCGCTCGGCGCGCCCCGGGGGGTGACAGAAATCGCCGCAGGATGGCCCGGGAGGGTCCGGAGGAGATAGGCGCGGCCTACACCCCCCTCCCCGCCCCTGGTGATCCTCCATCCCCCCCTCGTTCCCTTCCCTTTTCCTGCTCCTCCCCCGCCTTTTCCTCTTACCCCCCACTTCCCCAGTCATCCGCCCTCTCCTCCCTTTCATCCCCCCATCCCCCTCGTCATCCTCGTTGTCTGCCACCCCTTCCTTCTTTCCCCCCTCGGTATCCCTCCCGCGCTCGGGCGGCCTAAGTCCCACGATCGCGTCGCGCTGTGGCGCCAAGCGCCCCATGCCGCGATGGCTACGCACCATTTTTCAGATTGGTCTCAGGAGTGCGTCTGGCGAGATTCGAATTCGCAGCGCAACCGTGCGTCGCGCTGTGACTTCAGGATCTACCATCGCCCTCGCGCGCGCGCGTTCGCCGCGATTCGCGCGCGTTTTGTTCGAGCGCGCACGTCGTGCTTGCGTTCGTGCTCTTACACGGTGCCTTTGCGCGTCATTTTTTGTTTTTTCGGCCTGGCGCTTGTTTGCGCGACCTTCAGCGGTTAGTAAACTCACGTTTGCCTTGATTGCCGCCGTCGCGTTGCTATTTGCCCATACTTTTGTTGTAATGTCTCGCCCTTGCGAATTGTTGCTTTTGCTGGCCGTGCTCGCGTTGTCGTTTTTCGCGGTCGAGTTGTTTTCGATTTCGTTTGCGCCAATCGTGCTGCTCGCACCTCTCTCGGAGTAGCCTACTTGGGCATGGAGCATCGCGCGGGCTCGCATGCTTTCGCACTCAGATAGTTGCGCTTCTACCAACGCTACGCCACTCATCTTTGGTTGACATCGTTCATTTTTTGATTGGCGTTTTGTCGCCGAACCCTTCGTCCGAAGAGTGTCATTATCATTATTGAGCACTGTGGTGCACGCAGGAGAGTTTTTTAAAGGTCCGGCGATAACCCGGGTTATCGGGCTCGCCCCCCCCTCCGCCCCAGGATGACCTAAACCTGGCCGGTTGCGCAGATCGGGGGTGGGGGGCGCAGGGAGTATGCACGGAACGGTGTGTTCAACGGCGCGGTGGTGTTCGCGTCATCGCGCTGGCGTTTGGATGCACGTTGGCGAAGCGTTGGGGCTTGGAGTGGCATGAGGAAAAAACGATAACGACAGACCACAGATGACGACTGACGACGGCGGATGACGACAAGCATGGGCGCGCGTAGGTCGCGCCGTGCACGCGGGCATCGTGATTCACCCAGGCAAGATGGTAAAGACAGGCGCTGTGGTGTGTACAACTGCTGCAACATCAGTACCATACGCGCAGGCATCCCAGGCATGGTGGTGTACAGAGGCATTGTGGTGCACTGTCATTGTTGGTGTGCCACACCTTGTGGTGTACACAGGCGCCGCGGTGTACACATCCGCTGCTGTGCACATTCGGTATAGTGTACACAGGCTTTGTGGGCCCAAAAGACGGGATTCCTTGCGCAAGAAGAATCAACAACACACAGTTTACATGTTGGATTTGATACGCTCGGATCCCCCACGATGTTTTGGGAATTTGGTCCTGCCTGGGGCCCTGGAGGTGTAGGTAATTTTGTGGTGTACGCAAGCAGTTTGGTGCATCAGGGCTGTGGTGCACAAGTATGGTGCTGAAGCAGCAACCGTGGTGCACATACGCGTCGTCGTGTTCACAGGCAGTGTGTGTGGTGTGCACAGGCGCTGCGGTGCACACGGGCGCTGTGGTGTACATAGGCATTGTGGTGTACACAGGCGTTGTTATGTAGACAGGCGCTGCGATGTACACAAACAGTTGTGGTGTGCAAAGGCGTCGTGGCGCACGCTAGACAGGCGCT
Organism: Prorocentrum cordatum; assembly: GCA_963575745.1. Classification (NCBI taxonomy): domain Eukaryota; class Dinophyceae; order Prorocentrales; family Prorocentraceae; genus Prorocentrum; species Prorocentrum cordatum. Next base: position 153,434 of record CAUYUJ010020693.1, read on the forward strand.
GCGGTGTACACAAACATGGTTGGCCAAAATCGGGGCACCGCACCCCGGGCCACAAACATCAATAATAACACATAATTGACATGTTGAATATGATATGTTCGGGCCCCCGGCGATTTTCCAGATTTGGTCCTTTGCGGGACCTTGGAGGTGCACGGAAGCGCTGTGGCGCAAATGTTTGCCATGCGCTGTGGTGGATAAGGGTGTTGTGGCGCACGCAATCACGTGTACAACCACCGCAGCAGTGTACACAGGCGCTGTGGTGCATAAGGGTGTTGTTGCTGTGTACACAGGTATTGTGGTGTACACAGACACTGTTGTCTAGACAGGTACTGCGGTGTACACAAGCAGCTGTGGTGTACAAAGGCGTCGTGGCGCACGCTAGGCAGGCGCCGTGGCGCACGTTAAACAGGTGCTGCGGTGTACACAAACATGGTCCGCCAAAAACGGGGGGACCGTGCCCCGGGCCAGACAATACAATAATTTAAGTCACATTTTGAATTTGATACGCGTGGGCTCTCGACGATTTTCCAGACGTCGGTTTTGCGTTCAGGCGTACACGAACTTTGCGGTGTGCGCAGGCGCTGTGGTGCACAGGGGGTGCTCAAACAGCGGCTGTGGTGCACGCGGGCGCCGTGGCTGGCGTGCGCAGATCGCGCGATGTACGAAGGCGTCGTGGTGCACGCGGTTGCGTTGATACACGCAGTCGCCGTGGTGCACACACACACACACACATACGATTTCTGTAGCAGCCCTGGTGCAAAAAGGCATTGTACACAGCCCGTGCTGTGTGCACAGGCGCAGTGGGCTTGGGTGGCGCCGACGACGACGACGACGACGACGACGACGACGGAGGCGGCGTGCCTCAGGGGGTGCGCACCGCGGCCCCAGTCACCGTTACCCCCCTCCCCCCGCTTCCCCCCCGGTAACATGCGCTACCCCTCGGAAAGGGAAAATGTTCCCCTGCCCAGCGCGCATGCCAGCATGGATCGTCACCCTTCTGGCACGGCACGGCATGCACACAGCACGATGCCGAGGCAGAGATGGGCGCAGCGCGCGCGTTGAGGCTCGACCTCAGACCCTCTGACCGAGCAGCAGGTGCGAGCCACGGGCACGGCAGTTCAGCCGAGGACCAGCCCTGGCACAGGAGAGCGGCGCACGGGGCCGCGCGCCCTCCTGCCGATGGGGTGGCCAGGCGAGCGGCGGGCAGCCCGGCTGAGAGGTTGGCCTCCTGCGTCGGCCTCGGCGCCACTCGTGCCTCGGCTCGACTGGGAGATTCGCCTCGGCCTCGAACGCAGCCATCGCCATGTCGTACCTATACGACCACCCTTCAGAGGTTTGGGGGAGAGTGGGGGAACCAACGTCTGACTCAATCGATCTCATTATCGATCTCACTCAACGGAACACCACGGGACACCACGGGACACTTGTCGATCTCACTATCTATCTCACTATCGATGTCATTCAACGGGACACCACGGGCCACCGCGGGACGCCTCTCGATCTCATTATCGGTCTCATTATCGATCTCAGTATCGATCTCACTCAACGGGACACCATAGGACAACACGGGTGACCCCTCGGGACACCACACCGACCTCACGATCGATCTCACTATCGATCTCACTCAACGGGACACCACGGGACACCACGGGGCACCACGGGGCACCTGCCGAGCTCATTATCGATCTCATCATCGATCTCACTTTTTGGGACACCACTGGAGAAATTGCAGAGGTTCCCAGCCCAGGGGATCGGCAAAAACGATCTCAAAGGGAAAGGAGGGAAGTGAAAAGAGTCCCACTAGGGACCTGCACGGCGCATCGGCTATCAGCACCCTGGCTCCAGTTTTGCCAGTTTTGGGCATGGAAGTTTAGACGAAGCTTTACCACGCAGATCCGAGCCAGGCGTTTCACCATACGTTTCACAGCCTTGCAGTCTCACCATCATACCATCAACGCTACCAGAACGCACCCGTTCTTGGTCTCCATTTTGTTGAGCAGGAGGGGCGTGCAGGACATGTCAGAGACACTCAACGAAAAATGCCTTGTAATGTCACGGCCGTTGCGTCGTGAAATGTGGAAGGCATGCGTCTGGACAGCGATTGCACGACATTGGAGCAGCTGGTAAAGGCCATGGAGGAGAGAGGGATCGCAGTGCTTTGCTTGCAGGAGACACACTTGTGCACAGCCCCTTGCTTTGAACACAATGGGCACTTAGTCATTTTGTCGGGGGGGCCCGACAATGTTCGCGAGCACGCAGGAGTGGGTTTCGTGGTTGCTCCTTCCGCCCGGCACGCTGTCATGCGGGAGTCCAGCAGACTTGCGAGCCTGACGATTCGAGTCACAGGCGGCTCCATGGCTATCATTACTGCGTACTGTCCGCAATCTGGTCTTGAGCTTGATGTGCGTCAAGACTTCCATAGTGACCTTCACAAATCCATTTCTCGTACCAGACCTCACGGACCTTTTGTACGTTTTCGGTGACATGGACGCTCGTTTTGGCCTGGCGTGCGAGCGTGCAGATGTTGTCCGGCCATACGTTTGGGGGCCTACAGGCACTACGACCGACGCTCGCAGCAATCAGAACATGCTCGTCGAAGTATGCACTGCACTCCACATGGTTCTTGCCAACACGTTTCTGGACAGACCATACGACCAGAAAGTGACCTATCATGACCTTTGGGCTACGCCAGCTTCGGAGCTCACGCCGCAGAATTTCGCCGAGATCGACCCCTTGATTGTGGAGCGCAGGTGGCAGGACACGGTGCGCGAGGTCAGGGCGGAACGGTCGATTGGATTCTCTTCCCACCACTTCCTGGTCGTTGCCCGGCTGGCCGTGGAGAATCCAAAAACCTCTCCAAAGCCGACGAGGTACATTTTTGATGTGGCATCGTTCACCCAGGAGAACGTGAACACGCGTTTCGTTTTGGAATTATCGCACCAGTTCGGCGACAGCGAGGCTATTGGCGCAGAAACTGTGGATGAAGTGGTTGCCCGGATCAATCCTGGCATGGCGGCGGCAACGGCTGTCTGTCTTGACCGACGCCCTGTGCAAGCAAACTGGCCCTGGATACGACAGTGCACCTTGAGTCTGATAGAACAACGCAGCCAAGCTCGCATGGCCGGCCACGTTGATAGAGACATCTTATTGTCACAGCAGATAAAAGCATCAGCGAAGCAGGACCGGGAATCATGGCTGAACGACATGCTTTCAAATTTGGATTGGAGAAGTTTGAGACAGGTCAAACGGAGAGGATTTCAAGCGACATGGACGGCTTAGAGACGCAAGTGGACATGTCGTCGGGAGTGATGAACGCGCTGGACCCATGGCAAAATATTACGCCACGGCGCAGTGGAAACTGCCGCCGCTGGGCAAACTTCTTCCACACGGGGACAAATTTGGCCCGGTGTTGCCTCTGCGGACGGGCGAGTTCTCCAGGGAGGAACTGTCAGCAGTTCTTGCGAAGTTGCGGACAGGAAGGGCTTTGGGACCTGACGGCGTTCCTTTGGGCCTCTGGAAAGCGGTAGGGTCTGATGCAGACGCCCGCGATGTTCGATTCTAAATTTGCAGTGCGTGTTGGAGCGAGAAGACCGTGCCAAAGCAGTGGAAACATTTCAGTGTATCCACCGTTCAAAAAGGGCGATGTGTGTCGGCCAGAGAACTACCGACCCATATCGCTCTTGTCTGTTGGGTACAAAGTCGTCGCCGCCCCCGTTCTGCATCGAATGGTTGAGTGAGGAGTTGAGGAAGGCTTGCGACCAACGCAATTCGGACTCAGAATACACCGTGGAGCCAGCGATGCATATTTTCTTTGCAGAGATTGATCGAGAAGGCATGCACGACCAAGGGTGGATGCCTGTCCGTACTGCTGCTTGACTGGTCCAAGGCGTCCGATCGAGTGGACGCGACTGCTCTGGTCATCGCCTTATCCCGGTCTGGCGTCCTTGATGAGTATATCGATCTCATTGCAGAGGTGTACGATAACAGGACGTTTGATGTGCGCGATGCGCACGGGGAGTCTAGCACCTTCGACCAACAATCCGGCATAGCGCAAGGGTGCCCACTAAGCCCTTATCTGTTCATCATCATGCTGTCCTTGTTGCTGGCAGATGTCGAAGGGGCGTTGGTTCGCGAGCTCGGTCCACTTGCTCAGGGGCGAACGTGTTTGGACGTAGCGCATGCGGACGACGCGGCCTTGATCTCTGACGGCATCCCTCGTTTGCAGTTTTTCTTGCGCACGCTTGTTCTCCATGCGTGGAAGTACGACTTGGAGGCCAACTGGGGAAACACGGTGATTCTACAAATTCGGCACGCAGCGCCAATCGAACCTACGAGTTCCGCTCTATTTTTTGGAGGCCTCTTGAACGCTGACTGCAACGCTGGCGCGTCTCTGGCGCGCAGGCTGGGTGAAGCCAGGGGGGCCTTGGATAAATTGACCTTGGTGTGGAGCCACGCGAACATCAGTCAGAGAAGAAAGATTCAGCTGTTCAGTGCACGCGTCATCTCCAAGCTCACGCACAGCATCGAGGCTCTGTGTCTGCGGAAAGCAGAGAGGGATAAACTTGACGCGTTTCAGGCCCAATGTCTTCGCAAGATCATGAAAATCCTTCGTTCGGTGATCTCCCACGTATCCAACGAAAACGTGCGGCAGCTAGCAAGGCAGCACCGCTTGCGCAGCCACACTCTCATGAAGCAGTTTGACATGTTCTGGAAGCTAGGTGGCATGCCGGATTCAGCAAATCGTGATGCAGTTCTCGCGCTCGGAAGCCTGAATCCGCCCGTCTTGCACGGAAGACGAGCGCGAGGTCGCCCCAGACTGACGTGGGTACGGGTACTGCACGAGCACGCGTCGCAAGCATGCTCGGCCTCTGGCACATATGTGCGCGCTGAGCTCGGCCCTGTCTACAGTAGAGCCCGGTGGAGAAGCATTGCCCAGACGTGCGTTTTCTGAGAGTAGACGGCCAGCTGTTGGCTGCCCATCCCCCTTGTCCTCACTCTCCTCCGCCTGCCTCTCTTGGCCGGCAGGGATTCTGTGACTGAAGACTTGCACACCCGAGGACTTATTAACCGCATTTTTCCCTTGTGCGCGCGTTGCCTCATTCACTTTCAGACTTGCTCAACGCACGGTCTACCCTCTAGGGGACCGTTCCGCTTACCAGAGCTGGCACGCAGACATCCACGCCACCCATGCCATTCCATGCCGTACGTCTTCTGAGAGCTCATGTATCAGAAATGCCGAATTCAATCCCGTGCTGTTTAGCCGATGCGCCGTGCGGCGCGGCTCCATTGACTGACGGGACACCACGGGGCACCACATCGATCTCAGTATCGATCTCACCATCGATCTCACTCAACGGGACACCACGGGACAGTTGCCGATCTCACGATCGATCTCACCATCGATCTCACTCAACGGGACACCACGGGACACCACAAGACACCGCTAGGGCCACCGCCGGACAGAGGATTATCATTTGTCTTGACTTCGTCCTAGCAGCGGCGGACATCACGGGACACCCCTAGGGCCACCGGCGGACGGAGGATAATCATTTGTGTTGATTTCGCCCCAGCAGCGACAGACACCACGGAACACGACGGGGCACCACGGGACACCGCGGGACACCGGTAGGGCAACCGCCGGACGGACGGAGGGTAACCATTTGTCTTGGCTTCGGCCTAGCAACTGCGGGTTCATTCTTGTCGTGCGCCCACCCAGCTTCGCCTCGCCCGCACGCACGACACGAACGAAACGAAACGATTTCCCGGCTGGGGGTCTCCGTCCCACTGCGATCTCACCCCCCAGCCTCTGACTCATGCGGGGTCCTTGAACGCCGCTGTCAGCACCCGAGGTGCAACGATGGCGGCGGCTCCAACGACCAGGCCACGACTGTCCGCGCAGCCAGGGGCCGTGAGCAGCACGTAATTATACTGAGGCAAACACGGCAAACAAACACCCGATCCCCACCACGCACGAGCGGAACAGCTCCACGTGGAAAGTGAGTCACGTTTTCAAGTGAGTCGCCAGCCAGCTGCCTTCTCCAGGGGCCCACGAAAAAAACGGCCAGCTTGCGAGGCTGCGCGACAATGGCGGCACACCACAAGCCTGACAAAGTTGAACACGAAACGGCGCACCGACACCAGCGCACAGCAGACGAACCCCACGATGTGCAGCCTGAACACTCTGTTGGTGCGTCGCGCCTGCACGCCGAGGTGAAGCAGCGCGCCCCCACAATAGGCATGTACAGCAGCAGCAGCAGCAGCACGAGCTTTAGCAACGCGATGGCCATGCATCCGATCAGGTGCAGGACGGCGCAGACCACCAGGAAGACCACCCTGAACATCACGACGAGGCCCATGGCCCATGGCGAAATCCAGGACGTACGGACATCACCACACCGCGGCGCAGACCAGGAGGCCGAAGCAGAGCAGCGCGAACGGCACGCAGGAGCAGCGCCCCTTCACCCAGCCAGAGGAGATGCCGATGCGAGCAGCGCCGAGGACCATGCCCCCGTCGCACACGACGCTGAGCAGGCCCAGTGCAAGATGACCAGCGAACGCCTTGAGCGGCTCGATGGCCCATTCCCAAACTTGACGGTGTGCGGCGCGGCCTTCTGGGCACCACCCATGGCCGCCTCCAGGTTGCCGATTCGGATCCGGGACTCCTCGACCCACGTCGCGGCAACTATCCATCGCGGCCTCCCACACGGCCAGGGCGACCAGCTCCGCCCTGCGCGCGGCGGGAGGGCCGGGTGAGCTGCATGGTCGGCGGCGCCGCGGGCACGGCCTCGCGGGCACGGCGCACCGCCGTGCACCGCGCCCTCCACCGTCTCCGAGCAGAGGGGGATCGCGCACAGCTGGTGGCCATCTGACATACGAGGCGACCAGGCGACAGCAAGCGACGGTGCGCTAGGGGCGGCAAAAGCGAGCGCGGAGGAGGGCCTGGCGACATCCCGAAAGGCCCGAGCCCAAACGACCAAAACAATCATGAGGATGAGGATGGTGATGGTGATGGTGATGGTGATAGTGATTCAGGCGAAATGATTCGACCACTGAAGTGAATTTCAGTGTTGTCCTGGAACAGAAACGCAGCAACCATCTTTGATCCAATCCGTGGTGCCGGGGAGGGTGGTTGCCCTCGCGCCGCCGGGGATCGCCGGCAGAGGAATACATTTCCAAGACCCCCTCTCTTCGGGAGACCAACCCACCCCCGGCTTGGACCACCCGGGCAAAGGTGCGGCCCGCGAGTCAGGACCCCGACAGCGCCTTCTCCAGCCAAGTCCCCCCAATCAGTAGTCATGTATTTGGGCGACAGTGCAGACGAATTTCGAGTGACCACTTGAGTCCGCGATCAGCACTCATCCGAGTTGTCCAGTACATTCGTGTGATCCGGCGACCACCGATGGGCGGGTTCGTTCTGTTGACGTCTGAGGTTCGGACAGGGCCTTTCCCCTGGCGGCGGGCGGCGCGGGGCAATGGGCATGGGCCCCAGGCGCCAGGATAACCACGCGTGAAACCCTCAACCCACGATGCTCAAGGTTCCTCGGCAGCGTTTGCGCGTGCCCACATCTCTCCTTCTGCTCAACCGCGCCAGCTGCCCTGAACATGGGCACGGGAGAAGTGCTTGCAACAGTAAGCGTGGTCACTTTCCGTCGCCCGAATGATGATGCTGATGATGATGATGATGTTGATGTTGATTCTGATGATGGTGATGATGATGGTGATGACGATGACGATGACGATGATGATGATGATGATGATGATGATGATGATGCTGATGCTGATGCTGATGATAATGATGATGCAAATGATAATGTTGGTGGTTATGATGATGCTGTTGATGATGATGTTGATGATGATGATGATGTTGATGATGATGATGATGATGATGAAAATGATGATGATGATGATGCTGATGACGGTGTTGATGATGACGACGTTGATGTTTACGATGATCAAGATGACTATGAAGCTGATTATGATGATGATAATGATGGTGATGATGATGATGATGATGATGATGATGATGATGATGATGATGATGATAATGATCCACGCGTCTCAAGAGGTCAGGAGCTCCCAGCTCCCAGCTCGTACTGCCCCTCGGACCGAGGCGTTTCCCTATGGCCCTGCGGATGCAACGCTCGGTCATGTGCGCCTCGGCGCACCCTCGCAGATTCGCCCGAGTGCCGAGAGATATCAACCGCCACAGCCGAGGCAAGCGATCGACGGCTCGCAGCAGTCAGAGCCACTCAGCACGCGCGGCAGCTAGCAAAGCTACGGTTGCAGCGGGTTGGTACGCAGAAAGCTGCACACCGCACCTGAGAAGCAACCCCGTCCTGGCCCAGGCCCGAAGAACTGACGTGGTTGCGGCTCAGGTCAGCGGAGAACGATCCCGAGCGTGGGCGGACCTACGCTCCTTGATGATGATCAGATGATGATAATGATGATGATGATGATGATGATGATGATGATGATGATGATGATGGTGATGGTGATGGTGATGGTGATGGTGATGGTGATGGTGATGGTGATGGTGGTGATGATGATGATGATAATGAGAATGATGATGTTGCTGATGATGATGATGCTGATGCTGATGATGATGATGATGATGATGATGATGATGCTGATGGTGATGATGATGATGATGCGGATGATTGGGATGAGGATGATGATAATGCCGATGATGCTGGTGATGATGACGATTATAATGACGATGATGGTGATGATGATGTTGATGATGATTATCATGTTGATTTATTAGCATCTTCCGCATCATCAGAATCACCAGCATCATCATCAGCATCATCATCATCATCCACGCCAGCATCATCCGCAGAATTATCATCCTCATCATCCTCCTCATCATCGGCCTCGGCATTGTCGTCATCACCACCACCTTCATCACCATCATCAGCATCGTCAGCATCATCATCCTTATCCTCAGCTTCATCATCGTATCACCAAACTGATCATGATCATGAGCATGACCATTACAACATCACCATCACCACCTCCCAACCACCACCACCACCAGCACCGTCATCGTCATCATCATCATCATCATCATCATCATCATCATTTCATTTTCATGTTCATCCTTATCATCACCATCGTATCGCCATCATGATCATAACCATGCTCATGATCATGAAAGCATCATCATCACCACCATCATCATCCGCAGCAGCAGCAGCAGCAACATTATCATCAGCATCACCAGCGCACCCGCACCTGCACTGCACACCGCACACCCGCACCCCTCGAAGCTGCACCACGGCGGGGTCGTCGCGGCAAAGCCCCGCGCCTTCTCGACCTCCCCGCGCCGAGGCCGCCAATCGGCGGCGCCGCCGCCGCCGGCGTTCGGCGACCCCGGCGGGCGGCGAGGCGGAGCCCGTCGTCCCCGTCGTCGCTCGTCGTCGTCCTCCGTCCTCCTCGTTCATCTCTCCTCTCCCGCCTCGTGAGGCTTGCCTCCTCCTCCTTCTCCTCCTCATCTCCCTCCTCCTCCTCCTCCTCCTCCTCTCCCTCCTCCTTCTCTCCCTCCTACTCCTCTCGCTTCTCCTCCTCCTCCTCCTCCTCCTCCTCCACCTCCTCGTCCTCCTCATCCTCGTCCTCCTCCTCCTCCTCCACCTCCTCCTCCTCCTCCACCTCCTCCTCCTCCCCTTCGTCGTCGTCCTCCTCCTCCTCCTGCTCCTCCTCCGCCTCGTGAGGCTTCTCGTCGGACGCCCTCGGCAGCTGCGCCTCGTCGGGGGCTGGGCGCGAGGCGGTGCCCAGGTCGTCCTGAGCGGCCGCCGGGGAAGCTCGAGCGAGGAGCTGAAAGCCACCAGGCGTCTTACTCCCCAGAGATCCGAAGATATGATGGTTTGCAATCCGGCGTTTTTTCTTGGATTCGGCTTCCGTGGCCCATTATCGGGCCTGGGGGCCATGAAAAACAGCGGATTGAAAAAATCAGATCGGCGGATGTCTGGGTCCTGATTCCGCCCTTCCCCCCATCCTCATCTCTCCTCCTCTGCGCTTCCTGCTCCGGGTTCCCCTTCCACTCCTCCCCTTTCTTCCCTGCTCCAGGCTCCAGGCTCTGCCGTCCGTCCTCCATTCTTCAGCTTGCGATTCCCTTCACCTTTGTCTTCCATCAGTCTTCCTCTTCCGCTGCAGAAGGTAACTCTTGCACTTCGCAATCCCCGGGCCTGTCGGAGGGGCGCCTCAGACGTTCTCTCACCATTTCTGGTCATGGAGCTTCGCTGCTGGGGCGAGAAATTTGAAAAGGTTGCGCGGGTGGAGGGGGCCGCTTTCAAAGCGGGGCTCGCGCCGCAGCGCCGCTCACATTCGTCCTGAACGTTCGCAGCTAGCACAGGGGCGGAGGTGCCGTTCTCAAAATGGGGCTCTCGTCTCCGCCACGCGTTCACGCGGGAATGGCACCCTCGCAGGCGGAGGCTCTTCTGCACATGCATCGGACACCGCCCCCCCCTGCTGCTCAGGCGGCGACGGCAGCTGCCTCGCCAGCGACCGATTTGGCGGCCGCTCCTGCCGATCCGTCGGCCAACCGGGCAGTCGACCCCGCAGCCACCGCGGCCGATCTGGCGGCCGCTGCCGCTGAGCCCACGGACGCCCCCGCGCCCACGGACGCCCCCGCGCCCACGGACGCCCCCGCGCCCACGGACGCCCCCGCGCCCACGGACGCGGCGGCGGCGGCGACGCCGGTCGACCCCGCGCCGACGTCTGCCTCGTCGGCGGCCGCCCCGGCGCCGGCCGCGCCGGCCGCCGCGGCGTTCTTGGCCCCGGCGCCAGCCGCCGCGGCGAACGCCTCGGCCGCGGCCGCCCCGGCGGCAGGGCCGGCCGCGCCGGCCGCCGCGGCGTTCTTGGCCCCGGCGCCAGCCGCCGCGGCGAACGCCTCGGCCGCGGCCGCCCCGGCGGCAGGGCCGGCCGCGCCGGCCGCCGCGGCGTTCTTGGCCCCGGCGCCAGCCGCCGCGGCGAACGCCTCGGCCGCGGCCGCCCCGGCGGCAGGGCCGGCCGCGCCGGCCGCCGCGGCGTTCTTGGCCCCGGCGCCAGCCGCCGCGGCGAACGCCTCGGCCGCGGCCGCCCCGGCGGCAGGGCCGGCCCCAGCGGGTTCACCAGCCGCGCCAGCGCACGAGGCGGCGGCGGAGGCACCGCCTGCGGCACCGAAGGCACCAGAGACACCGCCTGCGCCTGCGGCACCGGAGGCGCCCGAGGGCGGGTGGGGGAGGAGGGCCGAGGAGGGCGGGGGGGGAGGAGGGAGGGCGGCGGGAGAAGGGCGGTGCGAGGAGGGGCGGGGGGAGGGAGGGATGAGGGAGGAGGAGGATGGAGGAGGAGGAGGAGGAGGAGGAGGAGGGAGGAGGAGGAGGGCAGCGGGGGAGTGAAGAGGGAGGAGGGCGGGGTGGAGAGGGAGGAGCAGGATGGAGGAGGAGGAGGAGGATGGAGGAGGAGGAGGAGGAGAAGGAGGAGGAGCAGGAGGAGGAGGAGGATGAGGAGGGCACTGGAGGGAAGGGTTTAAGCCCCCTCGCGCAAAATCGAACGGTGGGCGTTTTTTCTTTGTGTTGTCTGACTCTGGGGACCCTCGCCGGGCAGGAGCGTCAACCAAACGGTTTAGGATGACAGAAATTGTGGAATGCGTCGAGACATTTGGGGGTCGACGTTATGACAAAATCATGAGGCCAGGGATCTGGAGAGTGAGGAGGAGGTGGAGCAGGAGAAGGGCAACATCAAACCCTCGATGCTGCAACACACATTTCCGTCTCGAGACCCTTTCTCACAGGTCCTTACAGGTTGCTTCTTCACTGCAAGGGGGGCCCATTTGAAACAGCAGCACCCCATTGGCCTGGCATTCAGTCGAGATCCGTGAGCCTCGCTCAGAAAGGGAACTGCCTTGCGTTTCTCGAGCGCAAAACATACAAAATGCCACCAGGTATGGCTCATACAGTTGAACGAGGCGTCACGCGAGACCTCCGTTTAAGAAATGACCAGCCCCTTCTGTGTAAACTTAAGTCGGGCCTGTCCCCTCTACGGGAAATATCAAAAAATAGTCAAAGAATAGTTTGGAACGCTTTTGGCACTATTTCCTTATAATTTTTGCATATGTTCTGGATAGGTAGTATCTTTCGTCACAAATCCCCCTGTAGGATGACATGCCCGACCTCGGTTCAATCTTTTGACAAGCTTGCACTTCGGATCGTGAGCCTCGAGGAGACGTCTCATGTCGAAAAGGAGCCGCACTCCATCCGTGCCACTGCTGCATCGCTCCAGGTATCAGGCAGAGTGTCAAGCTAGAGTTAAGTCGGGCGTTTCCCTGTACAGGAGGAAGATTCCAAATTAGTCAAACAATAGGCAGGTGACGATTTGTCTACAAATTGTTTTAACATTACTTTTCTATATGATCTGACAATTGCTTATTCGTCGTTCAAAATCCGCCTGTAGGGGGACGTGCCCGACCTAAAGCTGGAGATCCACTCTGCAACGGGACTGTCCTCTATCCTTGTACCGGTCGTAGTTTTTGTATGACGGACGCGCGCAGCGTAGAGGCGACAGTTTCATTTCCGAAAAGGATCAACCCTCCATCCACGTGCGTAATTTTTGCAAGCTTTTGCGTCGAATGTGCGCGGTGCTGCAGTGACAGCCCGATGGTAAAAACGAAATGGCCTCCATCCGTGAAGCAGTCTATAGCTGCTGCAGTCGTTTGGACAGAATGTGTGCGGAGCGCCGTTTCGTAAACGCCCCCTCCCTTGTGGCTGCTGCACGCTGTCAGGTGGTGTTGGCGAATGCGCGCGGCGCTCAAGCGAGAGCTCCACTCGGAAAGTGGTCAGCCCTCAATCTTGGTAGTGGATGCAAGCGTTTATCATGCATGCGGGCGGCGCTAGGCGAGAGCGCCTTCCTGATAACAGCCCATCCCAGTCCTCGTGACACTTGCAGGCTTTCAAGACGAATGTGCGCAGCGACAGGGCGAGAGCTTCATTTTGAAAGCTGCCCGCCAAGCACCCCGCCAAGCACCCTTGTCCTGTAGCAGATTGAAAGTCCAAGCTTCAGGATCATCCCCAGGAGTTTTCTATGAGGGAAAAAGTGATGGCGGAGGAGAAGGAAAACGAGAAATGGGGAGGACAAGGAGAAGGAAGAGGAGAAAACGGCGAGGATAAGGAGGACATGAAGGGGAGGTACGCCATCGACGACCGCATTCGGAGATAACGCAGCAGCAGTGCGTTGCGCAGCAGCGCAGCAGCCGCTGCGAGCGTCCGTGGGTGCGGCACACCCGTCGCCGCCCGCGGGTTCGCCCAAGTTTCCAGGGGCTGGGAGGGGCGTCCTGCCCCCGACCGCGGACGTCCCGATCTCGGAAGGTTCCATCGAGCACTTCTGTGGGCCCATCGCTGCGGCGGAGGAGGGGTGCAAGGAGGAGGAGGAGGAGGAGGAGGAGGAGGACGACGACGACGGCGAGGAGGAGGAGGACGGGGAGGACGAGGAGGGCGGGGGACAGGGGCGCGCGGGAGCCGGCGGGGGGCGGGCGCGGAGGGGCGGGCACGGGCGTGGGCGAAGGCAGGCGAGGAGGCGGGCACGGAGGTCTCGCCAATGGGATCCCTCCTTGGTCGTCCTTCCCCTGTCTCGAGTCCCGGAGGACGGAGGAGGAGGAGGAGGAGGAGGAGGAGGGGGAGGAGGAGGAGGAGGAGGAGGAGGAGGAGGAGGAGGAGGAGGAGGAGGAGTAGTAGTAGGAGGAGGAGGAGGAGGAGGAGGAGGAGGAGTAGGAGGAGTCTCGAGTCGGCAACACCCCAACATACTTATACTATATGTGCGTCGCCCCCCCAGGGGCGACGCGCGCACCGAGAAATCTTCTAGCATATGCGTCGTGGCGGGCGTTTTCTGGCCACACCGCGCGGGAAACGATAGACTACAAGATGGGTATACTATATGTTCGGGTCGGACGCGCGCCTCCAAGGAGGACATCTAGTATTAGTATGTCCATGTGCGTCCCATCGAGTCCCGCTAGTACCTCACGCGTCGGTGCGTACAGGGCCCGCTGGGCCCTCCTCGATCAACGTGGCATCCGAATGTCTTCAGAGGGGCGCCCTCTCCTCGTTTTCGTTCGTGTCTGAGGCTCACGTTCGGAACTTGTCGAACGTCACGCTTCCTATCCGTATCAGATTGAGCCGTTGGCAGCTGCCTTGATGGTACTGGTGACAGTGCCGCTGCCGCAGCTTGCATCCGCTCAGCAGAGACAGGATGAGAGTAGTGATGTAAGATCGAGGTCGGCTCGGGGAGGGTACCCTGATGATCTTCTGCCTCATGGAGGAGGGTGCCCTCGAAGGTTCTTCGGTTTGGACGGCGGAGGGTCTCGTGCTCTTCTTGAAGGATGCTGTTCCTAGGTCCGACTGAATATCAGGTCGGAAGTCCTATCAGCACGCGACAAGGAACCACTTGCGGTCCCAAGCCAACGTGGCCACTTCTGCGCTGCGACATCCTACAGGACGCTCCATCGCAGCGCGTGCGCGCGCTTGCGTACGGGAGGTCCGTTGCACCATGCGACGGTCATGTGAGTGCCCCGGGCTAGATTCTGGAAGTTCACGTGGTGCACGCTGAGGGGCTATTTGCTCGCCAGGCCAACGCGGCGGCCTCTATCCAGGGGGGGGGGGAAGCACAGATACAGTTCATCGCCGATTCCCAGGAAAAGATGGAAACATATGGGAAGTGGGGGGGGAAGATGAACATCCAGAAAATATGAGAACACATCGGAAATCCTGGGATGTGTGTCTACTCGGGGTTCCTTGATAAGCGCTTGGGGATACCCCCCGACGGGGGTCAACCTCGCCTCGTCGTCGCGACGCGACGGGGGTCGGAGCGCCCTCGGCACTCGGTGGCTGCCCGCGACGGGGGTCGATGTGGGGCTCTCGGCGGGGAGTGCGCCCCCCCGACGCTTTATGAAACTCGGAGTATCTATTTGTGTACGGTAGGTTCGCGTCGTGTCGACCGGCGGCGACCCCGCCGCCGACGTTCAACGTTGAACGCCGACGGCGGCCCAGAATCGGTCGATGTTGAACGATCGGACGTTGCGGAGACGGCCGATCGTTCAAGGTTGAACCATCCAGCGCGGTGTCAGGAACCAACGCCAGGGTCGACACGGCACGGACCTGCAGTATTTGTGTGTCCCAGGGCCCCTTGATCTGTGGCATGAGCTCACCGCCTCCCAGGGGGCGCGGGGGTCCCTCCTACCGCGCCTGGCCCCCACGGCCCAGCACGGGGCACACCTCACAGCACTCGTCGACCCGGCCACGTCTCTGGCTACAACCTGCAGCAAGCACCCACACTAACACCTGACACTTTAGCAGGTCGACAACAGAGCGACAGCACGGAGGCCAAGAGCCAATAAGGGCACACGACTACGAGCAGACGCAGCGGCGATACCAGCAGTACTACGGACGACAACCAGGGGCGGGTGGCGGCTGGGCGGAGGGCAGCGGAGGGGAAGCAGGGGGTGCCTTGGGCAAGGAGTGGATCACTTCCGACGAAGGTATCTACACACCACCACCGCGCCTGGCCAGAGCCATCCTGGGCCCTGGGCCCCAGGATGGTGTATAGACCTTCCTGGCCCGGCCATGCGGGCGTGTATACCATGCCAGGGCCCAGGCTGGCCCGTGCCAGCCACGGTGGTGGTGTACAGATGCTATCTGCACATCGCTGACCTTCCTTCCAGGCCTCCGAGCGGGCCGCCATTCACAGTGACTCGGTGGAACAGGAAGGACAGAGGAATTGCGAATGGGGGACAGGCCAAAGGAGAGGAGGCAACGAAAAAGACGGTGAGGCAGCGGCCAGGGATTGGACTGGGGACGCCTGGAAGAGGAGCGGGGAGGGAGCGAGTGGCAACGGCAACTGGGAGGCAAGGGGCGGGCTGCAGTGCAGGGAGACAGTGTCGATTCTCGTGGATGCGGATCCCCCGAGGGAGGCGGGGTGACGGAAGTTCCACTTGCGGTTTGTCACGACAGTTTTCCGGATGTCTCTTGCAGTCGCAGCAGCCGAAAGTAATCATGTGTTGGCCATCCTCGACCGCAGACTGTTTTTTTTTTGCCAGAGCCATGTGCGCCACGATTTCGCCAGGCTGTCGAGGGCGCCCTGCGGTGTTTCCGCTCCCCGTCCCCCCCCCTCCTCTTCCCCTCCTCCCGTCAGCCTCCGTCGGCAGCTCCTCCCTCTCCTTCTCCTGCGCTCTGCCTCTTGCCTCCGCCTCCCCCTGCTCATCATGATTATCTTGCACGCTCTTTCGTCGTCCTCCTTCTCCTCCTCCCTCCTCGTCCTCTTCCTCATCCTCCTCCTCCTCTTTCGTCGTCCTCCTCCTCCTCCTCCTCCTCCTCCTCCTCGTCCTCCCTCCTCCTCTTCCTCCTCCTCATCCTCCTCCTCTCGGGGACATTCACCCGCAGCAGAATATCAGTGATAAGAACCTTCGTTGGAATCAGCAGGACAGCACAGGAACAGCTGGGCGTTGACTGTCAAAACATCCTCTGCGCATAATGCCCCCTATTCGCCTCCCGCGCCTCCCGTGTGCCTCCGTCCTCGTTCTGCTGCCGCGTCTCGTCGTCGTCGTCGTCTTCCTCCTCTCTGTCGTCGTCGTCGTCGCCGTGCCGAGGCGCCGGCCAGCGGGGCGCCGGCCAGCGGCGAGACGCAGTCCACCACGAGGCGGCCGCATCCCCCTTGGGGCTGACAAGGGTGTGAGCTGATCCAGTTGTGCCGATCGCACCAGGAACGGGCATCGAGGTCAATATTGTTCAACCTATCTCCACCCCCACCCGGCCATGGTACCTCAGCCCCACCATCCCACCATCCCGGTTCAATATAGGTCCTGCGAAACTCAGAAGGAACAGCTCATATCCCCATCTGGGTGGGTCAATCGCACCAGAGGATATGTGCTTCCAGTCCCTCTCAGAGAAGAGAAGTGCTGCTCGATGCCCCTTGCTCTCTGCCCAGCAGGAATGCAGGGATCGTCCCGATGATGGGAAGCACGTCAGAACACAGAACACGCACGCCGTGGTGGAGGATCTGGGAGCACAGAAGTGCACAACCGCAGAGTTGCAGAGCTCCGCGTCTCGGATCGGCGCTCGGCCCCCCCTGGGGCGGTGCCCCTTGGCGCGCTCCGCGCGCCAGGGTTTGGGGGCCCAGCGCCCCTGCAAGAAATGCCCGCCGATGTTCACAAGCGTATGCTTGTCCCCGAACGGTGCTTGCACTTGGGGACTCTTGCTCCTGTTCTTAAGGAACTGGGCCGTGTCTGCGATGTGGCCGCCGTCGCCGCCTCGTCGCCGCCCGTCGTCTGGGCCGTGTGCTCGGTCTGGCAGCTATGTGGCTGCCGTCGCCGCCCCGTCGCCGCCGCGTCGCCGCCCGTACCTGAGCCTGTCTGTCGGTCTGGCGGCTAAGTTGTCGCCGTCGCCGCCCCGACATAGACTGCACAACATGGATTGCACCACAGACATCGCACCACATTGCACCACATGAATTGCACTACAGATGCTGCGCCACATCTATTCTCCTTTCTAAAAAAAAGAATAGACTCTACCCCCCCCGGCATTATCCCCCCCTTTCGGGTATGTTAATCATGTAAGATTATGACCCCATGTCCATCCGAAATATGAATTTACACTATCCCAGGGGGGCCGGTATCGCTCCCCCTGAGGTTCCCTTGTCAAAAACAATGCGCGGGGACATTTTTCGTTCTAACATAAGACTTGTTTACGGATGCCTTACAAAAAATGTGACGAAGTGCACACGCGCGCGATGTCGCGCGCAAGGTCTTGCGGAAATCTTAAGAAAACCATAGGTTTTTCAATATTTTCACAAAATGCTACCAAACGGGCTTCGCGCGCGCATGTCGAAATCTGTCGAACGCCCTTGCGCGTGTGCCGTCGCGAGAATCCTCCTCAAAAATGAGACGAAGTGCAGACGTGCGCGTCGTCGCGAGCGTTAGCCGAAATCCTTCAGAATCCATCGGTTTCGGAAGGATTTCAAAATCGTGTGTCCAAAAACCTACAAAACCAAAAGGTTTCGCAACACGGATTTTCAACAAAAGCGTGCTCGCGCGCTCTTGCGTCGTCGTCGTCGTCGCCGTCCTCCCTTCTCCCGCGTCGTCGTCGTCGTCTTACGTCGTCCTCTGTCTTTCCTCGTGTTCGTGGTCGTCGTCCTCTTTGGCGTCGTCGTCATTTCCGTCGTCGTTGTCGCCGTGGCCGTCCTTCCTCCTCCTCCCTCGTGGTCGTCGTCGTCCGTCGTCGGCGTCTCGTCGTCGTCCCTCTTATTTCGTCGCATTCGTCGTCGTCGTTGTTTTCGTCGTCGTCTTCCCTCCTCCCTCGTCGTCGTCGTCGTCGGCGTCGCCGTCCTTCCTCCTTCTTCGTCGTTCGCGTCGTCGCCGTCCTCCCTCCTCCCTCGTCGTTGTCGTCGTTGTCGTCGTTGTCGCCGTCGTCGTTCATCCTCCTCCCTCGACGTCGTCTTCGTTGGCGACGTCGTCGTCGTCGGCGTCGGCGGCGGCGTCGTCGTCGTCTTCGTCGTCGTCGACGTCGGCGTCGTCGTCGTCGTCGCCGCCGTCGTCGTCGTCGTCGTGGGCGTCGTTGACGTCGTCGTCGTCGTCGTCGGTGTCGTCGTTGTCGTCGTCGTCGGCGTCGTCGTCGTTGTCATCGTCGTCATCGTCGTCGTCGGCGTCGGCATCGTCGTCGTCGGTGTCGTCGTCGTCGTTGTTGGCGTCGTCGAAGTCGTTTGAGACGTCGCCGGTGTCGTCGTAGTCGTTGTCGTCGTCGTCGTTGTCGCTGTCGTCGTCGGCGTCGCTGTCGTTACCAAGTGCCATGTGGTACACATACACACTGTCACGGTCTTAAGAGATTTTGCAAACCAAGTTGCGGGTGGGTGGGTGGGATGTTTGCGCGAGCAGTGGAGTAGACAATTCATTGCGAACAGAAATTAATTGCACCACGTAGATTCCAAATCATAAATTTCACGGCGTATATTGCACAACACACATTGAACCACGTAGAATGCACCACACAGAGTGCATCACATATATTGTTTCATTGTAGTGGCCTCCAGCCAATGCCACCGATCCGGTGGCGGCTGGATGTTCGTGCGGGGGCTTTTTGGAGGCAGCTTTGAAGCAAATTGGGCGCCGTTTTGTGGCCTCTTGGGCCGTCTTGTACGCCAGCACGCCCAGAGTCAGGACGTCCTCCCATGTGTGCCCCGCGTCTCCGATGTCATGCACCATCACCGTGGAAACAGGCCCTTCGCGATGGGAAAGTTAGGCCACCTCCAGCGACAGGCACTGCGTCAGGATATCATTCGTAGAAAAGACATGAACGAGCCACCACCATCTCCTCCTGATACGCCCAAAGAGCCTCTCTCCAGCTCCCTCGGCACCAGCAGCTCGTAGTTGGGACCCTTCAGAAGCGATGATATCCCCATTGCGCGATACGTCCGTGCCACGATTTTACCATATGCCCGGGAGTCCCTCCCCAAGTTCCCCGAGGACTGGAGCGATGATCCTTCAGTATGCTTGTTATTAGTGCGATGCCGAACTCAGCTCGAACACCAGTTCGCTCCACCGCCATTGCTACTGATGGCACGCACGTGGCATTCCACTGCTCGAAATCGAGCAGTCCGTTCGGCCCCAGCTCGGCCCGCTTTCGCAGGCCCAGAGGTTGACACCAACACCAAGATCGGCGGCGTGCCTCCACCGAGGGAAGACGATCCCGACCTCGGCGATGATGGTCATATTCTGGCTCCCACGGTGACCGAACTATGGCCACCAACACTGGAGTCTAAGATCATATTCCCCTGAGGAGGCAACCCCCTGTGTTGGTGTCGGTGCCATCGGGACATCCGCCTGCCTCGTGGCGACCTCTGGGCTGGCAGGGGCCTTCGCTGAGGAGGGCCGTCGCCTCGAAGGCTGCGCGCCCCGCGCCCCCCCCCCCCCCCCCACCCCACCCCAGGGAGCGGGGGGGAGCGTCTCGGAAGGCCGCCCCCGGCAGGCCTCGGACCCCATGCCCCCAACCCTCGCTCGCCCCCCGCGCCCGGGCCATGCGCGCGCCCGCGGCCCGTGGGTTGAGCCGCGCGCGCCGCCCGGGTGCAGGCCTCACGGGTGCTGTCCTGGGTTGGGCCCCCCCCCTGGGGCCAGGCACCTCCTTCGGGGGGGCCCCCAAGGATATACACACCACCACCACGTCGATGCCTCCTCCCTCCTCTGCCTCTCCTCTTCCTCTCCGCTTTCCTCTTCCTCTTCCTCTTCTGGGGGCCCCCAAGAATGTACACCACCACCACGTCGATTCCTCTTCCCTCCTCTGCCTCTCCTTCTTGCTCGCCCTCTTTCCTGGGAGAGGGAGGGGCTGAGGGAGGTGGTGGTGGTGTATATTGTTGGGCCCCCTCCACCTCTGGACTTCTCTTCCGTCTTCTCGGTTGTCCTCTTGCCGCCGCGAGCCCCCCGTTCCCAAGCAGATCCATGTCGGACGGTACTAGGACGAATCGAATCCGTTCCAGAGCGTTCCGGCACGCCGTCAGACCGTGGCGGAACGCTCTGAGAGGGCCGCGGCGCCCGAGACGTCCTCCAACGTCACCGAGTCTCAGAGATGTTCGGTCTTCTCCCACCCGGTGTTCTTCTCGTCCCGACACGGCCCCCTCTCTCTCGGCATGGGGCGCGCCTCCCGCGGCTGAGGCGCGCGGTCCAGGAGGTCAGCGTTGAGATGGCCTCCGACGGGCGCGCGGTCTCCGCGCACACGGTCGAGGACGGGCTCGGTTGCGCCCTGCGTCTCCTCCGCGCGGTGGAGGACATCCTCCGTCTCCGCGATCGGCAGGTGCACATCGTCGTACCCCTGCCTCGCCGACCTTGTCCCCAACCCGTGTTGCACTTCCCTTCGGGGAGGCGGCGCCCTCGCGGCTGTACGAGAGCACGCCGTCGCCCTGGCGAGGGACCAGGCTGTCCGGGAGCTCACCGCGCTCCGGGACGATCTGCCGAACCTCTCCGATGCGGAAGCGACGGTTCGCCGAGCTCGCAATGCCAGACTGCTGAGCCGCCTCGTTCCTGGGCGAGGGAAGTTCTTGACGGCCACCCGGAGCCTGAGGGGCGACGTTCACACATCTCCAGACGCCATGGCAGCCGATCTGCCGATCTCCGCGAGCATTGTGCCAAGGTGTTCGAGGCGCGCCCGACGGACTCTGCACTTCGAGCGAGGTGGATTGCTGAAGACTCGCCTGCAAGATCGAGGCCGCTCCCTCCTCCATCGTCCTCGAGGTGGGTCCCGTCGCGTCGGGACGTTCGGGAGGCGATTGCCCCTGCAGGTTCGTCGCCTCCTGGCCCAGGCGGGGTCCCCGCAGCTGCGCGGAGGGGCCTCGGTCCTCCCGCCGAGCAGGTCCTGCACGGCGCACTCCAGGAGATGTCGCGGACTGGCGGCCTGACTGTCTTGGAGCGGGACTACGGCACTTTCAACGAGTCGCTGATCTTCTTCATCCCCAGGGAGGTGTCTGGCTTCGACGATCGATGGGGGGCATCCTGCGACCCGGAGCTCACCCGACCGATCACGGTCACGAACTTCGACAATCGCACCCTCGCCAGCGCAGTGCGCCGGCGGATCGGGTTGATATTGGCGAAATGGGTCTCTCTTCACAGCAACGCGGCTTCATCGGCGGGCGGTCGATGTTTGCGAACGTGATCGACATCGACCTGGAGATGCAACGAACCGCGCTCGAGCAGGACGATGGTTACGCCGTCATGCTTGATTCCAAGGCGGCCTTCCCGAGCGTGGACCATAGCTTCATGTTGGATTTGTTTGAGCATCTGGGGCTTCCTGACTGCATCTTGGGATTTGTGCGGGCACTGTATTTCCAGAACCACTGCCAGGTGGTCGCCGCGGGGGCACGCCACGACAGATTTGCAATTACGGCTGGCATCCGTCAGGGGTGTCCGCTCTCGCCGCTGCCCTTCGCGGTGGCGGCGGACCTCCTCCTCCGACGTTTACGCCGCCTCCTGCCCACGCTCGCCTTGCGAGCGTATGCAGACGACCTGACCTTGGTTTCCCGTTCTGGCGTTGGGGACGCGCGTGTTTTGGAGCAGTTTTTTGAGGAGTATGCTCTTGTCCCCGGCCTGCACCGCCATCTGGGGAAGACCACGCTCATCCCGCTCCACCTGGAGCCCCTTGAAACCTTCCGGGGGCCGGCTGGCGAGGGCAGCGCCGTCCTGGGGGGGGGTCCGCGTCGCGACTTCGGCAGAATACCTCGGCTTCGTTCTGGGGCCTGGCCGCGGCAAGACCTCATGGGACAAACCGCTGGACAAGCACCGACAGCGCGCCGCTGCTTGGGGAAAGGTTGGTTGTGGACTACAGCTCACTTTACTGGCGTACCGCACGTCCATCTTCTCCACCGTACGTATCGTCGCCCAGCTGGATGCCCCTCCGCCCGAATGGGCCCGCTTCGAACAGACCGCGGCTTCCAAGCTGTTCCCAGGTCCGCGGTGTTGGGCCACGGTCGACGCCCTGCGGGCCCTACCGCACCTCGGCTTCCAGGGTGGGCTGGTTGACCTCGACGCGCACGCGCTCGCAGCCAAGCGCTGGGTCGCCACGTTCGAGAACAGGCTCCACGGCGGCCTCGCGATCCGCATTCGCGCAAGGGAGCTCCGGGCAGTTGCAGCTCGATCGAATCGGTTGGAGCGACAGCACGTCATGGCGTCGTGGTCCGCATCCGCATTCGCTCTTCAGGTGAATTTTGCCGTCGACCATTTCACGGAGGCCGGCTTCGGGGCCCAGCGGATCCAAGCGCAAATCTTGGGGCATCTTTGTCCTCGTTCCCCGGAGGACCTCACTCTCCGGCGCCAGTGGCAGAATACATGTCGGGCTATTGTTGAGCCGTCGACCCGTGCCACCCACGAGCTCTTCATGCGTCGACGGTTGGTGAGGTACGATATGAGATTGTTCGAACGGGCCCGCGCTGATCGCGCACTACTGGTGCTGTCGTCTCTGAGTTCTTACCTCTCCGCGCGGGCGCGGGCCGCAGTGTTGCGCGCATGTCGGAATGGTTGTGTCACGAGCCGGCGTTTTCAAGAGCAGGGTCGATGTATTTTCGGGTGCTCGTGCGAGGACAGCATCGAGCACTACGCCCGGTGCCTGGTCGTCCGCGAGTTCGGCTCCCGCTTCATAGTCCTCGACGCGCCAGCGGCCCTGGAGCAATCGAGGATGTTCTGATCTTGATGCCACGGTACTCCACGGGAGTTCGCGATCTACTTGTGGGGAAGAGCATCCGCATCGCGGCCGTGTGCCTTTTACGCTGTCGGCGCAGGCACTCTCCGGCAGGCGCCGGCCCGCTTGCTTGGCAGGCTCCTGCCCACACGGCCAAGGATATAGTGCGTGGCGATGGCGCTGCGACGGCTTGCGTCGCTCGCGCCTGGGCTCTAATGCAGTCGTTTCTCTCTCCTTTCTTGCTCTCCCGCTGCCGCCGCTGCTTTGCTTCCGCTGTCTACGTACTAGGGTTTCAGCTTGCGCTCCGCACAGGGTGGGCCAGTTCGCGCTGTGCCTCGCTTGGTGCCGTGGGGCATCGCTTGTGTGGAGTATCGATGGCCGCTTGGGCCTTGGGGGATATGTACGCACAGCGTGCTAAATATGCTGTCGCTCCTCCTCCTCCTCCTCCTCCTCCTCCTCCTCTTCCCTGCTCCTCCTCCTCCCGCCTTTTTCCTGCCATGGTGAATGTTTTGCTTGGCCGTCGAGGCTATTCAATACGGGCCTGTCCAACAACAGTTCGGCAGGCCAGGGGATGATACGTTTTAGAGCTAATTCGTATCCTTCGGCATCTGGTTTCACTTGTCTCCTCCTCCTCCTCCTCCCCTCCCTCTTGCCCCTCCTTCTCCCCCCAAATTTGGCCTCCCCGCCCCAAGCGCGCAAGCGCCCAAGCGTGAAACAAAAATCGTCTCGATAGGAACCGGCCCTCGCGGTTAAGCGTGATATTAACATGGCGTGGTGACGTTAGCCCGGCCGGCCACCTGAACAAAAACAGCTCGTCTTGGTTTCGTCTTCTCATGCCTCCTCTCTCCCTCCCCCCTTCCCCTCTTCCCCTCGCTTCGCCTCCCGCGGCGGCCGTCGCCCTCCGCCGTTGCGTTCGCCTGGACAGGCGAAGAAGGCGCCGACGGCGCAGCGCCGCCCCCGCGCCGGCGCCGCCCAGGCGCGGGAGAGGAGGGGGGAGGAGCTAGGAACCAGGCGCGGGAGCGAGGCGCGGGAGCGAGGTGCGGGAGCGAGGAGGAGGAGGAGGCGGCGGAACGAGGGGGAGGAGGAGGAGAAGGAAGAGGAGGAGGAGGAGGAGAAGGAGGAGGAGGAGGAGGAGGAGGAGGAGGAGGGGGAGGAGGAGGAAGAGGAGGAGGAGGAGGAGGAAGTTATGACGCGAAAGCCCAGCCAGGGTCCCGGCGAGTGCCGGGGGGGGGGGGCGCACGCGCCGTCGGCCAACACGACCCATCCTGGCGTCCGACGACCTGCGTTGTTGTTCCCAGTTCCCGCGGCCGTCCTGTGCTTTTCCGCCCGCTCTAGCGCCCAGTGCCCGAGGCGCCCCGTCGGCTCTGCAGTCCAGTCGCGCTCGATTCCATCCAGCGCCGCGAGCAAAGACACGTTTTCTTTGATCGCGGCGTTTTCCGTTCGCGTCGCCCCGAAGGGGGCGGACTTCGGCGAACAAAGACACGTTTTCTTTGATCGCGGCGTTTTCCCTTCGCGTCGCCCCGAAAAAGGGCGGACTTCGGGCCCCGGGTGAGAGCTGGGGCGGACTCCGGGGCGCAGAACGAGGCACCCGCGGGGAGAGGGTTGGGAGTTCTGGGGCCGAGGCTCTTCTGACAAAGGGCAGGCTGGAGGATGTCTGGGAAGGGGGAGGGGGGGGGGGCAGGGTGGCGCCCTGGGAGTTCTCCCGTCCTCGTCTCCCTCTCCTCTCGAGACCCTGTCCTTCAAGTTCCGCCCGTCGATTCCCTCTCCCTCAACGTCCACCCTCCTGCCCTGAGCAAGCTCTAGTACTACTCTCCTCTGGGGCTCCCCGCTACATGATCAAAGTATTCCGCTCTCTCCGCGCATTGTTTTTTTCGTCAGCGCACACGCAAGATTTCAATCATTGTGTTGCTTATGTCTTGTGTTCAATCGGGACGCTCTGGGTACTCAACACTTGTGCTCCCTTTTCAGCGAGGGCTTTATGTCAGAATCGCAGCGCTGAGATCTCGCAGTTCCGACTGGCGCTCTGGCCCCAGCGCGGGCTGCTTTCCTGGATCCGACTCCTGATCATCTTGCTCCTCACGCTCTTTCCACTCCTGCTGCTGCTGTTCCTCCTCGTCCTCCACCTTCCTCATCCTCCTCTTCCTCCCCGTGCTGACCTTCCTCCACACCCGCCACGCTCTCCTCTTCCCCCTCCTCCACACAGCTCCTCTCTCGGATTGCGCACAGAGCATTGGTCTTCTCTCGGGGGCTCCAGGCCCACTGGGACTGCCGTCGGCGGACAGAGAAACGTGCGCGCCACAGAAAGTGACGGGTGGGAGGGGCAGGATGTCGGACATGACGTGAGCAGACCCAGCTTGCCACCCCTCCCTTTCTCCCTTCCCACCCAAGCTCTACCCCCCTCCCTCCCTCCCCATTCGGGGACTGCCCCAGTGCCCTCGCCCTCCCCCCTTGCCCTCCCTCTCCCCCCTCTCCCGCCCGCGTGATCAGGCGGGCGGAGGGCGAGGGGGATGGCAGGAATCCGCAGGCCGCCTCTCGCTCTCGTCGGACGTCGGCTTGGCGGCTCCTTGCGCTGTCGTAGCCCCAGGCCCCCGACGTCGCTGCTTCTTCATGGCACCGACCCCCAAGGAGGTCTCGACCCCTCCCCCAGGACCAGAAGCGCCGCACGTCGTCGTCATTGTTCCATGGCTCGAGGAGGTCTGGGTCTGGCGCTGGCGTGGCCTGTCCTCCTCCTCCTCCTCCTCCTCATTTTCCTCCTCCTTTTCCTCCTCCCATCCTCCTCCTCTCTCTCCTCCTCCTCTCCTCCTCCTCCTCCTCCTCCTCCTCCTCCTCCTCCTCCTCCTCCTCCCATCCTCCTCCTTCTCCCCCCATCTCCTCCTCCTCCTCCTCCTCCTCCTCCTCCTCCTCATCATCATCATCATCATCATCCTCCTCCCCCTCCTCCCCGTGCCCCCTCCGCCGGGCGCGCCCACGGCTCAGGCGACTGCGGTCGAGCAGGGGCACCGGCGCCGGCGCCGTGCAGGAGGCGGCGTGGCGAGGCAGAGGCGCGGGGGAGCGCCCGCGCGTCGTTTGGAGGAGGGGGTCAAGGAGGAGGAGGAGGAGGAGGAGGCGGAGGAGGAGGAGGAGGAGGAGGAGGAGGAGGAAGAGGCGGATGAGGAGGACGGAGGAGGAGGAGGACGGAGCAGGAGGACGGAGCAGGAGGAGGAGGACGAGGAGGAGAGAAGGAGAGAGGATGAGGAGAGGGAGGAGGAGGAGGAGGAGGAAGAGGAGGAGGAGGACAGAGGAGGAGGGGGAGGAGGAGGAGGAGGAGGAGGAGGAGAGGAGGAGGAGGACAGAGCAGGAGGAGGAGGACAGATCAGGAGGAGGAGGAGGAGAAGGAAGAAGAGGAGGAGCGGGGAGGAGGAGGAGGAGGAGGAGGAGGAGGAGGAGGAGGAGGAGGAAGAGAATCTGGAGGAGGATGAGGAGGTCCGCGCTTCGCTTGGAGAGCGTCCGGCCTTCGCTTGGAGGAGGAGGAGGAGAGGAGGAGGAGGAGGAGGAGGAGGAGGAGGAGGAGGAGGCGGAGGAGGCGCCCAGGATCCTAGCGCCTTAATGTACGCACGGCAGGCGATTCTGCCCGAGGTCGGGACCCGGGGCCATCACGGATCGATCCGGCTCGAAATTTTAGCATCAAGGTAGGGTAGGGCTTCAGTCGTGTTTGTTTCACCATCTTAGAATGTGTTCGCAATCCATGGCGAACGCCCGCGCTTCTCTCGGAGGGGGTGTAAAGGAGGAGCCCAGACATGCTCGAGTCGTGGACAAAAAACACTGCGGACTTTCTTCGTGGTGCCGTTTGCAGCCGCCTCCGTGGACCTTCCCCGGGCCCCCGGGCGGCCTCCGCGGGGATTTCGGGCCCCCGGGACCGTTAGCTAACGATTCGGGATGAGAAAACGGCCCGAGACGGAGGAACACTATGATTCGAAGACAAGTGCCAATATTACGAAGCAGAACAAGCAGAAGAAGATTCATGTTCTTTTCGCCTCATTCCCGCCCCTTGGTCTTCTCACCCCTCCGCCCCCTCTCTTCCTGGACTGGATGCCCTTTGTCGCTCCCCCAAGGGCCACGGGAACAGCGAGGATTATCCCTCCGTGACCCCATCTTCCTCGGGACTTTTGTCAAGTGTGGCGGGAGGAGGAGAAGGTTAATTCAGGAAGAGGAGGAGACGCAGCATGAGCAGGAGGAGGAGGAGGAGGAGGAGGAGGAGGAGGAGGAGGAGGAGGAGGAGGAGGGTGGAAGGAGGAGAGGGAGGAGGAGGAGGAGGAGGCGGAGGAGGAGGAGGAGCAGGTGGAAGTGAAGGAGGAGGAGGAGGCGGAGGCCGAGGCTGAGAAGCAGGAACAGGAGCAGGTGGAAGAGGACCAAGAGGAAGAGGATAACAGCAGGAGGAGGAGGAAGAGGAGGAGGAGGAGGCGCAGGGGGAGGCGGAGGCGGAAGAGGAGGAGAGGCGGATTCGGAGGCGGAAGAGGAGGAGGCAGAGGAGGAGGAGGAGGAGGAGGAGGAGGAGGAGGAGGAGGCGGAAGATGCAGGGGGAGGGGGAAGAGAAGGAGGACGAGAAGGAGGACAAGGAGGAGCAGGAGGTTGATGAGAAGGAGGAGAAGGAGGAGGAACAGGAACATGATGATGATGATGATGATGAGGATGATGATGATGGTGATGATGATGATGAGGAGGAGGAGGAGGATGATGAGGAGGAGGAGGAGGAGAAGGAGCAGGAGGAGGTGGCCGAGGACAGGAGGAGAAGGAACAGGTGGAAGAGGAGGAGGAGGGACATGAGGAGGCGCACGAACGTTGCGTCCGCTTGCTGGCAGGCACATAGCGGCGCTGGCGGCCACGCTCCGAGCGCCCTTCTCTGAACGGTGCCCGCCGGCCGGGCGTTGGCGTCGGCCGCGTCCGCCCGCTGGTGGGAGGCCACCGCGGAGGCGCAGGCAGGCAGGCGTGAGCGGGGGAGGGGGGATCGGAAGCGAGGGGACGGACAGGAGAGATGGGGAGCGTGTGGAGATGGGGGGCGAGCGGGGGGGGAGGGGCAGGGGGATGAGAGGGGCAGGAAGGGAACGAACGAGGGAGGAGGAGGAGGAGGAGGAGGAGGAGGAGGAGGAGGAGGAGGAGGAGGAGGAGGAGGAGGAGGAGGAGGGAGGAGGAGGAGGAGGAGGAGGAGGAGGAGGAGGAGGAGGAGGAGGAGGAGGAGGAGGAGGAGGAGGAGGAGGAGGAGGAGGAGGAGGAGGAGGAGGAGGAGGAGGAGGAGGGCCAGTGTAGACCAAAGAGGTGTGTATCGCGAAGGCCTTACGGGCGGTGCCGCTAGCCCTGAAGGGGGACGACGACGACGACGGCGGCGACGACTGCAACGCTCGCGAGCCCTCGTGTGGTCCCTTGTGGGCCCCGGTGCCCTCGGGACCTCCCCGAGACCCCCTCCGGGACCGCCCCCGGCCAAGACCGCCCCCCCCTCCACGTTCACACGCTTCGCCCCTTCGTTCCTTCGTTCCGCTGGTACTCAGCCGGAGCCAGCCCGCCCCCTCCAGGCATGCGCGAGCGCCCCGCGAGAGCGAACAACAAAAAAAAAAGACCGCCCCCCCCTCCCCCAGCGGGGAGTCCAGGCCTCCCAGATGGGGTCAGAGCAGAGGGGGTCGGAGGATGGCGCCAGATTCGGTTCGATGCGGAAATGATTTTCTCCCTGTCGACGTCGCCGATGCATCGCTGACGTCGCCGATGCATCGGAAATGCGGCGCGATCCCCCGATCCCATCTACTCTGACCCTATCAGGGAGGCCTCTAGGTTCTGGATTAAGGGCATTCCCTTCGACTCGATTGGTGTTCCTCCCCCCTTGCGGCTCTTGGGCCGTGTGAGACGGAGAGTGGGGCCTCACGATTCCCTGGACCTCTTTGTGAGGGGATGGGCGACCCTGTCCTAGGAACCTCCCCCCTGGTACGGGGAAGTGATCAAAAGGAAGAGGCTTCCATTCGGCTCGATTGAGGCGTTGTTCGATGTTCGTCTGGCTGGGTCGCTTGAGGAGGAGGGCCCAGGGAAAGGGGGAGAGTGGCGACGGCGACTCAAACGGATAAACGCTCTACATACGCCGACAAGGGGGGTCGGCGGATTTGCATTGCGGGACGTGGCCGATTAGAAGACAACCGTCTGCGAATCCTCAATCGTGCCCAGACGCCGTTCCTGGGACTTCAATGCCGCGGATCAACGTGGCTGTTGCGTCTTGACTATTTTTCCATGTCTGAACACCGCTCCTGGGACCTCAACACCGCGAGTCATTCTGCTTGTTGCGCCTTGGCAAGCCTCAGTAAAGAGTGCCCGAGCACCAAGCAAGGGACTCGAACAATACGAGCGTTTCACACAGGTGCAACCTTTTAAGACGAATCTGCACGGCGCCCAGACGAGAGCCACATTTTGAGAAGGGCCGCCTACATCCTTGAAGCCTCTGCATTCTTTGGAGACGAATGGGCGCAGCGCTTTGGCGACAACCACATTTCGAAAACGACCCGCCATCCATCCGTGAAGCTGTTGTAAACAGATCAAACTTCAGGCCCAACAGTGGAGAGGGAGGCTCGGGCGAACCGCCCCGCCTGCCCTATCGGCACGTCTGGGGTTGCGTCAGGGAGGAGCGACCCAGAAGGAGACGGGGTGGGGGAGGAGAAGAGGGAGGAGGAGGAGAATGAGGAGGAGGAGGAGGAGGAGGACGAGGGGGAGGTGGGGGAGGGAGAAGAAGGAGGAGGAGCACGAGCAGGAGGATGGGGATGATGCTGATGCTGATGATGATGCTCATGCTGATCATGATCATGATGATGATGATGATGATGATGATGATGATGATGATGATGGTGATGGTGATGATGATGATGATGATGATGATGCTGATGATGATGATGATGATGATGGTGGTGGTGGTGGTGGTGGTGATGGTGATAGTGATGGTGATAGTGATGGTGATGATGCTGCTACTGATGATGATGATGGTGAAGATGATGATACTGATGATCATGATACTGATCATGATGCTGATGTTGTTGATAATGATGCGTATGACGATGGTGACTAGGATGATGATGCTGCTGATGATGATGAAACTGATGATGCTGCTGCTGATGCTGCTGATTATGATGAAGGTGATGATGCTGATGATGATGATTATGGCGATGCTGATGCTGATGATGCTGATGATGATGCTGCTCGTTGTGGTGATGGTGTTGATAATGATGATGACGATTCTGCTGATGATGATGCTGATGGTGATGATGCTGATGATGAGGATCTTGATGATGATGCTGCTGATGATGCTGATGATTGCGATGCTGCTGCTGCTGATGCTGAAGATGATGATGATGGTAATGCTGGTGCTGCCTCTGCTGCTGCTGATGATGCTGATGATCCTGATGATGCTGATGATGATGCTGCTGCTGCTGATGATGATGCTGATGATGCTGACGATGACGATGACGGTGCTGCTGATGCTGATGATGCTGCTGCTGATGATGATGAGGATGGTGGTGGTGATGGTGATGATTCGATGACGCTGCTGATGATGATGCTGATGATGATGAGGAGGAGGAGGAGGAGAAGGAAGAGGAGGAGGAGGACTGAAAAGGGAGGGAGGCTTGAATGGAGGAGGAGCGCCGGGGAGCGAAGGGGGGCGGGTGAAGGAGGGTAGTGGAGACTCGCCCTGCTCAGTGGAGAAGCGCCGTGCAATACGCGGGCCTGGAGGAGCAGGAGAAGGACGGGGGGAAGAAAGAGCAAGTCGGGGAAATTAGAAGGGGGAGGGGGAGGAGGAGCGGGAGGATGAAAAGGAGAAGGAGGAGGAGGAGGGGAAGGAGGAGGAGGAGAAGGCGGAGGAGGAGGAGGAGGAGGAGGAGGAGGAGGAGGAGGAGGAGGAGAGAACCAGGGAGAGAGAGGTCGGGGAAGGAGGAGGGGGAGGAGGAGGAGGAGGAGGAGGAGGAGGAGGAGGAGGTTCGAAAAACAAAAATTGCACAAGCACAATTTCTCGGAGCTCCACGCGGACTTCTTGAATCGGCGCTGGGCCCCCTTGGCGGCGCCCTCGACGGCGCCCCCCTGGCGCGGCGCGAGGGCCGCCCCCCTGGCGCGGCGCGATCCGCGCGCCAGGGAGGGGGGCCCATCGTCGATCCGATAAATCCCCGCGGACCTCAGAGAAATTACGTATTTGTTTGAGCATGTATGGTACGCAAATCCCACTCTGTTGTAGGCGCATGCCTACCTCAAGAGTCGAGCGGTTGTCCCTCTTCCGTCAGGGGCGGGCGGAAGTCTAATCTACTTCGACGCTTTCCTGCTTCATGTTTCTACCGACTTCTTCCGACCGATGGGTACGTAGTTGTTTGTTCTTCTGGGGGAGGAGGATGGTAAAGCAGCGGGACGCGCACAGACAGCACCCTGGGGTAGTCCTGGCTGGCCTCACTAGGCACGAGTAGTCGCAGCTGGCCTCAAGGAGGCTCCCCGAATAGCCCGGGGCGGTCGCAAGACCCTGGCGCCGCCTCCGGCGGGCGTCCTTGGAGTAATCCGCGCCCCAGGGTTGCAGTGTTGAGCCCGCCGCGGACTCTTCGTTTGAGGCCAGCTATGGGCTACTCGGGGGTCTGTTGAGGTCAGCCGGGGCTGCCCGGGGGAGCCGTCCGTGCGCGCCCCGAAGCCGCAGCAGAGGAGGAAGCGGAGGACGAAGGGAGGGGAAAGAGGGGGAGCGCAGGGCGGGCAAACGATGGGAGGGGGGGGCCGGCAGCGACGGCGGGCGCGTGCGTGTGGGAGGAGCGCCAGTGCCAGACGCGTCGTTTTCCAAGATAAGCCTTTCGGCTACCCAGGTCCAGGCGGTGCAGAGCAGGTCAAGCGCGAGACGGACGAGAGAACCAGGGGCGGGCAGGGACGGAGGAAGACAATGGGGAGCGAGAGTGGGCAGCGTGGTTGCCGGAAGCGACTGTCATGCACCTCGCTTGCTGAGCGTCGTGTAGGTGCGTGTGTTTGTGAGAGCGTGCGTGCATGCGTGTGTGTGTGCGAGAGAGAGTGGCGCCAACGCCAAACAGTGTGTGTGTGTGTATGTGTGTCGCCGCCCCCACCTGTTTCGCGTTGCGACCTCCGCGTGGGACGCTCCCGTGGCGTGCAGTGTGTCGTAGGATGATGGCACGTGCGGCGATCTGAAGCGATTTTGCTTGAGGGCCTGGCCGCGCGCGCCCGCTCTTGCTGCTCGTCATTTTATTGCGGCTCGTCGCTGCGCGCGAGGCCGCGACCGCCCAAATGTGTTTGTGTGTATGTGTGTGTGTGTGTGTTTGCGTCCGCCCCCTGAGCCTGGCGCGCGCGGGGCCCCTGCCCCCGAACTTGATTTTCTCCGCCTCGTCGTTGCGCGCGAGGCCGCGACCGCCAACAAGTGTGTGTGTGTGTGTTTGTGTGTGTGTGTGTGCGTGTGTGTGTGTGTGTGTTGTGTGTGTGCGTGTGCGTGTGTGTGTGTGTGTGAGTGTGTGTGAGTGTGTGTGTGTGTGTGTGTGTGTTTGTGTGTGTGTGTGCGTGCGTGCGTGCGTGCGTGCGTGCGTGCGCATGTGTATGTGTTTGGGGATGGAGGATGCGTTGGCTGTCGCATTCCTCCGGCGCGCCTAAGGCTGATGCGGTGCTAGTGTGTATTGCACGCGGGCGTGCGGCAGAAGTCCGCGGGTTCGTCTTCCCACCTCACCCCTCTTCGTCCTTGTCCTCCTCCTCATCCCCCTCATACTCTTCCCTTCTCCTATTCATTCTCCTCCCAGCCTCGTATATCGCCCCACCCCTCGTGTTGCAGCTCGTCTTTACCCTCCTCCTCCTCCTCTTCCTTACTCCGCGCCCTCTTCCCTCCTCCTTCGCTTCGTTCTGTGCCCCGTCGTCGGGGATAACGAGGAGAAGGAACATTAACGAGTACTCGGATGAGCAGGAGCGTGTGAAGAAGAGGCGAGGAGGAGGCGCAGGAGGCGGAGGAGGAGGACGGGCAGAAGCGGCCTGGAGAACATTGGGGGGAACGCCGACCACGGAATGACGCGCGTGTGAACAACAAGAGGAGTTGCCCCTGCGTCCTCCTCCTCCTGCCTCTCCTCCTCTTCCTCCCCTCTCGCCAACCCCTGCGGCCCTCCCACTAAAAACGAGAAGCATGTCATCTCTCGCCTTTCCAAAGGAAAGAACCTCCCACATTTGTGTCCTCGGCTCCCAGGTTTTTTTTTTCCCCCCCGGGGCCTCGAGTTTTGGTTTCGCCGCGCCCTGGCCCCCTTCGCTTTGGGTCCCGAGGCGGCGCTCGTCTCTTGGGCGAGACTCGACATCGTCGCCGCCGAGGTCTGCCGAGTTATCCCTGCAATCCGTCTCTTTCTCTTCCTCCTCTTCCTCCTCCTCTTCCTCAAGCAGTTGGACTCGAACACAATTTCGGTAGCTCCGTGTCCAGCTCTCGCCGCCGTCCAGAGGCGCTCGAGGGGGCAATCGGTCAGCTGCGCCACAGCGCAGCGACACTGCCCGGGCATTGCGCCGAAGGTCTGATTGGCGAAGAGTGAGACTGATATGTCCAAAGCAAATGCTACGGACAGGTCTCAGCCAACACGCATGCGGTCCGCATCTCACGGCCGGCAGCAAGACGAGCGGAACGACGCATCGGGCCTCCAATTTCAACAAATGCTGCAGGTGCAACAGGCCTGTCAAGATCTACAAATCGAAGGGTGCGGCTGATGAGGGACGCCAGGCTGGCAAAAAGAGGCAGCGGGCGCAGCGGAGGCGCATCTGGAGGCAACAGGCTCCAAGTCGCGCTCGCGGCGCTGCCCGTGGAGGTCCTCTCCGAGGCCCTGGGCATCGCTGCTGGCCGCGGTTGCAGGCGGCGCTCGCCGCAGCCATTGCCGAGGATGCGGCCACGATGGCGGCGGGAGCGTGGAATGATGCCAATGTCCAACATGATTTGGCGGTGCAACAAGAGGTGCCGCGAAACACTGGCCAGGGCAGAGAGCAGTGAAAGCGAGACCAATCGCGTCTTGGCCGAGGCGGATATCGCCCGACGCGTGGCCGCCAAATATCTGCAGGCGCCGGTGGACTTTGCAGCCGTCCCAACTGCAGAGGCCGAGGCAGCAGCGGCCAACGCCATGGAGGCTCCGGGTCGCAGGGCCAAGCTCGAACTCGATGCGGACGCTGAGTTCCCCGACGAACTTCGGAGCGGGAAGTACGAGTGCGATAGACGGCGGCGCCGGCGGCCGCCACCCACGCCGACGCGCCAACGGCAGAGGCTGGCGACCTGGCGGCAGTGCAGTCTGCGGGCGCGGCCGGCCCAGGGCCAGCAAACGCCTGCTGTGGCCATAGCAGTCAGACGGGCACCGACCGCGCCACAATGATCGCGGCGGAGGTGTGGCATCAGCGCAGGCAGCATCAGGTGGTGGATTCGCCAGGCCAAGGATGCTGCATCGGCGCAGGCAGCGCGGGCAGCGGAGATCGAAGGCAGCGGCGATCCAGAGCAGGTGCCCCGGCACAGGCAGTGGCCGCGGCGCGGCGCCCGCGGCGGCCGAGGAAGGCCCCGCCCAACCCCATCGACGGCGCCACCACTTCGAAGAGGCTTCTCAGCAAAAGGGCTGCAGCCCTCCACCATCGTCGCTGAAAGCCCCGGGAGTGTTTCGTCAGCGGCCCGGTGGATCAGCGCGGCCGCAGTCTCTGGATTTCCGGCTGCAGGTTTCATGGGCGCGGCCATTACCTCTTATGCCTTATGATCACTACGTCGACGAGCTCGCCGGCAGCATCCCTTGCAACGGCCTCGGCGAGAGCCGTGGAGGTGCTCAGTTCTAGCGGCCCGTGTTGGGGGTCAGCCAGGAAGCAGCCCTCAACATCTCGGCGGCCGAGGCCCAGGCCGCGAGCTGCTTCGGGCGGGGAATCAGCTCGGCGCGCGCAGATGCCCCGCGGCGACGTCACCCTTCTTGGTCGGGACGCACGGGATTACATTTCCCATCTCGTGGTCCGAATTCCCCAGCGATTTGCCGTCTGCGAGAGCCTCATCGGTCCAGGGCAGACAGCGCAGTGGCGCAGACAAGTTTGACTCGCCAAGTTTTGGTGCCATCTTCCACTGGGTTCATGGGCCGAGGGCGTCTCGGGGCCTCTTGCCAGATTCGCGCGACAGAAAGAGGAAACGCGTTCCTTTCCGAGGGGCGTCGTCAGACCCATCTATATATTGCCCCAGCGTTGTCGCGATCTGTCGCAGGTGCGCTCGGAGGGCATCAGTACGCTGGGCAGGCCCTCCCTGCGCTTGCAAGGCGGCACGGCCGCGGCGTGGCTGTGTTCATGTTTTGCAGACGCTGCTCCCAGGGATGCGTTTGGCGAATTATTGGGTGCGTCTGCCAAACTTGGCCCGTTATGTTGGCCCATGCACCTCATGTGGGCGGTGCTCGAGAATTCCAATATTCCTTCTTCGCGTCGGCGGGCCCCGCCGGGAGACTTGGGGCGTCTGTGCTCGAGGCTCCGATTGAGCGTGCGCGCGCGAGCAAGTGTGGGGCATCTGGCATAGACGACGTTCTGTCTCCGCCTTGAGCTGCGCGCGAGATTCCAGGCGCGCGGGCTGTCCAGGGCGCGCACGGAAGCCCCGCTGCGCTTTTGCGTGTCAATTTCGGAGTCACGGGGAGCAGTGAAACGCTTGGGCGGGCCCGAGTTTCCCCGGGCCCTTTGCAAGCGGGTTTCAGCGCGGGTTGCTGTTCGAAATGCAGTTCCAGATCGCCCGTCAGAGTTCTCGGCGGCGGCTCAGAGCCGGCAGCCAGCCCCCAGCATCGATGAAGATTTCAAACCCAAATATTCTGCCCACCCCCGCCCCGACGGCCGTGCGATTCCGAGGCGCGGGCGGGCTGTGATTTCTACATGTTCGAAGACGAGGTTGACCCGTGGGCTGGCGAGTCCAGCTGCATCGGGTCCGCGGCGCCCACTCCAAGCACCCCGCCTTCCCCTCCTCCTCCTCGGCGGCCCCCGCGAAGGCGGGCGCTCCAATGGGTGTGCCAGCGTCGACGAATTCGCGCTTCGCTTCGGCAGCAGTGGGATACAACCCAGACCCCCTCAAGCGGGAGCCCCCGCTTGGACGAGGCCACCCTCCACCATCGTCCGATCCGCGGCCCCTGGTTCGAGCCCGAGCCGATGCTGGTTTCTGCCCCCGTGCCCCCGAGTTGGTCTGGGGGCCAGTTCGGGCCCCCCTGGCATGCGAGGTTGGAAGGCTCCACGTCGCGCATGTCAGTTGAGCTTGCGCAGGATGGTTTACCGGCGTGGAGCATGCACGTCAGCTTCTTCGCGACATTCAACCGTTTGACGAGCCGCCCAGGAGGCAAGGCCATGCTCAAGCAGTGGCGAAGCGTGCTGGCATGCCCATAGTCCTACCGCGCAACGTTCCAAGAACATCCTGTGTTTCCCATGAACAGTTCTTAGAACATGTCTGGTTGATATTGTCTTGTTCTACCACATCGGGTTTATGTTTTAAGAACCGTGCTTTTGTGTTTATGACATTTTGGGGTTCTAAGAGAATTTCGTGGTCGGGCGATTGGAATGCCCGGGCGGTCGGCCCCTGCTCTAGCGAAGTTGGCCACTCATCGCGCGCGACAGAGTGAGCGCCGTCGAGACTTTGCGCCGCAGCACGCAGCGGTTATCTAGCCGAGGCGAGTTCAAGTTGCGCCCCGCAAGCTTGCCCTGCGCAAGCGACGGTGCAACGTTGCCGGTGCGAAGCTCGCGGGGGACCTCCTGGTCAAGCTTCCAAGTCAGTCAGTAAAGGGGTCCGATTCAAAGACGTGGGCGTCGCGGAGTGAGGCGCCGTCGCCGCCCGGAGGCACTGCCCCCATCAGGGCCCATCAGCAGCTGGGCCCGTGCGCCCAGGATTCCCATGTGATTGGTCAGAGGGCGCGGGGCCACGCATACTCTGCATCGCGCGCAGATCTCATGGGTTTAATCGGCAAACGCGAGCGCGCATGCGGGCGACCTGAGAGGAGCGTTCGGGCCGATGAAACCGCGGGCAGGAGGATATTGAGTCGGTAGGTTTTCACCGCTCGACCTCGAGCGTCTGCCGGGCCAAGCATTGTCGGGCCTGGCCGTTCTTGACGCCAAGTGCGGGCAGTGCCTGCATTTGGCCGCGGCAGCTGGCGCCATCCCGTCGGTGAGTATTTGTCCAAGAGGCGATCTGGCAGTCGGGCGATCGGCCTCACTGGCGTGTTTTACAATGTTTGGTCATTGTCGTGAGAACCCATGATCTGTCATTGGGCGTCTTCCAATCTTCCTGGTCTGGGATGCGGCTGCACCAGTGAATCTGGCGCGGCGCGAGGCGCGCGCGCGGGCGCTCGGCGAGGGGCTGCGTGCCACGTTGAAGGTTCCTCACGGACATGCCTTAATGGATGCGCAATCATTGTGAGAAAGTGGAGCGGGCGGTTCTTGGGGGAGCTCTGAATTGCGCCCCCGCCGCGCTCGGGCGTGAGATGCAAGCGCGCGCCGGGCCGCGGCGCCCTGGCCGGGGCGGCGCAGGCCCGCGCCTGTTCCAGGGCGCGCGCAGCATTATTCAAGGACAACCTAGCGGCACGAGGTTCGCAGAAGCGGTCGCGAATATGGTCATGGTTCGTCTCGTCGCAGAGCGCGGTGGGCACGGGAACTTCCGGTTGCGTTTCTCTGGAGGGCATCGCGACTGCGCGTGATTTGTCGGCGCAGCATCCTCTTCGGGTCGCTGCGTGGAGCACCATCGCTTGTTCCGACATGCGCGACGCCCGCATCGCTCAGAAGCGGATGCAATTGAGGGGGATCCATGCGTCGGCAGAGACGCGAATTTTTTGCACGGGTATCACTTTTGCCAGCGGTCCGAGATTCAGGGCGCGCCATAGGGGGAAACGTTTCGCGAAGAATGTTCAGGCGCATCGCGCAGTTCGGATGTGCGCGCTCATGTCCAAGCGGCTCAGAGTTCCCCGGAAGCGGGGGCGTTTGTTCCGCGGGGCGGAGCCCAGCACGGTCATCAGTTCCACGGCCCCCCACCGTCGCTGCCCCAACTTCGGCGGCGATCGGGGGCTGTGGCGGGCGGCTGCGGGCGCGGGCGATGTTTGACGACGCCGGTGGGCATCGGGGCTCCGGGTTCGGACCGGCGGCGCTCCCTGGCTCGTCGATGTTTTGCTGCGCGGCCTCGCGCCTGGGCGAAATTTCCTCGGCTTCGCGATCCCGCGTTGAAGGTCTGGGTTGCAGCGGTGGCCGAGCTTCAGCGGCGCGAGCTTCGGTGCCGAGCCAGACGCATCCGAGGCCCCACCTCAGTTGCAGCCAGTTACTTTCTCGATGCAGGATGGGGGGCTCCGGGCCCAGCCTTGCGGCTGCAAGCGTGGTCTCTTGGGGGCCTTTTGGGGCCTCTCGGGGGGGCTTCTCTGGGGCCTCTGGGGGCCTCCTGGGAGCTTCTCAGGCCGAGGGCTCGACATGGCCGTTCGGGTCCCTCGTGTGGGGTCCCTCTTGGAGCCGTCTGGGGGCCTCTTCGGCGGTTTTGGAGGTCTCTTGGAGGTCTCTTGGGCCGTAATGGGGCGGGCTTCGGGGCCTTTTGGCTTGTCTTGGAGCGTCGGGAATGTGACGACGAGCGCCGGGAAGGTGACATGGCGATAAGTAAACCAGAACACATTCAAGAACAACTGTGATTTTTGCCCCGTTGGGGCCCTCTTGGGAGTCCTCTTGGAGGCCTCTTGGGGCGTTTTGGGGATTTGTCGAAACGCCTGAAGGCCCAGGCCCCTTTTGGCGACTTGAACTGATGTTTCGGCGATTCGGGGTCCTCGAGCACCGTCTTGTTTTGTCTCGGAGGTATCTTGGGGCACTTTGAGATCTTCGTGCTGTTTTCCCTCCGAACCGCCCAGGGGGGAATCGTATCTGGGTGGCGCCCCCCCCTGGATGGGGGGGGGGTCGCACCTGGGGGGCGACCCCCGGGCCCCCACTTCCAGACGGGGGGTCCTGCAGAGAGGCAGGCATTGCATTCCGTCTCGTTGCCCAAATGCGGAGAAGGGCCAGCAAAGCCAAAGGATTGTTCCCGGATCTGCGCCTGCAGTCGAGGGTCGCCGCTTTTGACCGATTTAAAAGAGTTGTGCCACAGAGTGCCCATTCATTTAGATAGTATGGAGTGTCGTTGGTATCGAGGCTGGATAATTATCGCACGTCCCCCCTCGCGCGGGGAGCATTGGACAGTCGGCCGCAATGGCGAGCTGAGCCATCAATGTCGCCTACGAAGGATCGGTTGCACAACCAGTTATCATCCATGGAAACGCTTCGGGGGGACAGGGCGCACATGATCCTCGACTTCACTGGGCAGGGTTCCTTGTGTCCGCCGTCGGAAAAGTTCCAGGAAGGTTAGCGATGTGTTTTGGGCCCCATACTTAGAGTGCGGCAAGCAGCTTCATGGGGCGAGTTGCTGGACCGGCTAATGGGCATGAGGGGCTCATGGGGACGCACGCTTCCCATCGCAGACTATGGGGAGGTGCGCAGAGGCTGGTGGGCAAGGTTGTTCCGCAGTCCGCGGGGGGGCAACTCGGACCTCTGGCGGGAGATCAGCCGCGCCCGGGATCAGCAAGAGAGGCACCGCTCGACGATCGGGGTGGTCGAGGTGCCGTCGCACATCACAAGCGAGGAGGTGGAGTGGTGGCCCGCAGCTTGTCGGGCAGGCTCATCGCGGGCAGCGTTTTCGTCGAGCACTTGGCTGCCGAGGCGGCGCAGGCGGCGAGAGTCCTTCACTCACAGCGTGCTCGCTTCCTTCAGGCTGCGCATGAAGCGAGGCCGGTTCGTCAGAAGCTGCTTCGAGCGACGCTCGAGGCCGCCGCCCGGGATGAAAAAAAAACTGACCACGTGGCGCCGGTGCTGCTGACAGGGGCCCGCCACCCTCTCCTGCCAAAGTGGCCTTACTTCGCACTGCGCACCGCCCGTCCGATTGTGAAACGCATTGTATGGTGTGCCGAGGTTCCATGACAGTGGCGGTGAACGCGGAGCTCCGAGGCCTACCGTGTTTTCATAACCCCTGGGGTCTTTTGTTTTGGTCCCCCCCCGCCCCCCCCCCTTTCCACCAGCGGTGAACAGGACTGGTCCGAAACTGGTCCGAAAACCTCCTCCTTCTGCCCCCTGCCCCTTCCCGCTCCTCCTCCTCCTCCTCCTCCTGTTCCTCCTCCTCCTGTTCCTCCTCCTCCTGTTCCTCCTCCACGTCCTCCTCCTCCTCCTGTTCCTCCACCTCGTCCGAGCGCTCCATGACGCAGAAGTAGAAGGCGTCGTCGCAGTCACAGTCGTAGTCGTAGTTGTCGTCGTCGTTGCGCGGCGGGTGCCGTGGAAAGTAATAATTCGTTACTCTAATATGAATGGGACCCCAGTTTTTTAATCAGCTTCGAATTTTATTCGATGTGTGTAAGAGCCCCTCAGGGGCCCACGTGCCAAGACGCGTCGGTAATATCTCGACAAACATCGGTAGGCCGTATGCTCATTGCTCACAGCACACTTGCGAAGGCGGCCAGGTCTTCCCACTTTGTTTTAAACTCGCTCTGCGATCGGTTTCATCTTATCTTACTTCCTCCTCTTTCTCCTCCTCCTTGCAGTCGCGACGTCCTCCCCCTCCTCCTCCTCCTCCTCCCCTTTTCCTTCTCCTCCTCCTCCCCTCCTCCTCCTCCTCCTCCTTCTCCGTTTTTCCTTGTCCTCCCCTTCTTCTCCTCCTCTTCCCTCCTCCTCCTCGCGGCCACGACCTCCTCCTCCTCCTCCTCCTCCTCTCTCCTCCCCCTCCTCCTCCTCCTCCTCGCGGCCTCGACCTCCTCCTCCTCCTCCTCCTCCTCCTCCTCCTTCTCCTCCTTCTCCTCCTCTCTCTCCTCTGCCTCCTCCTCCTCTCTCTCCTCTGCCTCCTCCTCCTCCTCCTCCTCCTTCTCCTCCTCGCGGCTGCGATCTCTGCCGCTGCCGCTCGGACGCGCCCCGCCTCTCCGACCTTGGGCGGGGCGCCGGCCGTCGACCGGGGGGGCGCGTGCCGTCCACAACCCTGGCCCGGGAACTTGCTTGTGGGGAGGGCTGCAAATGTCGGCGGAGGCGGAGGCGGAGGAGGAGGAGGAGGAGGAGGAGGAGGAGGAGGATCGAGGAGGACGATCGAGGAGGAGGAGGAGGAGGAGGAGGAGGAGGAGGAGGACGACGATCGAGGAGGAGGAGGAGGAGGAGGAAGAGGATTTGGAGGAAGACGAGGAGGAGGACGGCGAGGACGAGGGGAGGAGGGCGAGGCGGAGGAGGAAGAGGAGGAGGAGGAGGAGGAGCTGGAGAAGGAGGAGGAGGAGGAGGAGGAGGAGGAGGGCGAGGACGACATGGGACGAGGCCGAGAGGGCAGCGAGACGGCGAC
This sequence comes from Prorocentrum cordatum, assembly GCA_963575745.1. Lineage (NCBI taxonomy): Eukaryota > Dinophyceae > Prorocentrales > Prorocentraceae > Prorocentrum > Prorocentrum cordatum. The sequence goes on from CAUYUJ010020693.1 coordinate 194,930, forward strand.
AGGCGAGGGGGGAGTGGGCGACGCGAGGCGAGGGGCGGCGACGACGACGGCGAGGACAGAGATCGAGGACCGGCGAGGGTGAAGGCGACGAGGGGCGACCCACCCCGACGGCGCGGGCGGCGACCGGGGGCGCGCCGGGGTCGAGGACCGACAAAGTCAGCGCCGGGATCGCCTGCCTTCAGCCAGGCGATCGCAAACATGGATCAGGGGGGCGTGGATCAGCGACGGGCCTCGTTCCCGTGGGAGGTCTCAAGCTTCCGCCGAGCGAGGCGGCACTGGCCGCATTCTGGGGAGGGCACCTCCCCCGATCCGCGAATTTGGCGACCGCGCGCCAAGTCCATGAGTCGCTAGTCCGTGCTTGCGCGCCCCGAGTGCCGGGCCGGCGCGCTGCCACGTCTTGAGCTTGAGCATGCTCCCCAAGCAGAGCTTGCCTCTGCGGGGGTCCTGGCGGATTCACAGGGTTAGGTTGGCCGTGGCCCCGATTTCGGCGGCAAGCCGGGGTGCCCGGTAGCCCTATAGCCCTGTAGCCCTGTAGCCTGATAGCCTTCTAGCCCTGTAGCCATGTAGCCCTATAGCCCTAATAGCCCAAATAGCCCAAATAGCCCTACTAGCCCTATAGCCCTAATAGCCCTATAGCCCTATGACCCTATCGCCTTGTAGCCTTTATGCCCTATAGCCCTGTAGCCCTATAGCCCCAGAGCATTACAGTTTTATAGCCCTGTAGCCCCATAGCCCTAGAGCCCTAAAAAGACTACGATTGGGTTTTCTTAGGTCCCATACATATATACATCCACACACTTATATACACATATATATATATATATATATATATATATATATCCCTGGGGGCGAGGCCGGGGGCCCCAGGACAGGTGCCCCCACCCCCCATGGGGGGACGGGGGCTCATTTTCCCTGTGTTTTTACAGGGTTTCCGCGTCCTGGGCCTGGGAGGCCGCCGCCTCCAACCCCCCATGGGAGGACGGGGCGGCCGGGGAGGTCCAAAATAGTCCAGGAGGGCATCCAGAGGCTCCCAAGACGGCCCAAGCGGGCCCCGAGTCGCCGAAAGACCGCTCCAGGACGCCCAAGATAGGCTTAAGACGGCCCGAGAGGCTCCCCAAGGAACTCCACGACGCTTCCAGACGCCTCTCCAAAGCGCTTCACGAGGCCGAAATCGTTTATTTTACGAAGGGTTTGGACACATTTTGCTTTTCCGGCCTTATCAGCTTTCCGACGCTCCACGACGGCTCAAAGGCCCCCCGCGGACGCCCCAAGAGAGCCCAAGAGAGCCCAAGAGGCCTCCAAGAGGGGCTCAAGACGGCTCTGGAGGGCCCCAAGACGGCCCCAAACGCGCTCAAGACGGGCGAAGAGAGCCCCAAGACGGCCCAAGCGGGCCCCGAGTCGCCGAAAGACCGCTCCAGGACGCCCAAGATAGGCCCAAGACGGCCCGAGAGGCCCCCCAAGGCACTCCACGACGCTTCAAGACGCCTCTCCAGAGCGCTGCCAGAGGCCGAAATCGTCAATTTTACAAAGGTTTTCGAACGATTTTGGCCTTCCAGCCTTTTCGGCTGTCCGACGTTCCAAGACGGCTCAATAGGCCCCCCAGGAGCGCCCCAAGACGGCCCAAGAGGGCCCCAAGAGGGCCCCAGAGTCGCCCAAGACAGCCCAACAGAGCCCCAAGACGGCCCCAAGATGCGCCCAAGACGGGGACCACGACTCCAAGATTCGACCCTCCGGCTTGAAGAGTGCCCCAGGAGGCCCCAAGGAGCCCCCAAGAGGCCCCAGGAGGCCCCCAAGAGGCACCCAGGAGGCCCAAACGAGGCTTAAAGAGGCCACAAAACAGCCCCGAGGAGGCCCCACAACGGTCCCAAAACAGCTACCGAGAAACTGCGAAACTGCCTTCACGACGTCCCCGACAGGCCAACCACGAGATCCAAACCAACACCCATGAGGCCTCTGACCCACCACCCAGGGCACGGTGGCGGGAGCAGTGACAGCACTTGTGCACAGCATGTTCCGGCGGGAGCCTTCAGGAACACGCTGCAGGAGGAGGAGGAAGATCAGGAGGAGAGAGAGCAGGAGTGGGAGGAGGAGGAGGAGGGGGACGAGGAGGAGGAAGAGGTCTCCAAGACAGCTCGCAGATAGCCGAAGAGGCTTACACGAGGGCCCTGGGCGGCCCACGAGGGCCCCAAGGCGGTGCCCGAGGCGCCCGAGAGGGCCCCAGGACGGCCCCAAGAGAGCCCCAAGAAGGGAAAGACGAATCGAGAATCCGAGCTTTCTACCCCGAGAGGTTCTCGGGAAGACCCTAGATGCCCCCAATCGGATCCAAGAGGCCCCTGAGAAGCTCCCAAGAGGGCCGACGAGGTTCCAAGAGATCTCCCAAGGTGGCCCCAAGAGGCAGAACTCATTGTTTTACGATTCGGCTTTGACGGGTTCTACGTTGTTTTCTGCCTTCGGCATCCCGATGTCCAACACGGTCCAAGAGGCTTCCAATACCGCTCCCATATAGAGGAAGAGGCCTCCAAGAGGGCCCCAAGACGGCCCGCGAGGGCTCCAAGACGGTGCTTGAGGCGCCCAAGACGGCCCCAGAGGGCCCCAAGAGCCCCAAGAGAGGCCCAAGAAGGGGAACGCGACCCAACAGCAGAGCGGTCCCCCCACAAGGCCCACAGGAGGCCGCAAGAGGCCCCCAAGTGGTCCGACGAGGACCCCAAAAGCTTCCCGAGGGCCTCAAAAGGCCCGCAGGAGACGTCCAAGAGGCTTTAAAATAGCCCAAGAGTGCCCTCGATGCGTCAAAACTGCTTCCAGGACGCCCCCGGGAGGCTTCCCGGATTGCCTCAATCTGGCAGCAGGTGGCCTCAAGTCGGGCCTCCACGCAGCCAAGACGGCCAATGACGGCTTCAAATTGCAGAACCCATGCCCCCAAGGCGCCCTCAGACGCCCCCCCAAGAAGCACCCAAGAGGTGCCTCCAACAGCCAGTTGACGAAGCATGCGGAACACCCCAGAAGCTCCTCAGATGCCGTCGCGCGCCTGTGCTTGATAGCGTTGTCCAAGATCGTCCAGCGCCCCCCGGCCTGGGCTAGAACCATGCAGGCCCAGCAGGCTCCAAGAGGCCCAGGAGGGCGAAGAGGCCCCCCCAGAGGGCCCCAAAAGGCCAAAATCGTTTATTTTACTAAGGTTTTGGACACATTTTGCCTTTCCCGCCTTTTCAGCTGACCGACGCTCCACGACGGCTCAAAGGCCCCCCGCGGACGCCCCAAGACGGCCCAAGAGGCCTCCAAGAGGCCCTCAAGACGGCTCTGGAGGGCCCCAAGGCGGCCCAAGACGCGCCCAAGACGGGCGAAGAGAGGCCCAAGACGGCCCCCAGAGGGCCCCAAGAGGGGGACCGCGAACCGGAAATTCGAGCCTCCCGCCTCCACCGGGCCCCGGGAGGCCCCAAAGGGGCCCCAAGAGGCCCCAGGAGACCCCCAAGAGGCACCCAGGAGGCCCAAACGAGGCTTCAAGAGGCTCCCAAACAGCCCCCACGAGCTCCCCCTTGCGAGCCTCTCCGGCCCCTCCCGGGGACCATCTTGGGCCACCTTCTCCTCGGGGCTCATAGCCCCGAGCTGGCGAGAATGCGAGAACCGTTTAAAGACAAATTATCCCGGCAAAGCAACCTAACAGCGATGTGTAGAAGCATATCTGAAAGCATTCCCCTTAAGATTCAGATGAAAATCCAGTTGTCGAATTCTGCTGTTTTTGCAGTCGTAGTCGCATTCGCGATGACAGTCGCAGCGGCAACGGCAGTCGCAGTCACAGCCTCAGCCTCAGCCTGCCTCCTCCTCCTCCTCCTCCTCCTCTTTCTCCTGCTCCTCCTCCTCCTCCTCCTCCTCCTCCTCCTCCTCCTCGCTCGTCCTCGTTCTCGTCCTCCTCGTCTTGCTCGTCCTCCTCCTCCTGGTGCTCTCTCCTCCTCCTCCTCCTCCTCCTCCTCCTCCTCCTCCTCCTCCTCCTGGTGGTCCTCGTTCTCCTCCTCCTGGTGCTCTCCCCCCCCCTCCTCCTCCTCCCTCCTCGTCCTCCTCCTCCTCTTCCTCCTCCTCCTCCTCCTCCTCCTCCTCCTCCTCCTCCTCCTCCTCCTGGTAGTCCTCCCCCTCCCCTCCTCCTCCTCCTCCTCCTCCTCCTCCTCTTCCTGGTCGTCCTCGTTCTCGTCCTCCTCGTCTTGTTCGTCCTCCTCCTCCTGGTGTTCTCTCCTCCTCCTCCTCCTCCTCCTCCTCCTCCTCCTCCTCCTCCTCCTCCTCCTCTCCGTAGCCATTCTGGCTCAAGATGCCCAGTTCCACAGGGGAACAAGTGGATACCGCTAGTCCGCGGCCAGTGCCAGGGCTTTCGGGCCCGACAGCCCTTTCTTTCTTCCCAGTGCAGTCTGCAGCACCATGGCTGGCGCCGGCCGCAAGGAGCGCCAGGATTGGGTATGCAGGAGCTGCACTACCAAGCGCGGCAGGCAGCTCATCAACTACGGGTCTGCGCTCAAGTGTCAAGGGTGCAGGCTCCACAAGAAGGACGTGTACGGCGGGCCCGTGCCGACGAAGGAGCCTTCGACGCGGGCTGCTGCCAAGAGCAAGAAGCGGGCCCCCTGGACGGCTGAGGGCAAGCTCGAGAGCGAGCTCGCGGCCATCAGGGCGGAGCTCGACGCCGCCAAGAAGAAGCTGCGCACGCAGGAGTCCGACCAGGGCGGGACCGCGCCCATGCACGTGGACGATGGCAAGTCGGGCGAGGACGCCTCGGCAGCCGACGAGATCAAGGTGTGCGAGGCGGGCCTGGCCACGCTCAAGGACGTGCAGCACGACTGGGCCATCGGCCCGCGGGATGTGCTCAAGCGCAGGCTCGCCGCCGCGAAGGACAGGCTCTTCGCTGCCAAGCCGCTCCACGCTCGGGTGCAGGCGCTGGCCCACAGGCAGAAGAACCTCGCGGACAAGCTCTGCAAGCTGGAGCGGGCTGAGCGCGAGGCGGAGGACCGCGTCAAGGAGGCGCAGGACGAGCTGGAGATCAAGAGGCAGGGCGTCAGGGAGCTCAAGGCGCAGCAGGTGGCCCTCCAGGCCGAGCAGGCGGCGCTGCAGCAGCAGGTCCCTGCCGCGCCAGAGGAGCGTCCGCCTGGGCAGTCCATGGAGAACGACGTCATCAGGAACACGGGCGGCATCACCCTCGGTGACCTGGAGCGGACCCTCAGCGGGGCCCTGGCTGCTCACCCCGACGGCACTGTGCCGGCCGCGGGCGACTTGCCGCAGCGGCTGGCCACGGCGCTCTGGGGGCCCCTCCAGGAGCTCACGCTGCAGCGGAAGCGCCAGCGGGCCGACGCTGCGGAGGCAGCCAGCGCCCCGCGCACCCCTGCAGCGCCCGCAGACGGAGACGACGATGATGCCGCTGAGCTGGGCGCTGGCAGCGCAGGCGGCGCCCCCCCCGCTGCCGCAGCGCCGCGCTGGGATCCCGCCGCGATGGAGCCCGAGAAGCTGCGGCAAACCATGGCCGAATTCTCTCCAGGGCCAGCAGAGGAGTCCAGCGACGCCGTGCTGGCGCGGGCCAAGGAGCTGGCGGTCAGGGGCTTCAGTCCTTACTAAGCTCATCATCGCGATGTCCTGTGTACAAGCGATGGCTAAAGGTACTATCACCACCAGCAACGTTACTTCGTGGGGGTCACTGGCGCCTTGCCTTGAGACCCTCGAGTCGCACGTCGTTCTCGTTCAGGAGCATCACCGACGGGACGAGGCGAAGCTCGCCGACCTGCAGCACGAGGTGCTGGACCACGGGTTCGCGGGCATCTGGGCGCCAGCGGTGGCAGGTCCCACCTCAGCAGAGGGCACGACGGGCGGGGTCGCTGTCCTGGCCCGCAAGAACATCCCCGTCACGGCCCCGCCGCTGCTGCCCTCGGCCACGCTGTGGCCAGGGCGACTGGTTGCCGCCCACGTGCATTGGGGAGTACGGGGTGGCATTGTCTTCGTATCGGCCTACCTGGTCGACAGCGTCGGCATGAACGAGGTGAACCGCAGCATCTTCGGCGCGCTTACCCGCTACCTCACGAAGCTCACTGCTTCGGGCTTCGACTGGATAGTCGGCGGCGACTTCAATGGGCCTCCCAGTTTCCTGCCCATTGCGCAGTTGGAGAAGGCGGGGGGCCTGTGGCTAGCGCCGTCGGCCGACACCTGTCGCCCGCAGGTGGGCTGCGGATCGGTGCTGGACTACTTTCTGGTCGGTGCGAATCTGGCCACCCGCATCTCGACTCCGAGAGTGTACGAGCTGGGCATCACCTCCCCGCACCTCCCTGTCAACATGGAGCTGCGGGCCGCTGACCTGGACATGCGCGTGAGGGTCCCGATCGCTCCCAGGGCGATCCCAGCGGTGCCGCCCATAGGATGCAGCCGAGGTGTCGAGGATTGGGCGCCTGCTCTGGCTCAGGTGCGCGCCACGGCCTGCGCCGAGGAGCTGCCAGCAGCTTGGGATGCCGTCGTCAGCACCCTGGAACAGGAGTTGCTGGACCGCTACGACCAGGTCGGCGCAGCGCGCAGGAGGTTCGAAGGGCGCGCGGGGCCCCTTGCGACCAAGATGGCGCCAGTCAAGTGGAAGCCACAAGGGCAGCGTGTCCGACTGGGTCCTGATGTCATCGCGGCCAAGATCGCGGGCAGATGGGCGCGTCATTTCATGGGGGTCAGTGCGTACCTCGCGAAGGCCAGCAGGAGGCTGCACTCCGCCAGCCCGCAGTGCGACCTTCCCCCCGAGCAGTACCATGAGCTTGCGGACTTCGTCGCGAGGGCGCTGGAGTATGGGCGAGTGGTCATGGACAGCAAGAAGACGCTGGCGCTGCTCCCGCATTGGGTGAGGGCCTTCTTCGAGCAGGGCTTTCGCGTCATCGGCAACATCGACTTCCTGGAGCAGGCGGGCCGCATCGTCCAGTTCGCCAAGGACGCCTACGCGGACGCCCTCAAGGTCAGGCAGCAGCGCTGGGTCCAGTGGGCCAACGACAGCCTGAGGAACGGCGCTGGCAAGGCGCACCGTTTCACCAAGCTGCGGGCGCTGCAGGAGGTGCTGGCGCAATGGCATGGCACTCACACCGAGCTTGCCACTGGACATCCTGCACAGGACTCCGTCCAGCAGCAGCAGGTAGCCAGCCAGCACCTGATTTGCGATCGGGAGATGAAGGCCTGGGAGGACGTCTGGACGTGCCACAAGCTCGGGGCGCTGGAAAGGCCAGCCGACTTCGATGAATGGGACGACCTAGAGGACCTCACCGTGGAGACGCTGCAGCAGGCCGCCTGCAGCTTCCCCACCACCACGGCGCTGGGCCCGGCGCAGATCGGCATGCGCGCGCTCACCTTTCTCTCGGACGAGGGCGTGTACACCTGCGGCCAGCTCTTCATGAAGTGCGAGGCGCTGGGGGCCTGGCCCAGCGATAGGCTGTGGCATGCCATGTGTCGAATCCCCAAGGCCTCGGGCGGATGCAGGCTGATCACGTTGATGCATTCTCTGATCCGCTGGTGGTCGAGGGCACGTGCTGCGACGTCCAAGGCGTGGCTCACTGCGCACCCCAACGCCAGTATTTGGGGCATGGGAGGCGGCAGATCCTCCTCCGACTCCGCCTTCGACCTCAACCTCGAGACGGAGATCTCGGACTGCCTGGACGAGCACGTGGTCATTGTCATGCTGGACGCGTGGAAGTTCTTCGAGACGATCAAGCCCGAGTGGTTACTCATCGAGGCGCGGCTGCTGGGCATGCCGCTGCGGTTGGTCTGGATGCTGATTGAGTTGTACAGGCAGCCGAGGCGACTGCAAGCCTTCGGCTCAGTGTCTTACGCGGTCGTGTCTCATCAGGGAGTGCTCGCAGGATGCACCCACGCCTGCGCCATGGTCACCCTTCTAATGTTCAGGCTGCTCGAGCAGGCGCGAGATGCAGGTGTCACCCCGAGGGCCCTCATTGATGACGTCACCCTGCAGTGGCGAGGCAGGCGGCTCTCGCAGCTCGGAGCGCTCTGGGCGGCCACCACCAGGTTCCGAGAGGGCGCCCAGGAGCGAGGCATTGTTGTGCAGCCTACCAAGTCGGGCTACTTGGTCTCGTCGGACGCAGCGGCTCGTGAGTGTGCCCGTCACGCGGCGGCCCGCAAGCTGACAAAGATGCGGTGGGCCCGCAACCTGGGACACGACCTGGGCGGGCGAAGAATCGCGAGGCTCCAGACGGTGAAGCGGGTGCGGCAGCTCAAGGAGCGGCGCGGCAAGCTGGCAGCCCTCAGAGGTGCAGTGGGCAGGCGCGCCACCTGCCTGTGGAAGACGGGCCTCATGCCGAGTGCGGCGCACGGGGCTGGCGTGTCGGGACTCACCGACGACACGTTGCAGGTGCTGAGGGCTGAGGCTGGCAGGCTGGCGGGGGCTCGGCCTGGTGCTTCGAGCGTCACGGTGTACCTTGCCACGCAGAAGGCTCGGGAGTACGACCCCATCTATGGCGCCACCTGCGACATTGTGTGCAGATACGCCAGCTGGATCTGGGAGCAGCGCACCTCCCTGGCGAGGCTCCACAGGGCCTGGGCCAAAGTCACGGAGCGGGTTGTGAGGCGCCCGTCTTGGGCAGAGGCTCGCGGGCCCATCGCCTCCGTCACGCTCACGCTGTGGCGTATCGGCTGGCACATGTACTCTAGCACAACCCTTGTGACCGACCAGGGCATGGCGGTCAACCTCCTCACCACGTGCCCGAAGGACGTCAGGATGCATTTGGCCGACGGTGTGCAGCGATGGCAGGCTAGGCAGATTGCGGCGCACCACAGCCATCACGGCGAGGTCAAGCCATGGGTACGGGCCATGCGGCTCTGTGTGGGCGACGTGCGTGCGGCGATGGCGGAGGGCCCGTCTGCCACCAGCCTGCGCCACCACTGGGCGGCGGTGGCATGGGCGCAGCAGGCCCAGCACGACCTGGGGCTGGCGACGGCGCCGCACTGCAGGGCCTGTGGGCATCCATCCGACTCGCCTGGCCACCGCTTCTTCGGCTGCGAGGTGCTGGTGCAGCCGATCACCGAGGAGGAGCAGGACCAGCAGCTGCCGCCCGAGTCGATGCAGGACGTCCGCACCTTCATGTGCAACAAAGGCCTGCAGGAGGGAGGCAGCTTCGAGAGCGCCGACTTCCAGATGTGCCTGCCCTGCATGCCGCCCCTCGTGTCGCCCGCTGCGGAGCAGGCCGAGGTGAAGCTCTGGGGCCGCTGGCCTAGCCAGGGGGAGGACACGGCCTCTCGCAGCAACGTCGTCTTCACCGATGGCTCTGGCTTTGCGTCCAGCATACCCGAGCTGAGGCGCTGCGGGTGGGCCTGCGTGCAGCTATCCCTCCAGGGGTTGCCTGTGAGGGCGGCCTTCGGGGCGCTGCCAGGGCCGCTCCAGACGGTCGGGCGCGCGGAGAGGCACGCGCTGCTACAGGCAATGCGGCTCTTGAGGCCGCAGCTCGAGTTCGTCTTCACCGACCTGCTGTCGCTGGAGAAGGAGTGCAGCCACTGGGGGCATGAGCTGGAGGAGGCGCGAGCGGCACATGCCACAGTGTGGCGACGGATTCGCGCCCTGCCTGGGCGGCCCGAAGTCAGGTGGATTCCCGCGCATCAGGACATGGATGCGTACCTGAGCCGAGGCTTCCACCCGCTGCTCTTCTCTGGCAACATGTGGGCTGACTGGTTCGCTCGGCAAGGTGCCATGCAGCACACCGTGTCGAAGGTGTACGAGGAGCTCTACAAATTCGAGCTGCAGCACTACAAGAGCCTGGCCAAGTACGTGGGCTGGGCCATGCAGAGGACCATGCACGCAGGACGTTGGGATGCGCCCGAGCAGGCAGCCCGCCCTCCAAAGGTGCCTAAGGTGCAGGCGGCCACTGTGGTCAGCCACTCCTTGGTTCGGCTGAATGGGACGGAGGTGGTGCTGTGCCGAGCCTGCTGCAGGCAGACCAGCGGGCAGGCGGGTCCCACTTGGGCACAGTTTGCGCGCTCAGCCTGCGAGCCCAGCCAGTACACCTCGCTGCGGGCCGAGGCCATCATCGAGCACGTCGGCGCGCAGCCCATTGTTGTATCTGAGGCGGGCGACTTCGCCATGCAGGCGATCGAGCGCGCGGCTTGCCCTGAGGACTCGGGGCCTAGGCCAGCCGAGCCTGCTCCCTGGGGCTCAGGGGATGTCACCATCGAGATGCAGGGGCACAGGCTGAGGCGCGCTGGGCCCACCATCTACTGCGAGGTTTGCGTGGCGTGGGCGGCGACAGGCTCCTCTCAGGCCCTCGCCCTGCCCTGTGCTGGTCCGCCCAATGCCGAGGGCAAGAACCAGCGGACCTACCTGTCCAACCTCAGGGCGCGGCTCAAGAAGCTGAGCCAAGGGCTGCACCCCAAGACGGGGAAGGCGCTCACCTGGGGAGGGGCAGGCGAGGCCCCAGACGGCCACAGAGCACGGGCCTCAGCAGTGGCCAACGCAGACGCGGGCGACAAGGCCTACGCGGGCGACGACGATGCAGGGCGGCCAGGCGGCATGGACGTGCAGGCGGGACAGGGCGAGGCGCCTTGTCTGAGCCAGGGCCACGAGGCTTGCGAGGTGCCTGCATTGGCGGATGGCGCTAGTGAGGATCAGACCGAGAAGCCCGCCAGGCGTGTTCGTCGGCAGGAGCTCCTGGTACGACTGCAGCAGAGGCAGCAGCACCTGACAGCCCAACGAGCTGATATGGCCATCACCAGGGGTGGCAGGGGACCTGCAGAGTCTGGTCCTGAGTGCGGCCCCGCCCTGAGTGATGGCAGGCTTGACAACCCGAAGTGGTCGCAGCCAGGCATGGGCTGCGACGAGGCTGGCAGGAGGACTGCGAGCCGCGGCCCTCTGAGCTGCCCCAGCACGGGCTCCGACGGCGACGGCAGCCAGGCCAGCAGTGCTCGGCGCAATACTACGGCCTGGGCCAGGGGTGGCAGGGGACCTGCAATGTGCGGTCGTGAGTGCGGCCCCGCCCTGAGCACAGGATGCGACGAGGACCCCGACGGCAAGGGTACGGCCAGTGCCAGGGCTGGCAGGGGACCTGCAAAGTGCAGTCCTGAGTGCGGCCCCGCCCTGGGCACTGGCAGTCGCCCCCTGGGGGCGGCTCAGCACGCGGAGGACCAGGGGCAGCCGCTGCCGTCTTCTGGGGAGGCGTGCAGCCCCAGCTCGGGCACCGACTGCGACGGCAGACCTGCTGACCGTGCTCGTCGTGGTGCTACGGCCTGGGCCAGGGGTGGCAGGGGACCTGCAATGTGCTTTCGTGAGTGCGGCCTCGCCCTGAGCCCAGGATGCGGGAAGGTCCTCGACGGCAAGGATACGGCCAGTGCCAGGGTTGGCAGGGGACCTGCAATGTGCGGTCCTGAGTGCGGCCCCGCCCTGGGCACTGGCAGTGGCCCGCTGGGAGCGGCTCTGATCGCGGACGGCCAGGTGCAGCTGCCGAGGGCTCCTGGGGCGATGGGCTCAAGTGCGGCTACGGTTGGTGCCAGGGGTGGCAGGGGACCTGCATTGTGCGGTCCCGAGTGCGGCCCCGCCCTGAGCACCAGCACCCACCCTGGTCGGCGACGGGGTACGGCCTGGGCCAGGGGTGGCAGGGGACCTGCATTGTGCGTTCGTGAGTGCGGCCCCGCCCTGAGCCCAGGATGCGGCGTGGACCCCGTCGGCAAGGGCACGGCCAGTGCCAGGGTTGGCAGGGGACCTGCAAAGTGCAGTCCTGAGTGCGGCCCCGCCCTGGGCACTGGCAGCGGCCCTGCCCCGTCCGCTGGCAGCGCTGCGGAGGCTCGACCTGAGCCAGTGCAGCCAAGGCGCAGCGTCGCGCCCTGGCTCGAGCGGCAGGTCGCTGGCTGGGCGAGGCATTGGACCCAAGCACCAGAGGTCGGCGAGACGATGGAGTGCTACAGCGAGTGGATGGACCACTGCGTCGGCTACGTCACGCAGTTCTTGTCCCAGCCGCGCTTCGCCACCAGGCTGCGGGCGCGGGGGGTGACTGCCGTGGAGATGGCCGAGGAGATCTGCGAGCGCGCCTGGGGTACCGGCATGCCTGCAAGGCGGGCCTACTACAGGTGGCGCAACACGCTGACGCGGTCGCAGCGGATCGTGTCGGACTGCATGAGGCGCTACGACTACGTGTGCCTGCGGTCGTGGCTGGCCGAGCTGCAGCGGGCAGGGCAGCCTCCGCCCATTGGCCCGCTCAGGCCGTCGTCGGGGTCATGGACCGCTGGCCGCAGGAGGCGACGGCGGAGTGGCTGACCTTCGGCCTCTCCTCGCTCGGCCAGCCGCTGCGGGGCGCCCTGGCCCCAGCGGCTCGCCGCTCGGCGCAGCGGGGCGGCCTGGCCCCGAGCGCCGCCCTTCGCGCTCGACGTGATCGGCTTCCTCACTGGCCTCCCCTGAGGCCGCGGCCCCCTGGCCGCCCTTGCTGCGTCTAGTTGGCCTGGCCGACGCGACGCCTTGCCGCTGCTCTCCCCGCTGCTCTCCTCCTCCTGGTGGTCCTCGTTCTCCTCCTCCTGGTACTCTCCCCCCCCCTCCTCCTCCTCCTCCTCGTCCTCGTCCTCCTCTTCCTCCTCCTCCTCTTCCTCCTCCTCCTCCTCCTCCTCCTCCTCCTCCTGGTACTCCTCCCCCTCCCCTCCTCCTCCTCCTCCTCTTCCTGGTCGTCCTCCTCCTCCTGGTCGTCCTCCTCCTCCTGCTCGTCCTCCTCCTCCTCCTGCTCGTCCTTCTTCTCCTGCTCCTCCTGCTCCTCGTCCTGCTCCTGCTCGTCCTCGTCCTCCTGGTCTTGCTCGTCCTCCTCCTCGTCGTGCTCTTGCCCCTGCTGAAAATGTGGCCCAGGAATGGGAGTTCTGGGAAGTCGAAGAGCACGAAGTTGCCTACAGTTGGCTACGGGCATTCAAAATGTGGCCCGGGAATGGAGTTCTGGGAACTCGAAGAGCACGAAGTGGCCTACAGTTGGCTCCGGGCATTCAAATGTGGCCCGGGAATGGCGTTCTGGGAACTCGAAGAGCACGAAGTGTATGACTGTTGCATCCGGTCTAAAATGTGGCCCGGGAATGGCGTTCTGGGAACTCGAAGAGCACGAAGTGTGTGACTGTTGCATCCGGTTATTTTAAATGTCCCGGGAATGGCGTTCTGGGATCTCGAAGAGCACGAAGTGTGTGACTGTTGCATCCGGTTATTCAGAATGAGCCTGGGAATGGAGTTCTGGGAACTCGAAGAGCACGAAGTGTGTGACTGTTGGTGAAAAACTAGCTCGGCACAGGCCCGCCCGGCAACTCCCAACACCTGCCCGGACCTCCCTGTGGAGTCATTTGCTGCTCTCTTTTGACACTACTAGAAACCTATTAGTCTTCGCTGTTAGGTAATCAGATATAGTATTGTCACTTGAGGCTGTCCTGTGGGTTCCCTTGGGGACTAATTCTCCTCGTTCGCCCGGTCTTCCTCCTCACTCCATGGAAGAAGCAAGACTCTCCTTGCGCTGGCTGGGGTCTTCCCGTCCAGGCAGGGCTGGCGTTCCTCTTCCTCCTCCTCCTCCTCCGATCCTTTCTCACCAGAGCCGTATGCTGCAACACTGTCGACACGATTTGAGTCATCAGAATAATCAGGGTGCGGTTGTTGTAGTCCGCGTGTTGATGTAGTTGGTGAAGCTCTCGTTGAGCATGAGCCCGGCCAGGACGCCGAAGCAAGGACCGCCTTGGGCACAGGAGCGGCTCTGGCTCGTCGTGCTGCTGCCAAGCTCCAGGCCGGGGGACCTCTTTGTGGCCAAGACCCTCGCCGTGGCCGGAAGAGCCCCGCCGTTCTTTCGACAGCGGTCTTTCTGGCAGCACGCTCCCGTGTGGGGCGAGCTCGCGTTCACAATCGGGGAAGTCCGCGCTAGAACCTAAGCGCGCGCGAAGCGCGCGCGTGGTTCTAGTATATATATATATATGTATGTATAACCAGTGGCGGGCTGCTTCTTCGATCTCAGGACTGTTTGAGGGTCGGGGACGACGTCGGGGTGGTGTGGTGGATCCATTTTTGGGGCAGTTTCTTGGGGAAGCAACGACACATGTAGAATTATCCAAGGATCCCGTCTACACCAGGATCCGCTCCCTATGCAAGTGCCAGTGTAGGGCCGGAAACAGCGTCGGTGCACAGAGCTTGCCTCGCTAAGACGGGTAACAAGCGAAGGATCCTCGCCCAAGCAGGGCTCCCGGGGCAGGACTCGTAGGTTCTTCCTCCTCTCCCGACTCCTCCTGTTGTTTTTCCTCATGTTGTTGTTCCTCCTGTTGTTCTTCCTCATCCTCCTGCATTTCGAGGAAGCGCACATGTCGATTAGCGACGCGTTGATCAGCGGCGTGTCTTGTTTCCGTACCGAACTGGCGCGTTCCGTCGCCAAATCAGGCTTTGTCGGTTTATTGTTTAGGGGTACCTGCTTCCATTTCGAGGAAGCGCACATTGGGATTAGCAACGCGTGGAGTAGCAAAGGGTTCCCCGTCCCCGTGCATTGCCAAATCACGCATGTCTCGCTTCCTGCTTGAGATCTGGCGCCCACGCGCCAGATCCACGGATCCGTGGGAGCTCCCGAGGCCCCACGCGTTGATCAGATCAGGGAAGCCGAAGTTTGAGTGGGCCCAACGGCAAGAGAGGTACTACGCCCTCACGGCCACGCCGGCTGGGCGTCGACGCTGGTCTGAGGCCGAGTGCGGGCCGTGTCAGGATTGGCACAGGTGGATGGCTAGCGTCCCCCGAGCATCGACCTAGCACTTAGTGAGCTCCCTCGCCGGCGCGACGTGTCCGCATACGGCGGCGTTCTCCAGGGTTTCTGCCGCGGGTGAGAAACAGTCGCGCCAGCGAGGCCGGCTCTGCGCGCGAGCGAGCGAGGAGAAGACAATGAGGAGGAGGAGGAGGAGGAGGAGGAGGAGGAGGAGGAGGAGGAGGAGGAGAAGGAGACACAGAGGAGGAGGCGGAGAAAACGTGGAGGAGGCGGAAGGGGGAGGAGGAGGAGGAGAGAATGAGGATGAGGAGTGGCACGAGGAGCGGGGGTGGCGTGGCGGGGACGAGGGAGGGAGGGGGACATGCAGCTCTCAGCAGAAGGAGGAATCGAGGAGTGTCGAGGAGGAGGGGGGGCAGAGGATGATAGGTGTCGGGTAACGGCGAGGACGGGGAGGAGGAGGACGAGGAGGAGGAGGAAGAGGAGGAGGAGGAGGGAGCAGAGGGAGCAGGGGGAGAACCAACAATTTCTGTAGCGCATCCCCGAACCTCGAGTCTTTTAGCTCCCCTTTTCGCTCTGCTGCTCTGGAAGAGTGCTGGGCTGCACCGGTATGTCCTCGCTCAACGTGGCCTGTGGCCGTTGCATCTGAATTCGGTCGCTCGTGCCTCGTTTGTCTCGTTCGGCTCCGTATCGAGTTGGCATTATGGTCAACGTTGGTAGTTTGTCTTTGTACTACCATGGCATGTTTTGACATGTCTTGCGATGCCATCTTTTCTGGTGTCTCCTCGCAATCACCGTGTCTCGTGTTGTCCTCGGCTTGCCTTACATCGTCTCGTTGCGTATTGTCTTGATTGTGCGTGTGTTGTCAAGCCTGGTATATGTTGTTGCCCGATGTTTATCTGAGTTTCCTGCCCCTGTCTTGACTAGCATGGCGTTGACTCGAGTCATTTAAAATCGTTTCGTATATGACGTTTCCCTTTTTTTCACGTACACTTCGTTGATCATGTGCTATCCGCATCTTCTCTCCATTACAGTTCTCTTCTCCTATTTCAGGGTTTCGTGCTATATCGTTTCCTATCGTCTGGTCGTTTTGGTTTCCCTTCTCGCCTCCAGTCTTTCCATATCGGCTCTTCTCTCCGCCGCTATTATCTTATCCTTTATCATCTGCTCCCATCCCAGTTCTGTCCCTCTCGGCTCCTATCTTCGGATTAATGCTGTGCCCGAGCACGGCCGTCCTCCCCCTCGACGCCGTCGACGACGGTGTCCCCCTCTTGCTCGGCCTCGCCCTCCCCGAACTGAACCGAGAGCTCCCGCCATTGGCCGCCACGGCGGCGAGGGAGAAGGGTCCCGCGCAGCGGATGCCTCGGCCTCTTCCTCTTACTATTATTATCATTATTATTCGTCTTCTTCTTATCACTATTATGTGTATTTTTATTACCATTATGTTTATGTTTCGTATTCTTATCATTCGTCTTATCCGTATTCTTCCTCGTCTTCTTATCATACATCTTATTATGTTTCTGGATGCGCACAGGCGCTCTCGAGCCCTCCATCAGTGCGATGGCGCCGCTCCAGTCAGCGCACTCTGGGCACTCGAGGTGGCTGCGAATGGCCTTGCGCCCTGGCTGTCAGACTCGTGGTCCCGTCGAGCTCCGCCGCCGCCGCCCGCTGCTGCTCCTCGCCCCCCCCACCTCTGCGGCTGATGGCTGCTCCTGCTCCTCGTCGCTCCTCGACGGGAAGCGATCCCGCGCAGCGGCTGTTTTTTTGCTTTGTTTGTTGTTGTCGTGTTGATTGTTCTCCCTGTAATTTCGATTACTCTTCTCATGCTTCCTCCTCTTCTCATGTCTAGTATGATTCGTAGCTGTTGCCTTCCTTATTTGTTTTATTTCAACACACCATTCTGAGCATTCGTATTATCATTACTGTTATCATTGTCATTATTATTACGACTATCATTATCATTATTATTACTATTACTATTATTATTAGTATAATTATAGTTATTATTATTATTTTTAATTTTTTAATGTTTATTATTATTATTATTATTCTCCAGGCTCACGCCACATCCGCCGACCCCTTGATTCGTACCGGCGGCTATCGCCGCGTTTCCGCCTTCACTGCTCGTAGCTGCCAGGCGTTACAGCGCAGTGGCAAGTGCCAGAAGAAAAGATTGAGAGGCATGGCGTCTCGGAGCTCCCGTGGGCCGTCTTGAACGCCTCTTGGGGCCATCTTGGCCCGTCTTGAGGCTTCCTGGAACCCGGCAAAGCCCCGGCGGCGCTCGTCCCGGGCCCGGCGGCGCTCGTCCCGGGCCCGGGGGGGGGGGGCTCTGGTGCGCTCTTGGTTCGTTTTCGGGCCCTTTGCTCCCCCCGGCGGCGTTCGAGCCGGGATCCACCGGAGCTCGGATGACCCCGGCTCGAACGCCTCTGGGCTACCTTGGGGCTGTATTGGAGGCCTCCAGGGCCATCTGGGAGCGTCGGAAAGCTGAAAAGGCAAATTTGTGGAAAAAAGTACGTTTCACGAAGGGAACGGGCCAATTTTTGCGCCGAGGGGCCCTCCTGGGACGCATCTTGGAGGCCTCTTGGGGCCTCTTGGGGCCGTCCTGGGCCGTCTGGAGGCGATCGTCGGTGTCTTTGATCGCTCTTCGACCGTCTGTGACCATATTGAGCTCTCTTGGAGGCAACTTGAAGCGCTCCTGGAGCGCTCTTGGGGCCGTCTTCGGGGCCCTCTTGGGCAATCTTGGGCGCCTCTTGGGCTGTCTTGGGGCTCTGTTGGGCTGCCTTGGAGCTTCCCTGGAGGCTGCTTGGACCGTCTTGGGGCGGTATTTAGGGCCTCTTGGGCCGTCTGGGGCCGTCTGGGAGCGTCGGAAAAACCAAAAAAACGAATTCGTGAAAAATGTACGCTTTAC